>JAODJW010000035.1:337997-364037 GCA_026777045.1 Hyperopisus bebe
TAACAACTCTGAGCTATTAGTTAAGTTCTCCCCAAGCGAGCTTGATGGGCCGAATGGCCTCCTCTCGTTTGTATAGTAGAATCAAGAATCAATTGGCCAATTTCAACTCTCTCTGGTCCCCAGTAATCGACTCCATCACTTAGTGGGTGTGCGGGGTCATGACTTCGTCGTTCCTTGTGTCCATTGGACGGTGAGGGGGCTCCATGGGGCTAGGGGCCTGTGGTTCCTAAGCTGGGGGTTGTAGGTCGGCGGGGGTATCGGGTGTTGGCTGGCGGGCCCGGGTGCGGAGCAGCGACATCCGTGGGGTACTGCCGGCCTTCGGCAGGGTGCCACTAGCCTGCGACCGGGGGGGTGGGGAACTTCCTCTGGGGCCGTCCACTGGGCAAGTCCAGGGCATCTGCTGCCGGGCCTCAAGATGAGTGTGTGCATGTGGGCGTGCGTGTCTGTGTGTGTATCTGGTTAGTATGCATGTTCTGTATGTCTGCATGTATGGCCTGGGACAGGGGAGCACGTTGGTGATGGGGTGGTGCGGTGCGAGTGTTTGGTGAATGTGGGTATCTGTGTATGAATGGCTTGTCGGCGATGCTGGCGCAGATGAGGCCCCAGGCAGCTCCTCGGATTGGGGCGGGGGGTGCTGTTGGCGCCACGCGTCCGGCGTGCCCTGACTGATGCCTATAACCTATCACCCCATGGCGCCCCACCCCCAGCCTGCATCCACCTACACCACACATAGGTAATGGGAGGTGATCAGCTATTCACGCAGCCCTCCAGTGGCCGGAGGCCTGGGTACCTGGCCGCTGTGGGGCGGCTGGGTCTATGATCACTCGGGGCTCTCCTGGCCGTCTGGGGGGCCCTGGGGCGGCGTTGTTGTGGTCTCGCACACTCATTGGGAATCATTCCATGTTAACCTGCACACTCATACTGTACATACACTCACCACACACAAACATGCACACATGCACACACACACACGTATATATGCACGCGCACACACATACACACATTCACATCCACGCACGCACGCACGCACGCACACACACAAACACGTATATATGCACGCGCACACACATACACACATTCACATCCACGCACGCGCGCACACACACACAAACAAGATAGCTCAGGGCTTTCTTACCCTATTTTATCCCTCTCTCTCCTTCTTGTCTGGGTATGTGTGTATGTGTGTGTGTGTGTGTGTGTTTGTGTGGCTTCCATCCTTTCTTCTCAGATGCAGATACCGGTGCAGCGATATCCAGATTGTGTTCCCGTTGGTCTGCTTATGTATTTAATTCAAGAAGCAGATAGTGGCACAAGCTTATTCTCTGTCATAATGGTACCACTGGATTCTTTGTATGTATACTTTTTGTGTATGCACTTGGATCTTGTTTTTCTGATACAGCAGCTGGTGTGATGATACAGTGTCCAGTACTAAGATGCAGAAGTTGTCCTTTTGTTACTCTTTCCTTTTGCTCTATTTTTTCTTAAATTGTCATGTATTATTTTTCTTTTTGTTTTTCTCTATCTGCCCCCCTTTTCTTTTTTCTTCTTCTTTCTGTCACTCTTCTCTTTCTCTCTTTCTTTCCCTCCTCTCTGTCTCTTTTTATCCCTCTTATTTCAGTTAACTTTCCCTGTCGGCTCCAGCTTAATGGTGCCATAATCTAAAATGGTGAATAAAGAGTATATCTCAAGTAACAAGAGGAGCTTAATCCGAAGCTCCACTTGGCAAAATAAAAGTGTTGGCACAATAAAGCACCCAGACTAACATCCTGCTTGCTAAACTGCTGGACACGACAAGGGGAAAAAAAAAAGATAGGTTTGGCAGAAAAACAACACTGCGCATCACCAAAAGAATGCCACACCCAACTTATTGCATGTTTTTTACATTTTTCCCCTAACAGATTTGTTTTCAATTGAATTATACAAGTTTTAAGGTTTTGAAATAATTTTTAAATGATTTATTGTGGCCTCATTTTTTTACATCATAAAAACCAGGCATTTTAGCAGGGGTGTGTACACATTTATATCCACTGTAGTGCACATCAGTTATTTTGATTGCTGTTCAATTCTTTTATCTGTCAGGTACACCCACAGGGAAGCCACAAATTTACAAAGGAGCAGAGAAGGAAATTCCACATGTTCTGAGGACAGATCGCAGTTGTACAAAGAAAAAGAAGGAAGAAGGAGGGATAAGAAATTTAGAGCTGAGAGCCTGGAACGTGAGGCCAGAGTCATCAAATAAATCACCCAAAACACGGATTCCGGTCGAGATCCACCGGAAGTTCGTGATGGGCTGACCACCAATGTTAAGTGCTCTATTATGAAATACTGGTGTGGCTGAGTGTCAGACAGGGACAGAGCCAATGCGCTTCTCGACCCTATGGAAAATCTGCACAGCATAAGACACAATTGGACCTAGCACAGGGTTAGCCGCCTTGTGCCAGATTCTCCTCTATTGGAAACCAGGAAGGCAGCGATGTGGGGAGGCTGAAGCCAGTGCCAGACTGATCGAAGAACAAAGGACCAGTGGTACCATTCATATTCCGGTAGAGCGAGACCCCCATCATCTCTAGAAAGAGTAAGAAAGGAGTACCTTATGCGAGGCTTGCGGGCATTCCAAAGAAAGGACATTACTGTCGACCGGACATCTTTCAAAAAATGGGAAGGGGGCGGCAGCGGAAGCATTGCACTTAAGAAATTTAAGCAGAGCAAAACATTCATCTTGATCGTAGCCAAGTGCGACTGAAATGATAATGATAACGATTGCCAGTTATGGAATGAATGCTTGACACCATCAAGCCACGGCCAAAATTCAGTGTAGTGATGCTAGCAATAGAGCTTGTGATCATAATGCCCAGATACTTAAAGGAGTCAACGACTGGTATAAATGAGGGAAGGGTGAGGACCTGCAGGCCGAGTTTAAGGGGAGTAAAGCAGACTTATCCCAATTAATCTTGTACCCGGAAGTACACTCATACTCACGGAACAAGCCCAGCACATATTGAAGGTCAGAGGACACATTCCCCAGATACAGCAGAACATCATCAGCATATAGTGATATTTTATGAGAGGTGTTATAGGCCACTATGGGGGTGCACGAAACTGAGGAATGTATGGCAGCCGCCAAAGGCTCTAAAGACAGAATGAAAAGAAGGGGGGACAGTGGGTAACCCTTACGGGCACCCCGTCGGATACAGAATGGCTGGGAAATGGAATTATTAGTAAGCAGACAGGCAGTCGGAGAAGAATATAAGATTTTTACCATGCTAATAAAGGAAGGCCCAAAGCCCATGGCCATTGAAATTTCCCAGAGGAAACTCCAGTTAAGCCTGTCAAAGGTCTTCTCGGCATCCAATGAAAAAAGAGCAGTGGGAGGAGAGGAAGAATAATCATTATTAACAATATGCAGAAGACGATGCATATTGTCGGCTGTGTAGCGAGCTGAATCGGGATGTACAATCTTAGCTGTGTCACTAACTGAAGGCGGCGAGCCAACACCTTAGCCAATAGCTTAAAGTCAGAGTTCATTAAAAATAGGGGACGGTAGGTGGAACAATCAGCGGGGTCTTTGCCCTGTTTTAAAAGCAAAGATTATCACAGAATTTAAAGCGGGGTGGAGTTGAGAGGAGCGTATGGCAGCAGACAGCATGCGAAACAGAGGGGAGGCTAACTATGACCAGAAGGTGAGCAGCACCTCAGCTTGAATACCGTCCATCCCAGGAGCTTTGTTCTTAGAAAATGACTTAAGAGCCTCAGTGAGCTCACAGACTGTAATGGGGGCCTCCAGTAGTAAGGCATCCTGCTGAGCAACTACAGGGAGAGAAGCCAGAGAAAAAGACGAGTCCATGGCTGCCTGAGATGGAGGAGTGTTGGATGAGTAGAGATCCTTATAGAAATCAACAAAACAGTCATTAATTTCGGAAGGGTTGGTGGTTACAGCTCCATTCATGAATTTTACACTTGAAATGGTGGCAAAAGAGTCACACTGGCAGAGCCTAAGCGCCAACAACTTACCAGGCTTAGCTCCACTAGCGTCCTCAGCCCTCAGTTCGGTAAAATCCCTCTGGAAGGAGGACGCCAGGTTCGTATGGAGAGACTCGATCTGCTCCTTAAACTCTTTTAGACCCCAAACATCCGAACTCAGTGCACCAGCGCTGTCCGCCAAAAAAAAGGGAAATTGGCGGTAGGACTTAGGGAGTGAGACTAAAACGCTGCCATGCACCACTGAGCGTCATGTGGTCCCCCCTCCCAGTTAGACCTATAGTGTGATGTATAGAGCTGGGTGGGGATTGGTGCCATTGCCTTTGGATAAACTGAACTGTCAGTGCTGTCACTCTAGCTTCACAATCCCTTGTGGAATTGGAGTGCTGACATTTCAGGGACTCCCAATACCTGCATTCCCACTTGCCTCTCTCTCCCCTACTTTCTGCCATAGCCATATCTGCCAGAGCTTGCACATTGCACTTCATATCGCACTCACCTAACTGTTAGTACTGCCTATAGTCTCCCCTACTTTGACTAATTGCACATTTTATTTCCCCTCCTGGGATGTGCTGCCTGGAGGCCTCAATCTATCAAGATATCCAGCACACCCTGCTACATGTGACGTCACCACTACCCATGACGGCCTTGCATCCAGCTCGCCGTCATCTTCCATGTATGACCCACTGCCTTACTACTGGTTGCCTGATGATTGAAAGGAGCGTCAGCACCGGCTTGTCATCACCTCCCTGCTCCCATCTCAAATCTTATGACTTAGACAGTGTGACTTGGCACTTGCCAGCTCTCCAATTTGACTCTCCCTGCCGGGCCCTGGAGGATGGGCTCCCTCTTTGAGTCTGGTCCCTCCCAAGGTTTCTTCCTTCTAAGGAGTTTTTCCTTGCCACTGTCGCCTATGGCTTACTTACTGGGGGCTTTGGGTGGGGATGCTGTAGAGCGTTTTGAGACAATGTAATGTTGTGATAATGAGCTATACAAAAAAAAAATGTTTGTTGTTGAATGAGAATTACAGTGGTACCTCAGAACTCGAATTCTACACTTTAAAATTATTTTTTATATTTTACTTTTATAAATTATTAAAATACTATCATTTTATTAACTGTAGAATGAACAAAACTGCTATAACCAATTATTTTAACTATCATTATTCAAATGTGCGTACGAATGGTCTTGAGTGCACGTAGATTCTGTTCTTAGCTAAGAACAAACTCAGATAAGGAAACATTGGTGAACGTCAGAATCTTTGTAAAAAAGTATGTACGTGGGGTTTAAGAACAAATTTGTTCCTAAGAACGGTTGGTGAATGAGGCCAAATGTGTTCTGCCCTGATCGTCTGCTCCTTGCGTGTGCGACGCACGCTCGTTAACCGCATGGGGAATCCCCATGTGATTAGCTGTTTCTGGTTGTTGTCATTAGTCCTCTGTATTTAGTCCGCGTTTCAGTTTGTTTCACCAGTTCGGTTATTGTATTGTCCAGCTGCATTTTGCCTGCCTTACCTGTAGTTAAACCCCGTATTCCCCGATACCGTGATGTCAGCACCTTTGTCACTGTTCCATCCCCATTCGGCACGACAATATTATTATAATTAAATGTATTAATGGTATATTATTAATACTAAAATAATAAGGAATCTTTATTTTTAAGTGTATTTTATTATATAATTACTGTTACCATCTATCATTGTTTAAATGTATTTTTACTGTCTAAATATTTGTATTCAGCTAGTATAAATATGCTATCACAGCGAATGCGAGGCTGAGACTGAAGCACCACCCTTTGTTTCCACTGAGACGTGCCGCGTGACTCATTTCCCCGCACGTACAAGTTATCTTAGGTCGGCATTCACAATTTGACTTCTGAGATTCAGATTGAGTTCTAGGTATTTTATTTTTCGAACTGGCTGGTTCGACTTTAAAGAAATTAGAGTTCTAATGAGTTTGAGAACTGAGGTACCACTGTATATGCTTTCCCCCCCTCAGGTTTTTGAACCAAAGTACATCCAAACACAAGCCTGAAGATGATGTGTAACTTGAAGTATAAGTACTAATTTCCAAATATGTCATTTATTTGTAAGCTGGTAATGGGATCAAGTCAGATGTTTGTTTATGTTGATACTGGAGTTTTTGCTGAGTACTGTGGTAATACCTTAAAAATATTGTGAAAAATAACAAATATCTAGAATATTAGGTTCAATAGTCATCTAGCAAGCGCCAGGGCCGTCTCCTAAAATTGATTCAGCTGTGGGATCGGGGCACCACCAGTGCAGAGCTTGGACAGCAAAGAAACCACTTCACTCCAACACCAGGGACAGATGAATCCCCTTTCCGATTGTTTGGGGCATCTGGAAAAAAGATTGTCCAGAGAAGATAAGGTGAGCACTACCATCAGTCCTGTGTCATGCCTCCAGTAAAGCATCCTGAGACCATTCATGTGTGGGGTTGCTTCTCAGCCAAGGGAGTGGGCTCATTTACAATTCTGCCTAAGAACACAGCCACAAACAAATAATGGTACCAAAACATCCTCCGAGAGCCAATTCTCCCAACCATCCAAGAACAGGTCGGTGATGAACAATGACTTATCCAGCATGATGGAGGACCATGCCATAAGGCAAAGGTGATAACTAAGTGGCTTGGGGAATAAAACATCAAAACTCAGCAGACCTTAATCCCATTGAGAACTTGTGGTCAATCCTCAAGAAGCAGGTGGACAAACAAAAACCCACAATTCCAAACACTGAATATGCAAGAATGGACTGGCATCAGTCAGGATTTGGCCCAGAAGTTGGTTGACAGCATGCCGAATTGCAGAGTTCTTCAAAAAGAAGGGTCAACACTGCAAATATTGACACTCTGCATAAACTTAAAGTAGTTGTCAATAAAAGCCTTTGACACTTGTGAAATGCTTTTAATTATACGTCAGTATCCATAAAAACACCAGACAAAAAGATCTACAAACACAGAAGCAGCAAATTTTGTGAAAACCAATACTTGTGTCATTCTCAAAACTTTTGCCCACTACCACAGTACAAAAACAAACCTTTATGACCCACTACACTATCTGATATCATCAGAAAAACCAGTCACGTCCTGTTGATTATGATAGTCAGTCGGTTCAACATTACAATGTCAAACATTTGGGATGAGGCAATCTGAAGATTCAAGCATGCAACATATTCAGAAATCAGTGACATGCTGGTCTGATTCACTTACTGTATAAGTATGATAATAGGGGAAACAAATTTTATCTAGTTAATTTCTGCAATATATTAGGATATAATATATTACTGAGTTATTGTATTAGAGGTATTTGTAATATTTTATAATTTGTAATATATTGTATTATTCAATATTCGCATTTTAACTTCTTGATTACTTTCTTACTGTCCTGGAGCAACTGTAGCCACAATTTCCTCAGGGATTAATAAAGTATTCTGATTCTGATTTATGAGACTGGTGTTTTTGAAGAAGGAAATGATTAGTTTCTAACTCTACTAATGAACCACCTAAAAGTGATCAATTTAGTCAACTGCAAATGGCATGTATGGTGTTGGATGTGTGAAATCATTGATATGCTTCTTTTAAGTGGCTTAGCAACAATAGCTGATGTTTGTCTCGAATTCTGTGGATTATGAAGCATACTCAAATTGTTGATGGTAATTATGTGTGGAACAGTAAAAATAACATAAAAAGCAAGTTAGGATTGTGGTTGAATCATAAATCATAAAATATGATTGATTTTTCATTCATAGTTGTTAAGGAGGATGAGTACTTCCTGGCAGGAAAGATGGCTACAGTATCAGATGTGTATGGCGGTCCATGCACTCATTTCCTGGCAGAAGATCTTGTACTGTACCTTGCAGGCCAGCCTTCACTTAAAGCAACAGTAAATGATGTAACTGCCAAATTAAATAGGGAATGCTTTGCAGGAAATAGGAAAAGCATATGGCTGTGGTAGAGAAGGGTTTATTTATAATTTGTTTTACTTCCTTGATCACATACACAGTGCAACAGCTGCATTTACTGTTCTTTGATTGTACAGAATGTAGGACCAAGCTGAGTATCCAATGGATTAGAAATTTAGGCAAAGATAACTGCATACTGTATCAATTGAATGTATATGCCCCTCTTCTTTTTTGTTTTCTATATTGAGAGCGCCGTTTCTATGGAAGCTGTATGAATGCACTGTAAGACACAGTAAAACGACAGATGACTAGTTGTGAGATGTCTAGCAACTCGAAGAGACCGTGTCAGACTACCTCCAATAGAATATTATGGAATATTATAAAATAAAGAATATGCCATTTCTTCTCTGCATGCCACCAAAACATTATACATCTAAAACTTGCTACACTGAAAACATTGGGGCAGTTTGTAAACCCTACAGATTAGGTACAAGGTAAGAAAACTCCTACATACATTTGTGCAAACTAATTTTGAATTGAAAATCTCACTCAAACCAGCTGACTAAAGTTGGCAAATCTGTGAAGACGTTCTGAGGCACCAAGACATTAGCAGCAGATCCTTTAACTCTTGTGAATTGCAAGGTGAAACTGCCGCAGATCGGACTTCTTGTTCCAACACATCCCACAGATGCTCAATCGGATTCATCATAACACCTTCTCTACACCACAGGTGGCAAAAAAAAAAAATAAATCCCAGTGTTTTCCTTTGAAGTGCAACTTTATTATTACAGCTGCATGACTCAGCTGTAACTTGCTGTAACTTTTTAAACAAGTAGTAAAACTCGATTAAACCAAAAAGCATCAATTAAAATTTTCCTTCTTGATTACTCAATTACGCAATATGGCAGATAGAGATGGCACATAAAGGATGGAGGTGAAAATAAAGAGCAAACACTATGAGTTTCCTGGGAGGACTTCACATTAAAAGGAAGATGCAGTCATCAGTATTGCAAAGCAGAACTTAAGTTTCACCACAGCAGGACTGTAATGCAAATACATCTTATAGAAGACTTTCGGGTTTGACATACTCACTTAATAATGTGAAGTTAGCCAAAGATATGTGCCATTTAGCCCCTTGGAATTAGCCTAGCCTTTTCATCATTTTGACTTTAAATCAGTCTGCTTAATTTACTTTCTACGATTCCTCTATGTCAAAATATTAATAATCACTAATTTTTGCAAACAAAAATTAGCCCTGTCATTTAGCCACATCAGCTTACGTTATATAGTACATATTAATTTTTTGTGAACATATTGTATTTTGAGTATGGCTGAACAATATTTGATGTTTTGCGACATTTAAAAGTTGAAAATTAACCATATAGCCAACAGTCTATCAAACACTTTGGTGGTATTGCCATCACTGCCAAAAGACACAAAGCAGTGTTGAACTTGCTTTTCCTCAACATTGTCTCTATGAAATACAAAATACAGTAGAAGTGGAATGTCTTTTCGTGACCAGTTGCTTTCATCCTCTTCACTCATTTTGTTTAATTTTTCATGAACATACTTGCTCTGAGTCAAAAAGCAAAGACAAAAATAATTATGATGGTGCCAGAGAACGAATGGAGAGCTCATGCAAAAGTGGTAAACCTTTGACTGATTTTTTAAAAACATACACTAGATCATTCTGAAATTAGAATTACAGAGCTTGCTAAATTTTCTTTCCTTTGACTGACCAAAAATGTTTTAGCCCAACATATGGATGGTTTGAACCCAGCAGACTATGGTAGTCCTTGCGATGTGACAATTGCACATTAAGCTGAGGTGGCACAGTGGTACAGCAGGTAGCGCTACTGCTGCACATAGCTGCTTTGTGTGTATGGAGTTTGTATATTCACCCTGTGTGGGTGTGACTTTGTGGTGGTCTCAGGTTGCCTTAAACCAGAAATATGCAATTTAAATGCCTTTGACTGACCCTGAAATGGTTGGTTGGTTCCTGCCTTGCACCAAATGAACTGTATCTATTACAATATAACATAATATGATGTAGTAAATATGATACAATATAATACTGGAATTAAAATGTAATGACCTAGTAAGAGGCCAGTTCCAACAGAGAACTCCACTACCATGAAGGGGACTCTGTGTGTAATAGCCTTAAATACAAATATAGCAAACAAATAATAACCCCCCCCCCCTTTTTTTTAATAAAAAAAAAAAACACTGGCAACATAGTACTGAGTATTACAGCATGTACTACTGCTTAATATCAAACCTAGCTCATTCTTATTTATACCCACCCACATTTACAATAATCCATGACTGCAATTGTGTTCAAGTTTGTATTTTCCCTCATTCAAATAAAATGCAAGTCATTATACCAACAACCATCAATACGATAATTCACAACATATTGATTAAAAAAATACACTTTTATTATAACATAAAGGCAAAAAAAGTAAAGAAAGAGGTCACAAATTCCTAGTTTGAAGGTGATGGACACTAATAGCAGTAGTGTATCCAGCTCAGTCGGGTGACCCTGCATTAAACAAAAACCATAGGTCTTCACACAGTGACATATAATCAGCGCAAGCGATCCCAGCGCCAGATAGAGGCATCATCACACACAGCGATGAGAATGCTGCTGTCACGGCTGAAGCTGGTTTGGCGAATTGCTGAGGTGCATTTTGGGAGGGTAAGGGTGGTACACCTTTTGGGGAGGGAGAGAAAGGCTTATCTCAGATGGGGGAACAGGCTGGTAGACGTGCATAGGAATCTTTCGTAGGGAACTCCAAGGAAGGATTTTGAAGCCCAAACTAAGGCAGTTGAATATGATGTTCCTGCCTTTTGTTTTTAAGTTCTTGTGTTGTCCTCAAAGTAACTTGCATATAAATAGTCATGTAGCTAGGCCTGTCATGATAACTACTTCTGTTGGATGATACATTGTCCCAGAAATAATTGAGACAAACGATATACGATAACTGTCATTTTAGGATCATTTTATGCCACTGATATAATGGTAATATAATTGCATAATAATGCAAGTACAGTAGTCCCCCTTTACCCACAGGTCATACATCCTAAGACCCACCGCATGTACCTGGAACTGTAGATAATAGCGACCCATCCTCAGACTCCATATATAACATGACTTCTGTGTCCTTGATAATGATAGTGATAGTGATGTATTACTGTGCATAATTTAACATTAAATACAGTAATAAATTACATTGTGCATTATACAGTAGTTTACAGGACATTAGTTTCTTGAAACCAAGGATTTTAGTCTCTCAACGGACAATACAGCAACAAAAAAATGTCATGTATCATGGGATGACAGAGCAATGAAAATCATTCTTTGTATGCCCCTCAAAGGACAAAAAAAATGTTCTACATAGGGCTGTCGCAATAACCACAATATTGCAATACCATGATATTGACAAGCCAATTGCAGGGGAAGGCAAGCAATCACCACAAATACAAATGTTTTTTTCCCACCCCATGAACCCAAGTCCTTCTTGTTTTACACTTAAATGTTAAATAAAATCATAATGAAAATAAGTTGGTGTATGCAATTTATCCTGCAAACTCTATGCATTGGGTGCTGCTGAGATTCAGTCTCCACATAACCTGGGTGTTTCCCAAAACCATAGTTGCAACTTGCGTGGTTCGAACTATGCAAATACGACGCAGGTGTTTCCCGAAACCATGGTTCGAACTACGGAGGTAACAATACTGCAGACTTACATAGTACGATGCATTGCCAAACAACACAGGTGTTTCTCAAAACCATAGTTCGAACGAACGTTCGCAAACACCGTCGTTAAGTTGCGTAGTTCGAACTACAGCTCTCCAGCTGTAGTTAGAAGCTTAGTTCCGGATAAATAAGTCAGCGATGGTGAAAAATGCAGTCTAATAAGGGTAGTCACCGAGTAAGAAATGTAATATTCCTTATTAGGTATTAAAGATTAATTTAGCTCTACAATTACATATAATGTGAAGTTCTCTGAAAATGTAGTTTAAAACAATTATTGTGAGAGTCTCTGGTCATAAGTACAGTAACCGTCTGTAGTGAGCAATAGGAACAATTCTCAGACTGTAAAGTATTGATTAGCACAGGGGTGGGTAATTTTATCCAGAAACGGCCGTTAGGCATGCAGCTTTTCGCCACAACTCCATGCTTAGAGTAGTATGTAGAGGACTGATCGACTGAAGAGTTTGCACAACTGGGTTTGAACAACTGCTCAAACGGTTATCCCAAAAAAACCTGCAAACACTTCTGGATAAGACCGCCCATCCCTTTAGTAGCATATGCAGTTAGTGTGTATTGCTTGATAAAAGATGTTGTGTACCCTGTAGTCATTGTGCCATATGGTACACTTCACCATATATAATAAAAACAAAAAGAGAAATTAAAAAAAACCATGAAATAAAAAGAAAATAATAAAACCCAAAAATAATAAATCATTATCCCTTGTATGTGTACGTGTGTATTTGTAGCCCTATGCAGACCATTGGGTGTTATGTCTGTAATGAAGAAACTGCACAACTTAAGAGGGACAACAGTCGCCTTAGAAAACAGTACAGCACTTTGATGAAGTACTCCTTATTCACTGCCAGCTGTCATTGGCATAATGGAAGAGCAGAATGACACTACAGCGGTCAGATACGAATCCATGCCTTTGTACTCGGAAAATGACGTCTAATGTTTGGATATTACACACACCTGTCTATTCTAGTCAGCTACTAACATTCTTTAAGCGACAACGTCGGACCAGGAATTTGTAAGTGTTCGTAGTGTGACAAACACAATGAACTGCTATCAAACATAATTACAGATCTATCACAAAATGCAGTGTCATAGCTAAAAGTTCTTCTGTTTACCACTCCAAGAAGCGTCGCATTATATTGGCGCAATTGCTATTTTTCATATTATTGGTGTTGTGACGGACACAATAAATTGATATATATGATTATTAAATATATTTGTATGATATTACACAGTTCGCAAGTTTTTGTACGCGACCGGCTGTGAAAGTAGTTTGTTAGTTTTTGCGCACGATTCGCTGTGAGTCTGACCAATCAGCGCTGGAACCATGGTAGTTCGAATTACGGAAGTCCCAACTAACCAACGTGGTTCAAACTACTGTGGTACGACGGTTTTGGGAAAGTCATACTTCGGATGTTGGTTAGTTTGAACTACCATATATGATGCATCATTAATGCTAACTTCCGTTGTTGCTTGGGAAACGCACCCCTGTAGTTATTACTGGGAAAAAAAATTGTTATATCGAAATTTTTAAATTATAAAAAAGTTTCTATAATTCTTGTCATTTTCTAACCATAATGCTTTAAATATTATCAGTATATTTCTTTTAAAGTATGAACGGCAGTCAAAATGTGCACTTCTAATTTTTGTTTAAATGAATAAAAGCACCCACTGCTCAAAATATGCTGACATTGTTGTTTGTACCTTCATAAGGGTTCAATGATCAGAAAAAAAAACAAGCTAAACTGGGCAAACATAGAAAAACTACCCATTTACTCCTTGTCAGTAAACCTGACAACACAAACTTCATATTAACAGCTTCAACGTTGGCCAGACTGAAGCGATCTATGAAAAATTATTACTGAGAGCTCTCAAAGGTTATATCTTTTAAATCACCATGCCAGGCAAAGCAAAATTTTTTTAAATAAAAGCATTATCACTATAACTGGAACCTTACAGACGTACCAAAACCAATGCCAGCATACTTGTGCTTTGTCAATCAATGGGTGCTTTATCAATCATATAAACTAGAAACGCACATTTAGACTGCCATCCATGTTGAAATATGAAAAATATCTTTCATTGTGTCTTAATGCACAATGACATCAGAAATCCAGAAATACTGGGGGGAAAATGTTATTCCCCTTCTACTACTTCTGATACGCGTATCCATCCTGTGATTACAAAAACAAATCGCAGTCATTTTAAAGGTTGTACATTGTCCCACCTGATCAACATCAGCCATGAAGCACAACTGTTAAGAACTGTAGACCAAATAAAGAATCCAAAGATGGCCCTTTTAAATGTTAGAGCTTTGGCAAATAAAACGGTTTTAGTTAATGGTCTTATGTGAGCAAAAACTCCTAAAAGGAACCTGGCTTGACTGAAATGGAGCAGTCTTTCTTAGTGAAACCACACCACAAAAATATAACTTTTACCAGACTATTTGTGAAGGTAAGAATGGGGTTGGATTAGCTGCTATTTTTAATAATCCTTTTGCCTGTAGAAGAGCATCATTTGGTGTTCCCATCATTTCAATGTCTTGCCCTTATATTAAAAGATAAAATGCCAATCTTAATGCTAACAGTACACCATCCATCGAAGTATACATCCTCCTTCTTACCAGAATTCTCAGAACTACTGGGTTAAGGGTTATTTTTACAAAACAATAAGGTTTATTATAATCAGAAAATGGCTTAATGACAAACTTTTATACTCTATCATTTATTCATTCTCGTTGTGAAATTGTTTTTTTTTTATGTTTATGACCAATGCGTTATTTATACACCAACTAAAATCAGGATAAATTAAGAAATTTGCACAAACACAAAAGGTGAGTGTCACATATCATGGCATTGAGCCACCCTAAATCACTACAGGGGAAATTCCTTCACCAAGACATCCCTAGTTACATCCCTAGTTTTTTGGACTGTGATAAACTGCAGATAATTGAGACTAGGGCTGAACAATTTGAACAAAATATCGAATCATGATTTTTCTGTCCAATATTGCAATCTGTGACTGCAATTTGATTTGCAATACTTTTAAAAAGTCAAGCTTCATACATACATATAGTGTGTAATAGATTTAAAACGTATAACGCAGCATTAACATCAGATGATATCAAAATACTAACTGGTCTATATTCCAATGCGAGGATTAACAGAGAACAAATATAAAACAAGTATCATAAAAGCTGTGACTTATGTTAAACAGACTGATAATAAAAAATAATTTCAGTAAGAAAAAATAGGAATCCTGCAGATATTGCTGCTTGGACCCCTAATAGGACCTTTCTGTAAATGATCTCTGACTGTCAAATAGGTCGGTAATTCACTTAGAGTCATTCTATAATTAGAGGTACAAGTCATGTCCACAGGTTGTTTTTATCAATTTTACTAAATATTTACATCAAGCAGTGATCAGTTTTATATTAGGGCACATCTCTTTTTAATTTATTACAAAAAAGTCAACAGGTTTCATTATTTATCTTGCAGAAAATGCATATGCTATATTGGAATTTGCTTTTTTTGTGCCGTCTGATTTGCTAAAGGTCGTTCTACTCATCAAAATACCACTAGGATACATAATTGTGTATATTATTTTTATTTATCATTAGTTGGTCAAAATAATCATTAAACGCATGAAAAAGGTGTTTTAAAAACTATTTGACTCATTAATATTCATTAAATTATGAAGGCTCTAAATTCTGTCAACTGTGTTATCCACTGACAAAAACAGCAATAAATTACGTGACCAACACCACATGATGTGACTTCCTTCAAATAAGGGAATTTTAAATGCAGTGTGGCAAGTTTCATTTCCTCATCATTATCTGCACATAGACTGGGTTAATTGCTTGCCAACTGTTTTAACATGTTCTTGTGTACTTGCTTTAGACAACAAAAATGTAGATAAAGTTTGTTTAAATACAAGCTAAGGCCATGAGGTGACTTTGCACCTAGCAGTTAGTACAAGGGCCTAAAATTTAAGAAATGTCAACGGTGTTACCAATCAAGTGTAACATGATTGATCGGGATTAACACAGTTGACAATGTTGGTAGGGTTTATTGTAGTTTATGCTTACATTTAGTGTTTAAAACATTGAGTAATAAAAATATTCAACTTATTCTACACACATTACATGCTAAAATATAAACAAGCGCAATTATAATTATAATGCAAGTTAGTTATACCTCACACAATGTCTATTCAAACAACGTCCATTCCCATTAACGTCCATAGTCCTTAAGTATATAATGGGGAAAAAAACAAACAACAGGATATAGCGGTGCGCAGAGCAGCCAAAAGCATCACACACATTTGTCTGCGCTTCATGCCCAATGCAAGTGCACCAAACAAAGCCCTGTGAATTTGATCATGGCATTGCTTAGCGTTGCTCAGTACATGTTCGAATAACACCCATATCACATATCTTGCAGTTTCACAAAATGATACGCGGACGTTAAATGAGGTATATCTGTACTTGTATTCTGTTTCTCCTAATGCATCCTGTCAATTGTATCACTCCTGTCAACTGTGTTACTTCCGAGTTCTGTGACATAAACCTTCTACATGTAGGCTAAACTGCAATAAAAATGACGGGGGACGTTTTTAGAGGGGGAAGTCTTAAATGAGGATGTTGAATAACTAAATTCAGAGTAATGTGGATTTATGTTGAAAATATATTCATCCTTGATGACATCAGCCCATAGAAAATCCATTATCAAGATCAAACATCAAATTTTCAAAACAGTTACTCAGAAAACCTCAAAACATCTGGTGCACAGACTTTCAAACACGTTTTATCAAACAAGTAGTATCTCATTCATGTCTTCTATGACAACTTTTGTCTAACACAGCTGACAAAATAATGAATTGAATGTTCACTTTCATTTAAATATTTCAAAAATCACTGGAGCTTAAGCTTGGCAACTAATGCATTTAGCACATTATTGGGGGTATGTTGTGGAAACGACTATTTAGGAAAAAAGTACACTGATTAACTTTTTGGTCGATATGAAATATACCCCTAATTATAGAATGACTCAGCAGGGAAATCAATATTTTTTCACACCACAAATGTAAGGTTTTCCTTGGGTTTCACAATTTTGTTGTTTGTGGGCATATATGCAGTGGCCTTGGGCCACTTATGTTTGGTGAGCATGACTGGCACGAGGAGCATGGCACTTCTGATTGATCAGGATGACCGTCACACAAGGACAGCAGATTTCAACCCTGGGTCAGCTGTATAATGCATATCTAAATTGCAGCCTTTGCAATTTTCTAATTGGGTTGTTTCACATCATGATTTTGATTTCATAACGATAAATCGTTCCGCCCTATTTGAAACTGTAGTTTTATATATATATATATAAAATTCATTACCATAAGTACACAGAGATCATGTTATGTATGGGGTCCGCGGATGGTACTGTTTCAGCCATCTGCAGTCGGTCATTTATATGAGGGGACAGTCATTGTTTTGATTTTTTAAATTCAGTTTCTATGTTGTGTATTTTTATAGTGGAGCCTCCAGAAAACTAGGTTTGCAGTACATTTCCAGTTAAAGAATGAATGATTATCTATAACACCATGTCATTTTAGTGCCATTTTTAACAGAGCTTTAAGGCTGGTTCATACTTCCCTGCATGCATACAAGAGGATGTGTCTGCTCAAACATTTATGACGCTCATTGTAGGCCTCTACAGATGGATGAATGTTGCACTCCAAACTTGTGTCCCCCACAGCTCTGGACACGATCGATTTGCTAGTGTCCACTTTAAATACCAACATGGATGCTTCTGATGAGTGTGGGGGTAATTTACAAACCCTATAGACTATTTACAAGGTAATCAAACCGTTACATACATGTAAATGCATGTGAATGCAAGTGCAGATTGTCTCGAATTGAAAATCTCATACCAACCAGCTGAAAAAAGTTGATAACCCTGTGAGTTGGCTTTCTGACTTCGTAAAACAGACAAACTGGCACAAATCTCACTACTGTGGTACGTGTGCAGGGATATCAGAATATTTTCATTAATAATAATAATAATAATAATAATAATAATAATAATAATATAAATTAAATACAACACATCCGCATGCACAAAGTATGCCGCTTGACCAGGGAACTATGTATATTTCCGTGTACGCATACGCAGAGTGCATACGCGAGTGCTGCGCTTGTGTGGAGAAGTATGAACCAGCCTTTAGAGTCTATTTTATCTTTCCTTTGTGTGGTTTTATTCATTCAGGATATTTACTTTGACATTCCAATTCTAATGCATGAATATTCATAATAATTAAGTTCATTGCTCTTTGAAAGTATATAATTGCATTATTAAGCTATTATATATCAGTGGCACATAAATGGTCTTAAAAGGACAATAATATTGTTTATAACAATTGTCAATATATCACCCAACAGATGTAGTTATGGCAGGCTCAGCAGCATACAATTATGATACACAAAATCTATAAAATTAGATAGACCCCTTTCATTATGCAAATTCATTTCATTATACAAACAAAAAGACAAAGGAATATAACTGACTTGGCCTTGTGTGGATCTTCCACTTCCAGGTCCCACACATACAACTTCCCCACCTGATTTCCCAAAGCCAACATCTGGAAGAGATCAAAAATTTATTTCATGTTACTTGAAAAATGAGAAGTTGTGCATACGAAAATAAATGAAAAACATTATGATAGGACAATATTGGGTGTCCAAACCCTCATGTACCTTTTGCCAGAAATCCATGGAGAAGCGCATGTACCAGATGTCACATTGACTGTAATCAAAGCGGCCCAGAATGGTCACATTTGACTCATTGGGTTTTATACGGTCGATGTCATCCTCCATCTTCCCTGGCTTCCAGCACACAATGGCATTCTCACATGACTGGATGGTAGAGAAAGAAGCTAAAACAATCAGTCATTTAAGCAGCTGCGGGGTGCACAAGCCTGAAATTTATATCTATCCATCTTCCAACTACTTGCTGAGCCATGGGGGATTTGACACCTATGACAAGTAGCATTGGGCACAAGGCAGGGGTGTATGCTGAATGGGATGAAAGGCCAGTCCAGTCTATTGCAGAACACACAAGTAAAAGTGACTGCATGTCCTTGGACCGCACGAGAAAACCAGAGCATACAGCATGGGAAGAAACTGCAAACTATACACCAGGGGTGTCGAACTCCAGTCCTGGAGGGCTGGAGTCCTGTATAGCTTAGTTCTTTCCCTGTTCCACCACAAATGATCCAGCTCAAGAGCTGTGCGGTAATTAGCACACGGAGTTGAATCAGGTGTGTTAAATGAGGGGAAACCCAAAAATGTGCAGGGCTCTGGCCCTCCAGGACTGGAGTTTGACACCTGTGCCATACACACAGAAGGGGTTCAAAACAGTTACACCCACTGAATCATCATATCACCCAAGATGTGCAATTATTTTAACCCATGGTCTTCTCTATTCTCCGTTTTTCAAGTATTCTGTATAAAGGATGCAGTAATGCATCACAACACACCCCTGTAAAGTGCAAAAAAAATTGATTCATACAGCTAGAAATATAAATTTGCCTAAATGATTAACAGCAGTTTGAGTGCAGTGGTCATTTATTGATTCATTTGACATACTTCTCTTCAGAGACCCCTGACTTGACAATCCATTAAAACTGTTGGTTGTTGCCCACTTCCATCCCAGGAAAAGCAATATCCCAAATCTCTGGTCCATTCCAAATTCCAAGTTACAATTTATTTTACTTGGCTTGTGTTAATTGTACATTTAAATCCTTGTCAACTAAATTTCACTGTCACATTATCTCAGATCTCTGAATCTGACCAGACACTGGGAATGCTCATCATGACTTTGCTAGCACTGTCCTGTGACTTCAGTCTTACCTTGGATAGGATCAGATCTCCAAGCCAACGCACACAGTCCACATAATTGCGGTGTATGTCCCGTGTGGAAAAATCTGGGAAATGGATCTTCTGGGAGACAAAGGGTCTGTGTACAAAAATTTAGCATGGCATAGGAAAAAAAAAAAACATTGCACTCATCCACCATTAAACAAGTTTACAAAACTGACCCTGTCAAATCCTACCATGCCCTCACATTCTATAAAAAGAAAAAGTGACCAGGTAAATTAACTTCTGCTGTCCTAGAAATCTTTTCTGGAGTTTAGACTCACCGGTTGGTCTTAGTGGGGTTATATTCATAGGATCCCCGAATGGCTTTTTGCATCCTCTCGGAGTTGATCCTCCACAACTTCAGAGAATGGTCCATCCCACATGACATAATTTTCTCCCCAAGGAGGTCAAAGTCCTGTCATAAAATCAGGCAATTACCCCTTTACCCTACTGTCAAGAAAGTCAGACCACTTTACCCTGCACAGAGGAGGAGACAACCTTCTCCAAGCCCGTCAAGACTGGCATTCAGAACCTTGTAACCTATGACACACCTCATCTTAATTCTTTACTCACTGCACTCAGCACTTCATCCCGATGACCCTCCACACCCCCAAATATAGCCACCAATGTGTCTGTCTGGATGTTCCACAGCCGCAGGGCATGATCTGGGGGACACAGGACCAGTGACAGACTCATCTGTACTTAAAAGGTTTATATTCCACCTTTCAGCAAATAAATTTAAAAAATAATAAAAAATGAAATCCTTCAAGGTATATTTTTCTGTTTGCTGGAATAAATGATGGATGGATGCAAGTGATTATTCCTTTTTACCTTTGCTGACAGACAGGAGGAGGTTCGGATCTCGAGGATGAAACTTCAGCTCATTAATTGCATTCCCATGTCCCACATAGTGCTGCAGCAGCAGACAAAACAAAAGCAGTACTGATAACTGCATTAATAACAAATTGTATAACAACAAAATTAATTTGTGTATGGTGCATTATCACAACATTACATTGTCTCAAAACGCTTTATAGCATCCCCACCCAAAGCCCCCAGTAGGGCTGAATGATTTATCGATTTCAAATCGAAATTGCGATTTGAAACAACGTGATTAGCAAATCGCAAATGCTCTGATTTAGGACATTATACAGCACATTGGACCCAGGGTTTAAAACTGTTGTAAGAATAGTTTTCCAAACGCATACCATGCTCCCTATGTGACAGTCGTTCTCACCAATCACAAGCGCCGTGCTCCTTATGTGACAGACATGCTCAACAATCAGAAGTGGTCCGAGGTGACGGAATACACGCCCACAAACAGCAAACACGTGAAACCGATTAGATATTTCCCCCAAATCGCTCAGCCCTAGCCCCCAGGGAGTAAGCCATAGGCAACAGTGGCATGGAAAAACTCCCTAGAAGGAAGAAACCTTGGGAGAGACCAGACTCAAGGGGTGAGCCCATCCTCTAGGGGCCGGCAGGGAGAGTCAAATCGGAGAGATGGCTAAGTGCTAAGTCACATGGTCCAAGTCATAATATCTGAGACACATCCGGGGAGCAGGAAGGTGATGACAAGCTGGTGCTGACACTCCTTCCGATCTCCAGGCAACCAGTAGTAAGGCCACAATAGTGAGCAGGCAGGGATATGACACCTAGTTCATAGGATTGAGGCAACAGACACACACACCTTGATGCACTGCATAGTAATGTGATTGATGATTCGGATGATGCCTCGTGATCCAGCCACTGCGAGCAGTGGGTGGCTGGTGCTGGTGTCAAAGGTCCAGGCGCAGGTGTAGAAGTTCTCATCTGCCTGATTGGAACTAGTATAAAGGAAAACCAACCCATATCTAGCCCAAATCAGAACTACAACAAGAGACAACGAAATACACCACAGCACAAAGAAAGGCACAATTAAAGCATACCAGCACCAATAAAGAAGAAATTAATATCAGAACCAAAAGAAAATATTACAGCAATGGGAGAATTGACATGCAAGAGAAGGATACGTCGGCATCCACGTAAGACTGCAGGAGTCTGACCTCACCTTGGGAATGACATTCATACAGGGTCACCTAAGAGGAGCAGCACAGGATTGCCTTAAACAGCTTGAGTGAGTGTGTTTTTGTGCATAAGCATGCGCAGGCACTCCTTACCCTATTGCTTCCCACTGTGGCAAATACCAGGGGATCCCCCTCTTTGCTGTGCCAGTTAAACTGCACTCCAAACAAGGGCTGGCCATGATCCTCCTGATAATCACAGGACAAGGACCAATCACCACCTGACTAAATTCCATCCACTACATCATCTCAATGACCGATAGTAGGTTAAAGGGCATAATAAGCCCAGAGCTCACCCTTAAACTGTTCACACACTTGAAGGAATATTTGCATTTCTTCGACTTCCACTTGCCCTTTCCCCAGCTCTTCCTGCCCGGGGCATTAGGTGTGTTTGTGGGTGTGTCCGGCCGCTCCATGTTGGTCCCACTCTCAATGCTGATGGCATCATCCTTGGAAAGCCAGAAGGGGCTAGATTAGTGTTATCAAAATTTTACACATTCTAAAAGGTGCTGCAGTACATTTACATCAGTACCTTACAAATTCCTCTGAAAATGTGAAATATTTATAGACTCTATGCATTGGTTTAAATCTGTCACCCAAATCCTGGAACCTCGTACAGAATTACAGACACAAAAAAATAGTGGGCACAAACATTTCTTACATTCACATACGATCAATTAATGGTAGATCAGTTAGGAATTCGCAGTAGTTAAATAACTAGCAAAACAATTAGTCAAATATGTGGTTTCACATACACTGCCAGTAAAATGGGTCCATGATGTAAAGAGGCAGGACAAAACCTGTGGGTGACAGAGTGCTACAGTATAACCAGGGTTGCCAAGTTTGGTCATCAGGCTGAAGTGAAATTTTCAATTCGAGACAAGTCTGCACACAGATTTACATGTATGCAAGTTTCATTACCTTGCAAATAGTCAATAGGGTTTGCAAACTACCCCAACAATTTTCATGTAGATAATTTTAGTAATATGAGGCAATAATATAGATCTGCCATATGATTTCTTGCACGAACGTTTCAATCACATGAAAAGCATAACGGTCACGCCAAATGCGTCTGAGTTGGCAAACCTGTTTGACTGCTTCATTAAACAACGATTAAAGCTCATTTACCCTCCTGCTAGTTACTAATAACAGATCGATTTATGTGTTTCAGTAAAACCACCTGGAGAAGGGTAATAAATGCACAAATAGGAGTATTCATGAAAGCTTTAATTTTTTACAGACTAGTAAAAGAATCTATAATTTATGGGCACAAAAATCGAACTTGCTGTTAAAAGCGAAAGACCTTGGCTATATAGGGGATATTTTTAAGTATATGAATTACGCCGTTACAGATTCGACATTTAACGTACCCACTATACGTAAAGAAGTACAGGCAACTAATTAAATGCAGTAGGAAAATCAGAATTTTTAACATGATAATGTCTTGCTGCCACAGGCGAGTACTTCGCTTCTTTAGTAAACGTTTTCGTACCTCATATTTTATACTAGTTAAAAGTTCAGACAAGCGGAACAAAGGCGAGCTCGCCGGATGCTAGGCTAAGGAGGCGCATCGTCTCTGAAGGCACATTCAAAATGTGCTTGTTTACAGAAAGTGTACCAATAAACTATCCAACGATCCTCTTAGACCGTGATTTTAAATATAACCACTGCAACGGGGATAATAGACTATGTGTTAAATAATCAGTTCGGATATAAGTGGGCCTCCGAATACAGAACAATCTACCGCTAGCTTGTTACCCTAATATTCGAACTAAATTTTTAAACAACGAAATGGGGAGAAAGTTGATGTCCGACACATCATTTGATAAATGACCCTCAGTGAAAACACTAGTGATGGTCGGGTGCTACTTACATTTTCGTCCCCGGAGAGGTCGGGATTACTGTTCTCATCGCTACTGAGTTTTTGCTTTTTCGCCGGCATGTCGTTTCCCGCCTCAGCTTGGCTCTCAGACATGTTCCCCTTCATCTCCACTTCCTGGCCTTACTGGCGTGCGTCCGAGTTGCCGTAAAACATTTCTCTAGTTCGTCTTTGTACCGGTCGCGTCACTCGATTTCCAACCTATTTCCAGTAAGCCACACCTCTCGTTGCGATCCAATCGGCCAGAGAAACACATGCTTACGTCGTCATTGGCTGTAGAAAAGAAAACCGTCCGCTTTTATTTAACAACTTGACCTCAATTCATAGTTGCAGCACACAAATAATATTCTCAACAAAAATATTCTCTCGTATTAATAGAAGCAAATCGAATGTGATAAAGGAACGTCTAACACTACAGTTTCAGGTGGTAAACTTAAAATGGAATTACGATATAGTAAATGTTTGGGGTAACGTTAGCCGATAGGATAACCCACCTGCGCTTCTCATAGACATTAGCTCAGACTTAGGTACAGGAAGGCAGGTATGTCTAGTTTTTGAGACTGGCAGCCTGAAATAACAATGAAAGCCCCCATTATAAGGCTGTTATAAGGTCTGTCGTTACTCGTGAAAGAAACAAAAAAGAAAAAATGTTACCAATAAATACTATCGCTAGACGGCAGCTGAACCTTCGCCACAGAACTGGGCGCGTGGTTTACTTGTACTGGGTTGGAAATCCAGTACCGAGTGGTACCTCGCACCGCGGCGCATGCGCATTATTTTCGAGCAGGCGTGCACTGCATTACATGTTCTGGCATTGCCCTATCCGTTCATTCTGCCATTTTATGGCTAACCAACTGGAGTGGTTGCTTTATTGTTTAATGAGAACTAGTGTTAATGATTCTGCTCATTTAAAAAAGTGTGCTTTATTTGGTTGTTATTTTAATTGTTCATTCTGGCTGTTTATTTAAGGTTTTTGGATCCACACTATTACATTATTCCATCTGGCATGATAGTCTTGTGTTTTTTTTCTTCCCCTCCAGTCAGGAGTCAGGAGCCGCTTGTGTAGATCTTCACATTCAGCCTTTATTGCACCAGTGAGGTTACAGCCAAGGTTGGACACCGTGCATGAGTGTGTCCAAAACTGTTTTTATACAGATTTTTATACATTTTCTTGTCATATAACAATATCTTGTCCCTTAAGCATCATCATTTCTTCAACCATTTACCATTGTTGTTTTCTCCCTTGATTCACACCCCTAGGTAATAAGTTTGTCAATTATCTCTTTTACTGTCTGGTCCCACGGCTGAACATAATGGTAGCGGGTGCAGCACAGTGGGACCCTCTGACAATGCTTGGAACCAGGGTGAAGACTGAGCGGCCTCCTCTGGGCTGTGAGCCTCTAGCATAAGGGTATGCTTGGTGGGGACTTCAGGTGGTGACAAGGCACGGCTGGGACCTCAGGCAGCGAGCAAGGCATGGCGGGAAGCAGTATAGTGTCTCTTTTCCTCCATTTACATTCTTCACAGACTTCATACGTAATGAAGCACGCCGAAGAAATGACCCTAGCTTCACTCTCTTAACAGTTCCTACAGTCTCTTCAAACAATTTTCAGAGATTTTCTACAGGTCCATCAAAACCTGAATGAGTGGAAAGGAGACTGGGATACATCAAACGTCATGTGTCCACTCATAAGACTGAAGTTGCAACACAGCGCTCAGTGTCCCAGTTAGACAATTCAAGTAACAAGCTGAGCTATGTCGACAAGCAATGCCCCATCCATAAAAAACGCCATCCTTTAAAAAAGTGCAGAGGTTTTCGGAGCATGCCACTTGTAGAACACAAGGCCTTCCTTAGAGTGAATGGTATTTGCTTTAGGTGTTGTCCTAGGGAAGTCGAAACTATCTCCTGCAGCTGCCCACACTGTCCCAAGTTTGGAGCTGGTTGTAGCTGTGTTAGCAGTGGAAGTGGCAGAGTTGGTAGAAAGCGAGTTAGACATCAGCATTGAGACTTTGCAGTTTTATACGGATAACAAAGTTGTCTTGGGGTACATATACAGTTAGGCCCAAAAATATTTGGACAGTGACACAAGTTTTGTTATTTTAGCTGTTTACGAAAACATATTCAGGATACAATTATATAATCAATATGGGCTTAAAGTGCAGACTCTCAGCTGTAATTTGAGTGTATTCACATCCAAATTGGAGCAAGGGTGTAGGAATTACAGCTCTTTAAGTCGTAGCCGCCTCTTTTTCAAGGGACCAAAAGTAATTGGGCAATTGACTCAGAAGGCTGCAAAAAAAAATAACAAGGCTGCATGGGCTCTTCCCTCGTTAACCTGTCATCAATTAAGCAGTTAAAAGGTCTGGAGTTGATTCCAGGTATAGCGTTTGAATTTGGAAGCTGTTGCTGTGAACACACAACATGCGGTCAAAGGAGCTCTCAAAGGAGGTGAAACAAACTATCCTGAGGCTAAAAAAAAAGAAAAAATCCATCAGAGAGATAGCAGAAATGTTAGG
>JAODJW010000035.1:446604-461071 GCA_026777045.1 Hyperopisus bebe
CACCCATGTAAAGCGCCCTGGGACAACTCTGTTGTGAAGTGCGCTATATAAAAATAAACTGAATTGAATTGAATTGACAGAGGACACGCACCCTCAGGCCCCTTCTGCAGCCAGACACTCGTGTAAAGTTTGCTAGTGAAAGTAACATAAGAACCCATGTTTGACAGGGGAAAGTTAATAAGTAATTTATATAAATTACAAATTAAACTACATATATATATATGTAGGCAAGGAATATATGTTCCTTATTGCGATGTTGGCTTTGTCTTTGTGCGATTAGGCTTTGTAGAGCATGTGGGTCATTCAGGCCTATGTGTGGCTGGTAGGCAGATTATAGCCCACTGAGTACCAAACAAGGTCAAAGGTGACTTTGGAAGGTTCTTGTTACACCAGTTAGATAAAAATTAAAATATTGTACTTCACTTCTTAGGGGGTGCTGGTACAGAAGCATGCCTACAGTATGGGCTTCAAGGGCCACTAAAATTAATGTCATAATGTTATAATTACAGAACTGTAGCATATTTAAACACAAATGTTGCATGTTGCTGCACACATTATGTTAAGTGCTTTATTCAAGCTTTGTGAGTAAATCTCTATCAGTAAGTCTTGTATGAGGGTAAGGAATTCACGTAAATGACATAGGCAGAACAGGAGACAATGAATTGTTTCAGCATCTTTGTTTTGGTGTTAAGCAATATTCTGCTTTAATCAGCATGATAATGTAAAGTGGCATTGATGGCAAAGTGATATTGTGTATTTATACTTGTACAAGATACATCTTCTGGATGCATTGGGATGCATCATCAGTTCACATGGGCTTCTCTGATGAGCTACACTAGTGTGCTCTAAGCAACCGGGAACTCCAGGAATGCCACCCTTCTGCACTGAGGGATCAGTGTAGTCATTCTTGAGGAGGAACTCTGTGAGGCTCCAGGAAACAATGCTGAAAAAAACCTTCCCTTCGACACTCAACAGTGAGATGGACCGAAACTGACTGATGCATTTTGAGTTCTACTCTTTGGGGATCCACACTCCCTCTGCACAACTACACTGGTCAGCAACTCTCCCCTTTTGCCATATCACCTTCAAGATTTTCCAGAGGTGACACCGGAGCTGAGGACAGCGTTTGTACACAATGTATGGTACAGCACTGGGGCCCAGAGCAGAAGCAGAGCATGCCGCCTTAATTATCTCCTCAACCTCCTTCAGACTCGGCTTCCTCAGATCGAACATTGTTGTTGGTGGAGCTGGGTTGATGAGGGCTCTGTTGGGTTCAAGCTCCTGTTCTCTCATTGGATCGCTCAAAGTGTCATGCAGGAAAGCATTAACTTCCTCTGCTGAGTAGGCGAGCCGGCCCCTATGTTTGTCCCCGAGCAGTTTTTTTTGTGAAGTTGAAGGGATTAGCAATGAACGCCGCATGCTTTCTAGCCCTCTCTCTTCCCCTTCTTCTATGCCACTCTGCTCTCCGAAGGGTTGCCAGTCTTCTCCTTAGGATGTCTCGAAGGTCAACTACTGCTATCACTTCTGTTGATAAAGGCTGCAACCATATTGAATTCTGAGGTAACATTTGCAGAGGTTCCTCTGACTTTCCAAGTTGGAATTTTGACTTAAGGGGGTGTTCCAGTTGAAATTTCAAACTAGGAACTCAGGGTTTCCAACATCCGAGTTCAAATGGAATGCAGCATAACTACAGCTTCATGTCTGTTGATGAAGAGTGATCTTGAGTTCTAAGGTCTGGGTTGCAGAGGTTCCTCCAACTTTTCAAGTGAGAATTCCGACTTAAGGGGGCGTTCCAATGTAAATTTCTGACTAGGAACTGGGAAGTTTAAAGTCCTTTACATAAAAATACAAATACCATAAGTCCATGCCTGAGATACACATCATTTCCTTACTGTCATAGATTGCATCATGATGATATAAAGGCAACCACATGTTATATTTATAAAATGCTGGCATATTAACTGTCAGGGTCAGCTTCCGCCTGACCCCACTCTCTGACCTTTACTTGTTTCAGTCCTTTTCCTAGCTTGATATTTGTTCCCTCATCTAATGCTTATTTATTGTATTTCATTCCACCTGTTGTCTGTTGCCCAGCTTTGTTGTTTGATTGGTTGTCTTTGATTAAACATACATTTGCTGAGTAACCATGTATTTAAGTGCCTGCCTTTATTAATTTCCACAGTCAGTCATTGTGTGTATTGTTCTGTGTTTGTTACTTTGTCTGGGGAGTGTTCTATGAAAGTAGCTAAAGAAAGTCAAACTTTGCCAAAAAACTAGCGCCATCTCTAAACTTGGCGTTCCACTAACACAGTTCAGCTTTAACTAATCAAGGCTAATACAAGACAGACTTGCATAATCTCATTCAGTGCTCACACCCAAGATATTTAAGAAGCCCAAATGAATGGATGATCGATCAAATGAGTCAGAAAGCTTGTAAAACGAGAGTGGTGGGGTTTTTTTTTTTTTTTCCGCCGCAGAACAAACGCTGCTGATGAAGCTTACAACTACGTAATTGCTAAAAAAGGCAATACTATGGCCAGGGAGTTGGTTTGGCAAAGAATTGCAGACAGATTAAATGCATAATTGCGTAACAGATTAAAGTTATGTAAATGTTTCAAGTGCCTAGTACAGTGGAACGGTGGTACACTGGTTTATACTCTCGCCTTATACCGTGAAAGTTCCTGGTTCAATCCCCATAGCCAATGAGGAATCATCTGGGTTGAGTTCACACGTCATTCATACTGTGAAATGTTCTGCACAAATAACCATATCTTGTCTTTGCTTTTACTTATTAACTTTCAAATTAGACTGTGACTGAACAAAATTGAAAAATATCCTGTTTATTTTAATGTTTTTCTTTTCAATTTCACTCATTGCATTTCATTTTTCACCTTTGTAATATGGGTACACTTTTATTTAAATTTTGGAATTAATTGGAATGCTGAGACATGATTTTTATAGGCTTTATTATATTTATTACATGACATGAGTCAGAGTACAATACTATCCAAATGCAGCACCGCAACGCCAGTTCTGGTCGACCAGTTGGAAGCCAGCAGTGTTATGCCGGAAGTCACTGCTGCGATTTCAGATCGGCAAATTTCTAGTCTTGTACGCCACTATTGTAACCTATGAACTGAGTAGAAAGTTATAGTATACTACTTTATTGTATCACTATACTACAGTATATTATATTATATATTATATAGAGATAGTGGAAAATGGTATTATACGGATAGCCGTTACTTCTGTTCAAAAGTCCAGTAGAAAAGTTTTGAAAGTCAGTTTCATTCCTTTTTAAGATACAGCATGCATATAAATCTAAATTTAGTGAACGTGTACACTTTTTTATCGGATGCAATTCTAACAGCAAAGACAGGTCCATCTACAGCCCATAATTAGAAGCATAGCTGCTATGCACAAAGGGAAAGACCACAAAATAATATTAAAAACCTATGTCAAAAATGTCTTCCTCTGTAATAAACCTACTCTTTGGAGTACTTTAGAAAATAATTGTCAGTAAACAGTTCCTTAAAACTTCCCTATATCCAAGGTAAAGATGGTTTGTCCCCGGCCATAAACTTCTGTCCTGAAGCTGGTGGCCTTTGAACTGGTGGCCTAGAAGTGTGGTGATGCGGCACTGCAATTGGGCATTTCTCTCAGAGTGTGGAATTTCCTTGGATGGAACGATCTTTCCCAATGATTTCCAGTTTTGGCTAGTTTCACCAACAACAAGTGTGGTATACAGAACAGCATTTTCTTTCTGTTGTTTTCCTGAAACATGAGGGGATGTTACCATTACACTTTTGTAATGGGGGTGTTCATAATCTTTTGGGTAAAACCAAGTTGTTAAGGTGCATTCTTGCATGTTAAAGTTGATAATTTAGTCTATTTTATGAATAAATTTGAATTAAATTGTATTTTGGAATAGTATCTTTTAGAACTGTTAGTATGGGATGTTTTGTATTGAAAATGTTAATTGTTTGTTGATTTAATTGCTCCAGGGGGAGGGACTGATATTTATATAAGCCCTATGGAGGTCTTTACTTGAGACAGAAGTGTGCTAATTGGTGCGGTTGTTATTGATGCAGGGCCTAATATAGCCTGCTTTGCATGATTATTTTTGTCTTTATTAATATTATGTATTTTTCTTTTTCTGTAGATCAGAATAAAGGTTTGTCTCAGTATTGAAGCCCATTTGCCCCCTCTGGTTTTTGGAGCCTCCAGGCAGTTGGCCATTCTTAACATATGGTGTCAAAAGTAAACAGCTGAGTAATTCTGGAAACCTGAGGAAGAGAGAAGCGGGGTTGACAAGATGGAGCTGTGGGGGGCCAATCGGAGGATATTCCAGAGCAGATTAGGCCCAAGTCAACAGGTGAATCTGCAGTTATCCAGCTTGCAAGAATATTTGAGAGTTTTATGGACTTCCAGAGGGTAAGAGATGAGAGGATGGAGGAGTCTGCTATTCCTAACACATACCCTCAGATGAAACTCATTGACAGAGGAAGTTTATTCATAGGTGAGGTCTACAGAAAGACCATTTTGGGGGGACTAAACAGGCCCCAATATGAGAAAATGTTTCAAGGTGAAATCTTCCTGCTATAGTCAAGGTCAGAAGGTCAGAAATACAGCGAACAAATTCACTAAGATTTCAAACACACTGTATACTGCAGTGTCCGGTTTCATTAGAAAGCTATGCAACTTGGGGAGAACATGCAAACTCCACACACAGTCCAGGGGGTGAGGTTCAAACCTATAACCCTGGAAGCGTGTACTACAAATGACCTCACCATGCCACCTTTTACTTGTTCGGGTGCCAATACTATGAGAGTGACACCTAGTTAAGCATCCAGCTGTTAAATCTGGAGGAAACAGCAGAAGAAGAGAATTATGGTTGTACAAAAGGAGCACAGACTCAAGAAATGTGCTCAGGATGCCTCCCTGGTGAGGTGTTTCGGGCATGTCCCACTGGGAGTAGGCCCCGGGGAAGACCCAGGACACACTGGAGAGACTATGTCTCTCGACTGGCCTGGGAACGCCTCGGGATTCCCCCAGAGGAGCTGGACGAAGTGGCCAGGGAGAGGGAAGTCTAGGTTTCCCTGCTTAGACTGCTGCCCCTGCGATCCAACCCAGGAAAGTGGTAGGAGATGGATGGATCGATGGATCACAGTGCAAAGGCAGACAATAATGACCCAGCATACAGACACATGCTGCTTAGCAGTAGGTCACTAAAGATAAGCATAGCAATATAAGTAAATTTGTGGCACATGAAACTCAACCATGAAGAAACTGGTACTGTCCCACCATAGTTGCTTGAATGGAGTTGTTTACTGTCAAGGTTCTGTGAATCGGTAGTCTTGTGAGGAAATGATTGTGTTCTATACTGACACTTTACACCACCAGTTTATTGGTACCCAATAGCTAGATAATAGGTTATGTGTGCATCAGATACTGTATTAGCACATAGGATAAGTATGATGTGCTTATTTTTTGCCACCCCCATTTTTGCCACAAAATTTTATGTTAAAGTTAGGATATGCAGTGCTGTTGAGGTTTTTAAACAAGAATTAAAAAATAAATGTATCTGATGAAAAATCATTTACTTTATTTGGCTAAATGCAATATTTAGTTTAAACATTGGGCTGTACGTTAGGATGAAATTATGCCTCTGTCCCTTAAACTTGATCATATCAATTAGCTGGGTGCTGATTCTTTGGACTAAATTAAAACAAATATTACCATTTGGACAGCACCAAGTACAATCAATAACTTAAAGAAATGGTATTTAATAAGATGCTGTATGGAAACAGTCATGTTACTAATAACATCTCAAAGCTACATCATGATTTAGTCCTTTCAAACTTCTGTAGAGAAGAATAAAGTTTTGTTCGATAATTGTTTTTCTTATGTATAAACGCCTCCAAAATATTTATGATAAGTGCAAGATGACTTCAACAGAAGCAGATCCGTTGCAGATCCTAAATTGAATTGCCGATCCGGACAGGACACTGTTTGCTTAGTAGTATGTTTCCCTTTCTACCCAGCCTGAAAATGAAGAAACAAAGAGTTATGTGACGTAACTCTAAAGTGTTCTGTTACGGGGTGTTCTTACCAGGCTTGGTCCATAAGTAGTCTTACCTCCCGGACTACGCCGAAGGATGTACCTTCTGGCTTCATCATACAGGAAGATGAGGAGGGAGTAGGGGAAGGCACAGAACCACCAGCACGGTCTGGCAAGAAGAAGACAACCACACAGGAAAGCAATCATTAATTCATTGCATGGTTTTCCAGAGAGCTGGTAATGGATTCCTTTCATGTGGATGATTTTAAATATAAAATGACAAACACTCACTTTAGTGGGTACATTCTAAGGGCAACATCCATGCCTGGGCAGTAAGAGAGAAAGGCAGCCAGAGCTGTTTCCTCAAATAGTCCAAAGATGAGTATCTTATTCCTGGCGCGGATGAAAAATGCCACATTTTCACGACTCAGTTCATTTTTTATTTTATGCTACAAAACACTCTTTTGAGTTGAGAGAGCTGCACTTTGTTACTGTACGTTTGCTTATTTTAAGAGCAAGTCTGATGCCTCATATACGCACTTCATGCCTTGTTGAAGTATAGAATTTCTTCTGGTCTTGCAGATGATCAAGTCAGCCCACTGTACAATCACAATGCTGACAAAGAAAGCAGTGTGGCAGGTGTATTCCACAATTTTTCTCTGTTCATAGGTCTAAGATGTGTAAGATTAAAACAGAAAATTAGTATTCCATTGGTTGCATATTCTCATATGAAATTTAGTGGTCAAACGAGTGGTCATGTGGGTACAGACCAATGGTGGATGGGGATTTTTTAAATGTGGGAAGCATAGTACCAGCAGTTGGCAGCTTCATGTTATTTTAGCCAGACAGCTACTTATATGTAAATCCTACCCTCCTTTATTTTTGTAAGAAATCATCTGTTATCCTGTCATACTAGCATGAGGTCTTCTCAAGCGATTTGACCATCTTGAACATACAGACAGCCAAGCTAACTACAAAACTAATCTAATCTACAAAGAAAATTACTGAACTTACTGAAAATCAGGAGCATTAATGTTATTGTAGTTCATCCTATCTTGTCAAGATATCTCCCAAACATCATGCAGAGATTCCTGGATTCCAGGTGATTCTAAAATATATGACTGTAAGTCTATCTGTCTAATCAATTTTGTCTAAGCTAAAAACCATGAATGAAGCTCTCATAAACTCCTAGTCAAGCATGGCGTCTGTGCAGGCTATGAAAACACACCATCAAAGCTGACTGGCCAATAAGGTTTTGTCTATTCTTCACAAGCACGGTGTCAGTAGGTATCTATGGCCTGTATTTATCCTGGCTTCAAAGGGTATATGTTGTCAAAAGCAATTCCCATGAAAGGATAGGCACTGTAGTTCAATTAGTAAGATAAAATAAAATAATTTAAATTTACATTTAAGTGACTAATTAAGCTGACTAATTAAATTCTTTTGGCAATTTTATGGGGGAAGCCGAGCTTCTCGTGTAGTCTTAGAGCAATCGTTTGAGGTACTAACCCACTGCTGGCCATAGCTGTCCTCCAGGTCATTGACATATTTGTCGTCCCAGCCAACACGGATTCCCAGGAGTGTAGAGGGAAGGAAACCATTCTCAGCCAGGATGACAAAGTAGGTGAAGAACCCTGCTGTTGCTTGCATCATGCCTAAGCAGTTTATCAAATGTCAGATAAGATTGTAACACTGCTTACATGTGTACCTGGGCATTTATTGGAAGCTCGGCCTAGCTGCACTTATGCCTAATGACTCCTCGAGGGCATATATGGTATATGCCACACCTGTATGTCACTCTGGACTCTGGAGAAAAGTATCTGCTCAATAAAAGGTAATGTAAGACTTATAGTGTTACAGAGTAAAGATATAATAATTAATTCATTTTTAAACCAATTTTAATTTATTGTACAACCGTCAAATCTAAGCTTCTGAGGTTCCTGGTGGATATACTGTAGATGAAGATCCCAATAGTCCACATGATATATGCATGTTATCGCAGTATTTGTGATATCTTACCTATCTGACCATAGGCTATACTGATAAGTCTCTCATTCACCAACTTGTCTGTTATGGGATTTCTGGGCTGCCTCTTCATGATGTCACTCTCAGCAGCTTCGTAGGCCAGGGAGATAGCAGGAACCTGCCGGTTTAAAAAGAGAATATTAGTGATGAGGAACTTGATAATTCAGCAACCAATCTACTCAGTAAGGCTGTTTTATTCACTCACCATGTCAGTTCCCAAGTCAATACAGAGGATGGTAACTGTTCCCAGGGGTAAAGGGATGTTGGCAATAATGAAAAGGAGGAATGGAGAGATCTCTGGGATATTGCTGGTCAATGTGTAGGCAATGGATTTCTTTAGATTGTCAAAGATTAAACGACCTGAAAATAGTCATAGAAGTCATCAATGGCTGAAACTTAGACTGGTTATGTAGCTGTTTGGACACCCCATTATTTGAACTTGCTTTACCTTCTTCAACCCCAGTGACAATGGAGGCAAAGTTGTCATCCAGAAGGATCATATCAGCAGCCTGCTTGGAGACATCAGATCCTGCAATGCCCATAGCCACACCAATATCGGCCTTCTTCAAGGCAGGGGAGTCATTGACACCATCGCCTGTCACAGCTACAATGGCACCCTGAATGTTAAAAGTAGGTGGTTGGTTGTATTTTCTTTGAAATTTCTTTTTCTGTTATAGGTCTGGATATATACAGCAGTCTTAATATCCCATACAAAACTCATACAATGAATACATTGAGTAAGCATAATGAAAAAATACAATACAATACGATAGATAGATAGATAGATAGATAGATAGATAGATAGATAGATAGATAGATAGATAGATAGATAGATAGATATGCCTATGCAGCAGATATTGAACAATTTACAGAATACTGACATAATTTATGAACTTTAGGTGACTCAGGTGTTATAAAGTCTGATGGCAGATGAAATTAACACATACATACATAAATACTAACATGTAATGTATAATAAACAGGATTAAACTAAAAGAAATAAAGAACTACGTGAGTAACACAAATGAATTCATTTGTATTGCATGAAAGATATAAACTTCCATATGATGCGGCTAGTTCAGGCAACTCAATGCTTCAATCGCCCTGAACAAAATCAGTTTTATGTGAACTTTTAATAAACTGGGTGTAGGCCAGTAAAAACGTGTCCCTCCATTTCTGGTTAGTCCAGTTATACTCATCTGTGAATGGTTAAGGCATGGTTTTGTCAGGTGCTTGCAACAGTTTAAAGGGAGAGTTATAATTACCATTCCCACAGAATATTGCAATGTACCTGTCTCTGGCAGCCCTCCACAATGATCAGCTTCTGTTGTGGAGAGGTCCTAGCAAATACAATTTCTGTGTGGTGCTTGAGGATGTCATCCAGCTGATCTGAGGTCAGATCCTTCAGTTCTCCCCCATGGACCACACAGGCCTTGGCATCTCTGTAATTTACAGCATAAAGAAACTTAACACACTGGGATAGAATTGACCTTGTAGCAAAAGTGATTATTCTTTGTCTCCAAGGATTATGATTTGAAAACCATTATTAAAGCATACCTGGGGTTCACTTCTCGAACTGGGATGTTCAACCGGGCTGCAATGTCCTCCACAGTCTCATTGCCCTCTGAGATGATACCCACACCCCTTGCAATGGCCTTAGCTGTGATTGGATGATCACCAGTAACCATGATAACCTGAATTAAGAGAGGAATATTAATAATAAAATCCAAGAGATGCAAAAATAGATCATGTTCAAAAATAGGGCTGACTGAGAACTTGGCAGACATACTTTGATTCCAGCACTCCGGCATTTGCCTACAGCATCAGGCACTGCAGCACGAGGAGGGTCAATCATTGACATGAGACCAACAAAACACAAATTTTCAGTGGGGAAGTTCACATCTTCAGTGTCAAACTGGAAACCCTCAGCAAACTGGTCATCCGGAAGGAAGAAATGGCAGAATCCTACAGTACAGCAGTATGAGAACATAGTGATACACATTGTCTGTGAGCTTTTTTACAAAAAACATTGCATTTGAAAGTCATAAAAATATGTACGTTTGCATTTTTTAATTAAATACTATAAGGCTGAATAATGGAGGCTGAAACAGAGTTTAATTTGAGAGTATGAGTATATATTTCACATTCATTGACCTAATACTCTCTCTCCCAGGCCACCCAGCTCCAGATAGGCATTTTGAAAGGCATCCTTCATCTCATCATCCAGGGGCTGCTCCTTGCCCTGGATCAGGATGGTGGAACAGCGGTCCAGGATCCTCTCTGGAGCTCCCTTCATGACCAGCAAGTGCTTCGACTCAGAGGTGTTAGGGTTCTTGTGGATGGAAAGCTGCAAGGAAATTGGGTATGCAAAAACTATTTAAAAATGTACACATACAATGACTTTATACTGGAAAGATGGATAGAGCTTTATTAACCTGATATTTGTTGGTAGAGTTAAAAGGAATCTCTGCAATTTTGGGATACTTATCCCTCATGTCCTTCACAGAGCCACAGCACAGTTCAATGCATTTCAGCAGGGCTGACTCTGAGGCATCTCCTGCAACATCTCTCTAAGAAATCAGAAGATAAGTGAGCAGTTTCACAGAGGAGTACGTATTGATCCTTTCAAGGGAGGTTTACAATATTAAGGACTTTTTACATAAAAGGGAAATACCTTCAGAATAGGAACACTGCTCTGTTCAGCCAGGAAGACAGCACGATTGCAGAGGCCTGCAACTCTGGCCAGGGCAGCCCAAGTGGCAGAGCTCCTATCAAAGGAGGTGCCACTCTGGTTCTCTGTGGTGTCAGCCTCATGGATCTGGTTGTCAAACCACATGTGAGCCACAGTCATGCGGTTCTGAGTTAGGGTGCCTGTCTTGTCAGAACAGATGGTGGACGTAGAGCCCAGGGTCTCCACAGCCTCCAGATTTTTCACTAGGCAGTTTTTCTTAGCCATGCGTTTGGCAGTTAGGGTCAGGCACACCTGGGAGAAGGAAGCAATATGATGAGCAAAGCAGGTGGAGATGCCTACAAAGCATGGGCATAAATTACGGGGGGATGGGGGGTTGTAGCCCCCCCAATAAATCAAAACCAGCTAATACAACCCCCCCAATAATCATGTTTCCCCCGTAATGGGTGGAGACCTCAACCCCCCCAATGTTCCAGCGAAAATTACGCCCTTGCTACAAAGTGCATGTATTTTCTCTTTACTGATCTTTACAGTTTACAATGTTTACAGGGGTTGACTCCACTCACAGTTACAGTGGCCAGAAGCCCCTCAGGCACATTAGCCACAATGATCCCAATGAGGAAGATGACAGCTTCCAGCCAAGCATATCCAAGAATGAGGGAGAGGATGAAGAAGGTCACGCCCAGGAAGACAGCCACACCCGTGATGATGTGAATGAAATGCTCGATTTCGATAGCAATCGGGGTACGTCCGACCTCTAAGCTCGAGGCAAGGGTGGCAATGCGGCCCATGACGGTACGGTCTCCGGTGTTGATGACAATACCACGGGCAGTGCCTGAAAGGAGGAAACACAGGCCAATTTTGGCCTGGATTTACAGCTAGGAAAAAATGGTCAGTGTATTCAATGGAAAAAGCAGCTAAAAATCCAAACATTAAACCGTGTTCCTCCATCCACCTTCCAACCATAAGTGTAATATAGTGTAAATATGAGTCTGGAGTTTATCCCAGGAAACACAACGCATAAGACAGTTTAACACCCTGGAAAGTATCCCAGTTCATTGCCATATACAAACACACACACCCACACACAATTTATATATAAGCAAGTTTCTAATCACAGGAGAAAACTGGAGATAGGACAGAAAGGACACAAAAAACACATGGAGAACATGCAAACTATACACTATGAGTGGGGGAAAGCCCTAATGATTTGTATCTTGGGGTAGATGCAACAATAGATCTGACCTAAAAACCTTGAAAAAAATACTGTCTCTTCCTGGTTATTCAAAGGCTGTGATAGCTAAACAATTACCCTGCATGTGTGAAGCAATATACATGTATCCTCCACTTTACGGAAGTTCTTTGTGGAAGTTCACTTCACTTTATTGAAAAATCTGCATTAGTATTTGTTTTCACTAACTGAAAGAAATCAAAGAGGATTGTAACTTGAAAAATGAAGGTGAAAAACAAAAATAGCATTCAGTGTTTGTTTTACAACAAATTGTTATTTGGGCAGCACGCACCCCGATCAGTGAGAGTGGCGTTACCAAACTCATGGAACTACACTCAACATCAAGCTATGTCTGTGAGCATCTGTGCTTTATCTCCAAACCCTCTTTGGATTTCTTTCAGTTATCAAAAGTACACTGTACATAAATTATTTCTGCTTTAATTAGACTGTGTATTTATCATATAATTCTTACTTTTACCATATATTAGTACTATTGTAAGTTTTATTTGTTTGGTATGATTTGGTAGGTTATTTTTTTGATCTGGGAACGCTCAAAAATTTTTCTCATATAAATTAAGGATAATTGGTTCTTTGCTTTACTTCATTATTGCTTGGGAAAGGTTTCATAGGAACACTATTTTTGGATGGTGGAGGAAATGTGTATTTGAAAACTATTACAAACATCATACTGAATTCTGACAGGATACTCATTATATTCTCATCTAATTACAATGAACTATCCAATCCAGACCCACAATGATTTATTCACATAAATGTTTTTCAGTTTCTCTGTGTCGATATACCTTCTACACAGTTAGTGGAGAAGAATACAATGTTTCTGGTCTCCAGGGGGTTGTCATTGGAAAAGTCAGGAGACCGAGTTTGAGGTTCTGATTCTCCGGTGAGAGAGGAGTTGTCCACCTAAGTAAAGATCAACTGGTTAAAAACAGAGGGAAAGATGGACTAATATAGATTGCTCTAACTACTACTCCCCAGTAATTCATGACCCCTCAGATCTAGAACACTGTTGAAGACAAGAGCATCCATGAGGTGAGAAGAGTTGTGCTTCTCTGTTAGGGGCCCGAAGTGCTTGGTCAACTTACCTTGCAACCATGAGCAGAAATAATGCGCAAGTCAGCGGGGATTCTGTCTCCTCCTTTCACCTCCACCAGGTCTCCTACTACTACATCCTCAGCATTGATGCTCTTCTTCTCACCATCCCGGATCACCAAGGCTTGCTAGAAGACATACACAGTTGAGCTTGCCTTCACAGAGTAAGGCCCAGCGAGCAAAGTCTAAAACATATTTGCTATATATATTCCAGAAGGTGACACCTGAGGAACCAGGTTCTTGAAAGAGTCCATGATTTTGGAGCTTTTGGCCTCTTGGTAGTAGGAGAAGCAGCCAGTGATGATGACAACAGCAGAAAGCACAACTCCAAGGTACAACTATGGAACAAGAGGACACACATAAAAACCTTGAAAAATATACTGTCTCTTCCTGGCTATTCAAAGGCTGGGACAGCTGGCATATTACATTGCATGTTGAAATATCCTGTCTGAAATAGCAGAGTATTCATTTTCCATTTTTAAATCTCATGCAATTGTGATAGACACATTGACAGTCATACACTATATAGAAATTCCAGTTAACCTAATTGCAAACTTTTTGACTGCAGGTGGAAATCAGAGTACCCAGCAGAAATGAGCATATCACAGGGAACACATGTAAACTTCACTGCCAAAGAACAGCGGTGACATTTAAACCCCAAGTCATAGAAGAAAGTGTGAAGCAACAGTATTATCCACTGAGCTGACCCAGAAATATCTGCATTTTATATTTTAGAAAACTTTTAAAAATGATTGATGATATTACATTATCGTTGGCAGGCTCATCTTCAGAGGCAGCCTGGATTCCATATGCCAGGAAGCAGAGAATGGCACCAATCCACAACAGCATGGAGAACCCGCCAAACAGCTGCCTGCAGAACTTGACCCACTCTGGAGTGGTGGGGGGTGGAGTCAGGGCATTGGGGCCATCACGGGCAAGGATCTCTGCGGCACGCGTGATGGTCAAACCCTGGGCAAGAAAGACAAAGCTCCATCCATTCATATTCCCAGTAAGATCACTGTGAGCCTGTATGCCAAAATGGACAGGGTGCATGGCAGTGTACACTAGTGCTGTAGTTCTCGAGACCGGTCTCGAGACCAATTTTTTATGGTCTCAGTCTTATCTTGGTTTCGACTCTATTTGGTCTCGGTCTTGTCTTGGTCTCGACTCTATTTGGTCTCGGTCTTGTCTTGGTCTAGGACATAGCGGTCTCGTTGGGATGGGGAAAAGAGAAAACAGCACATCCTCACAGAACAGTATCATTATTTATTACACGCCTCAATTCAAATGCAACCAGTCAGATGCATCTATTTTAAAAACGTTACATTGTATACATTTTCTCAATGGACAC
>JAODJW010000035.1:507036-518975 GCA_026777045.1 Hyperopisus bebe
GCAGCCCTTTCTGGTCTGCCGGCTCCCTGTGTAAATGTTCTATCCCTTGCCACAACATAGCTAATTTCCACCACGCTCTATTTTCCTCCTCTTCCTTTTTCTCTTTTTCCCATTTTCCTTTTTTTAAACCTCCCCGCTTCGTTTTTCTGACGGGCTGCCCTTTTTGTCTGACTTCTGTGTTCTTTTTCTTTTCGCCAGAGCAATTCCCCTAGAGATCGTCTGTATTCTTTAAATTGTTTAAAAGTTAAACTGTTTAAACATTTCGGTTAAATATGAGCATATGTGCATTTTCTTTTAAAATACAACGTGTATGCACTAGCTTACATTCATCCTGCTATACGTTTTATTATTCCTTAAAACATAATTAATAAATGTAACCATTGTTTTAATACAAGCTTTAAATTACTAATTTAAATTTTAGCTAGGTTGGGGGAACGGGGAGCAGCTGTCCCTGTCAATCATCGTTGGGGTGGGGGATATGCAGCTGGACCTGTCAATCATCGTGGGGTGGGGGCATGCAGCTGGACCAGTCAATCATTGGTGAGGACATTATAGATGGGGGGGGAGCTTTAAGCTCCGCCCAATGTACCACCTAATCTTTTTTTATATTACCTCCTGTTCTCTAAATGCCAGTTCAGATAAAGATAAGACTTCTTAAAAGTATAACAGAAACTGGAGAACTTCCATCCATCCATTTTCCAACCTGCTTATCCTACTGGGTCGCGGGGGGGTCCGGAGCCTATCCTGGAAGCAACGGGCACAAGAAAGTGAACAACCCTGGACAGGGGGCCAGCCCATCACAGGGCACACGCACACACCATTCACTCACACATACACACCTATGGGCAATTTAGGAACTCCAATCAGCCTCAGCATGTCTTTCGACTCGGGGGGGAAACCCGGAGTACCCGGAGGGAACCCCACGACGACACGGGGAGAACATGCAAACTCCACACACATGTGACCCAGGCGGAGACTTAAACCCAGGTCCCAGAGGTGTGAGGCAACAGTGCTAACCACTGCACCACCATGCCGCCTCCAACTGGAGAACTTAAGCATCAAATATGTCTTTGATTGACAATTTTTTTACTATCAATGAAAGCCACAGAACCCTGAAAACCTGCCCTCTTCCCTTCTTTTTTGCCTTTTCAACAAAAGGCCGCAGTTTCTGTCTAGCATCTTTGTCACCTTCCATGAGGTCTTAAAAATTTTAAGCTTCTGTTTTTTCATAAGTTCAGTAGACCTTGTGAATTTCACAATCATGTGCCGGTGTTATGGCAAAAAAGGTCACGATCCACTAGCAGCTCCAACACAAAAGGAGTTTATTAACAAAACAGAACACACTTGGAAGGGCTCAAATGAAAAGGACCACAATGGGTCAAAAAACAAATGGGGAAAACAAGAACTAACTATAAAAATGATAAAGTAACCAAACAGGGTAACACAAGTAGCAGAGTCTCAAACACAGATTAACATCTAACACAATGACCAGCTGAGGAAATGAACAAAGGCAGGTACTTTAATACAATGATAAGGACTAAGGAAAGGCAGCTGAGAATCATCAAAGACAGCCATTGAATGAGGGCAAAGGGCAACAAGTCATAGGTGAAGAAACTAACACTAATGAACTGGTCCTCTGCATCGAAAGGAGCCAGTTGAGGTGGTTTGGGCATCTGTCTAGGATGCATCCTGGACAGTACCCCGGGGTGGTGTTTCGGGCATGTCCAACTGGGAGGAGGCCCAGGGGCAGAACTAGGACACACTGGAGAGATTATATCTCTTGTCTGGCTTGGGAATGCCTTGGTATTCCAGTGGAGGAGCTAGAGGAGGTGGCTAGTGAAAGGGAGGTCTAGATATGCATGCTTAGATTGCTGCCCCTGCGACCCAACCTTGGATAAGTGGCAGAAAATGGATTGTTGGATGGATGGATGGATGGCAAACAAAAATAGATTCAACACTTATTTTACCTATTATATTTGATATACAAGTTATTATAGAGAAGATGTTTGGCAGTTTAATAGATATTGTTATACTTTTTGTTATACTTTTTGCAGTTGTACTTCTGATTAGTTTTAAGGTATATACAACATACACAATGACTGCATTCTTATGAAGAAGTATTCTTTAAGAATGGGGCATAATATGTCCTCCAGTTCTGGAATGTCTAATTCATTTTCATTCCTTTTGCTGTTCTGTTACACTGTGGATATGTATTGTATTTTCTGCACTGGACAGTCTGGGTGGTTTGACCTAGTGTACCTTATCTCAGTGTCTTTTACTTATTTGCATATTCTTTGTCGCTGATTGGTTATCACTCTATGTAAAAACTGTACAAATTCCTTGTACTTGGGCCATATAGTTTGATTCTGATTCTAAATAAATAATACTAGATGAGAACCACAAATGTTCATATTTCCAGCAGAGGGCACTGACGAAATGTCTCCTGTAAACCTTTTTCCATGTGCTGAGCTCTGGCTGGTCTGTGTTGTTTAAACATGCAGACTTAAGACTCATTGCTCATTTCTCAGCGCTTGGAAGCAGCACCAGTTGTCACTGTACCACTGAGAGCTGTACCACAGAGTCACCTTAAGGTGAAGTACTACAAAAATAGATCATTATGTGTCACACTCAACAGGATAGGAAACAATTTTATATAGTAGTGGGTGGGGATGAATGGATCCAGTTGAAATATTGGGGGTACACATTCCTTCATCCACCCTGGCTTACACGGACTTCACATTTGCAGACAAACTTCACCTATAAGCCTGTGCCACAATGAGAGGACAATTTTTAACTACACTGCAGCAAGACCGATTGGTGCTCCATTGTGACAAAGGCTTTAAACGTTTGTTCAGGATAACTTTGTGTTAAATGGTACAGAAGAACCACACAAACATACAGTTTTACCTAAAAAATTGCATCTAATTTCTGCACCTTTAGTTGCATGTTGTATCAGCTTCACTGAGCAGCACTGAGGGGTCAAAGTTTACCTAGCTAGTTCACCTTTGCCTTCTCCGCCCCATCCGAGATTGCGTAACAGCCTCAGCACAGCCCGCCCCTTGTTTTCAGGGAGGTCAGAGGTCACTGGCGCAGGCATGCAAACCAGCAGCAGGCACTGAGGGGCAGAAGACCTCTACAAAGCAGAGTTCCTCAGCAGTTTGGTTGTGTTCTGTTTGTATCTTTAGGCAATCATTATGGTGAGCATACCAGCAGGGAAGGTCACCCCTGTTAGCCAGCCAATGGGCCAGATCGCTTGACCACCCACAGGGCTGTTGATTCCCACCTGCAGTCCAGTATGCAATGTATGATACCCTATCAGCTTCCGAATACTGTTAGCCAGTAACAAACATAATTATACTGCCTCCGCTAGCCCAAAAGCACTACAAGAACATTATGGTCACGATTCTGGGGGATGCGTGCTCAGATCAAGTCCAAAAAGAATTAAAACAAGACTAAAAACAAGACTGAATTAAACATCCTTCCACTATGTGCATCCTGTCAATTCAATTCAATTCAATTCAATTCTGTAGTGCATTTTCTCAATTTTACATTATGCCTGTTCAATGCCCCAAAAGAGTAAGCCAGAGGCGACAGTCGCAAGTAAAAATACCCTAGTAGGAAAAAACCTTGGGAAGACCCAGACGCAAAGGAGGAGCCCAACTTCCGAGGCCAGCAAAAGTAATCCAAAGTTACAAGGTAGCAGTATATACAGTAAAACTGTATATAGTACAGATATAAATGCAGAACGCCCAGCTATGTCAGGACAGGGAGGTGAGGAAGCTGCTTCCTTTAGTGGGATGGAGGGGTGGTGTGGTTCAGCAGCAAGCGGTGAAGATGGCAGGTATGTAATCAGGCAGGGCGTGCAGGCAGGGTACTGTCCACCATCAGTAGCTCCAAGACAGTGAGCAGTGCAATAATAAACTGCGTGACACAATTACTAGATACAATTATTTGAGGTATTTTGTAGTGCTGTATGGATATAAGGAGGCTCTGACAGGTCTATGGCAGCTTAACTAGGCAGGAGAGGTGGGAGGGAATACAGTCATGAGAAATCCCTGAGCACCAGTGCTCACATGAGACACTTGAAGGCAGAATGACAGCATTGGACACCAAGGTCATTAAAATCAATGACTCCTATCTCCAAACAACTCAAAACACTCCATATCTACCTCCTAATCACACTATAACCCTAGCTGGGATGGAAACTAGCTGTCACCATATGCTATACTAAAAATATGAGTTTTTAACCTGGAGTCTGAATCTTGGACATTTGTTAGTAGACTATTCCATAACTTTGGAGCCCTGTAACAGAATGCTCCATAAACAAATGACATTCATTCCATTCTAGGCACCACATGGTAGCCCGCCCCTCGAGAGTCAAGCAAATGGGGGGGGGTTATATGGAACCAGTAAACTGCTAATATACTCTGGTATGTGGAGTTTGCATGTAGGTGAGGGGTTCCTCTAGGTATTCTGGTTTCCCCCACGCAGTCCAAAAACATCCATCCACTTTCTTTAATTTTTTACGCTTGTGCGGAGTCCTATCCTAGAAGTTATGGGTACAGGGCCAGGGAACAACCCAGAATCAAGTGTTTACTCATCACAGGATGCACTCACACATGCAGTTAGTTAATTTTAATTAACCACATTATGTTCTAGGACTGTGCGAGGAAACTGGAGTACCTGGAGAAAACCCCATGATGACACAGCGATAACATGCAAACCTCGCAAACATGGAACCATGGAGACTCAAACCTGGTTCAAGAGATCTAAGGCAATAATGCTAACCACTGCACCACCCTCTGTCCCAAAATTCACTACTGATTGATTTTTTCCATATGTCATGTTTAAAAAGACCCAAAATAAACACTGTAAGCAGACTGCTTGATTACTATAAGTGAATTATTTAAACACATTTGTACAGGAATGATTCTGTCCCAAGCTTTTTGATCCGTATAAGTGGTTGTGTTGTGGCTGTTTGCAAGTTGTCAGTAGGAAGAATGTTCATGGGAAAGTTGACCACATAGTGGCTGAAGGCGAAAAAGCTGAATGTCCTTGCATGGCTTAGTCAGAGCCCAGACTTAAGCCCTGTTCAAAATCTGTAGAATGACTTGAAGATTGCAGTCCACCAATGGTCACCAATATTGGTAAGGAAATATTGCAGAGTGTGCAAAGCTGGTAGAGAAGTATCCCAACACTCATGGGTGTAATCAAAGCAAAAGGTGGTTCTGCAAAGTACTGACACAGGGTGTGATCCTTTAACCATCTCAGTAATTCTGCTTTATAATTTTTTTCTGAACTGTTGCAATTATATCTTTCACTTGGTTGTTTTGAGTTAACACAACTGGAAAATATTTGTGTGTGTGTGTGTGTGTTCATCTCAGGCTGTAAAGTAACAAAATGTGAATGAAGGGGGTGATACATTTTTATACCCATTGTACTAGAATATTATTTTTATAGTGTTAAATCTTATTATCATGGCATATTCACTTTGTTCACTAGGTTAATTTCTGTAAACAGTCACACATGAGTTTGCAAAAAGTTTAAAGAGAAAAATTAAAAGGTAAAGTTAAACTGCTCGTTATACACTTTTTAACTGCAAATATTGCCAGTCTCCAAGAACAAGACAACAGATAGTATGGAGTTAATCTGCACATTTTTTTAAAAGTGGGAACTGCACAATAGTTAAGGCTCATGACGAGGCCTGCTGGAAGGGGGAGCTGCATAATGGTGAAGGCTCATGACAAGGCCTGCTTGAAGGGGCAACTGCATAATGGTGAAGGTTGATGATGAGGCCTGCTGGACGGAGGAGCTGCATAATGGTGAATGATCATGACGAGGCCTGCTGGAAGGGGGAGCTGCATAATGATGAAGGTTCATGATGAGGCCTGCTGGAAGGAGGAGCTGCATTATGGTGAAGGCTCATGACAAAGCCTGCTGGATGGAGAAGCTACATAATGGTAAAGGCTCATGATGAGGCCTGCTGGAAAGGGGACATTAGCAATTAAGGAAATATGCATCTTTCCACACTCATACCACCCCCCTCCCCCACACACACACAATTATCTTTTCAGAATATAAAAAGTACCATAAAAAGAATATAATGGAATAAGACCTTTGATATGGCGTTTGATATTCTGATCTTAGTTGGCAGAACACAAGACATTCAATTCTTGTGCAAGATCTACTACTGTGGTCTGTTGGCACCACGTGTTGCCAATTAATCTGAAATGCAAGACACAAAACTTGGAATATTGTCATTTTTGTGGTTGGTGCATATATTCACAAGTGATGGACTTCATCTTTCTGTACCTTTCTATAGCCTTTCTTTTCCTTCTTTGGTTGGTCTGCCTGAGAAACTCCATGAAAGCCTATGACCTGTGCCAGTCTGCCATGTGATCTTATGTTACATGTAAATAGTTACGGCTCAGGCCTACTGTAATGCAGTTGGAAGACTGTAACACACAGGCTATTTCATAGAGATGAAGCAATCACAGTAACAAGCTTATCATGGAGATAAGCAAATTCACACCGTATCATTAACAACATCCTGTGGGTCACTGCCCCCTCCACTCTAACCAAAGAAAATGCTTAGCTTATTAAGAAACAGTGGCGTAACTAGACCAGGTGAGGAATGGCTTAGACCTTTGAATTATTGCGAAAGATATATGTGGTTAATGCACAATCTGGTTGTAAAATCTCTTTGTGGGAACTCAAAGTACAGTCAATTAAAATGAATGTAACCTTGAAGCGACAAGGTCTACCTTTGAGAGCAAACACATGCAGGTGAGACTGAAGCAGCATGATTTAAGTGAACCATGACCCCAGACAGCTGACAATGCAGTTAAGATCTTAGCAGCCAGTGCCCAGCACTGATAAGTAGGTAGGTACCACACCTGCTCCAAGAATGTGGAGAACCCCCTTATTTATCTGTCTGATTTCTCACAAAGTGGCATTCTTTCGAAATAAACATTGTGCCTCCTGTCCTTCTAACATGCACATACATACACACATACATACATACATAAATACATACACAAGCTCTGGCTGCTCTTTGGATGAAGTGTGAATTTTTATTCAGTAACTTCAGGGCCACACTCAGCTGTACTTAAGTTCCCTCTGACTTTTTTTCAATGGAAGCCTGAGTATTTCTAGGAAAAAGACCATGCCAACAGAACTTTCACCACAGTGCTCCTTTCCAAATATCCCAGACATCAGTAAGAACTGGAGGAAGGTCTACACCTTTTCTTGGAGTGCCAGAAGGGTAGAGGAGGCTCCTTTTCTCTTCTGATGTAATCCCTCAATTTTTTAAAAGCATGGCAGCATGCCAGAGAGAGGGAACATAAAAACACTGGACCTCTAATGCCACCAGGTCATGTAATATCGTACAACCTAAGATTGATTAATGAATGTGAGTTGGAACAGATTAAACTTATAATAGCTCCTATCGATCCACTGGCATCCCTCGCTGGTCCGTGAAATTTTTGTACAACAGAGACCAGTCCTTGAACATCAAAAGGTTGAGAACCTATTGAATTGAATTGAATTTATGCCTTTAGAATCCTGCTAGTAAGGGGTTCTCCTAGTCTTGCACCTTGCTTCTTGGGATAGGTGTCCAGCTTTCTACAAATCTGGGCCTGCATTCACAAAGCATCTTAAGGCTAAAAGTAGCTCCTAACTTGCTGATTTAGCAGAAACTCCTAAAATTATTAGCGTATCATTCCTAAATGTAGGATTCCTCATTTTTTTGACTAAGAGCAATTCACAAAGCCCCGTAATGCTAAAAGTAGCACCTCAACTTGGAAAACTAAAAAGTAGTCAAGAGGACTCCTAAGTCACTAAGACCAATTCAATAACAGTCACAGAATGGCTCCTGTCAATCTACGTTGCATTAAACGAACGCTGAATTACTTAAAGGATACCGTGTCAGTCAGGAGGGAATAATGATTGTTGTGGAGATTGAGAGAGATGCAACAGCATCTCCAACAAACCAAAAACAACCCAATTATATACAGTGGAACTATAACCATTTCTTTTCTTTATGTCTGAGGAAGATTACCATCTAACTGACATTTGTCTATGAGTATAAAGTAATAAAATGGACAGTGTCGCTATGTACTACATTTTATTGACTTGTTCAAAATACAGATTTTTTTACCTAAATAAGCGGTTGATCACTATAACCATGATCACTATAAGCGGGTTCCATTGTATTTGTGTTTTAAACTGTTGCACGTACATTTTCACCAGCACATACTGGCCTCTCATCAACCCCCATAGTTATTGCAGGCAAGCTTGTGCATGATACAGTAACTGATGTCAGCCAAAGTGACTGGAGTCCTACTTTTATCTTAAAAGTTGCTCTCACTTTGTGAATAGGTTTTAGGGAAAAACTTTTAGTGCAATTTAGGAGTACTGTTTTAAGATAAAATGCTTTGTGAATATGGACCCTGCATTCGATTCAATTCACTTTCATATAGCTCCTTTCACAAGAGTCACCCCAAGGCACTTTACATTGGTGTATTCTGTAATCTGTAAAGCTGTACCTATTTTTGAATTTATTGGAAGATCAAAATAGCAGTTTATAGTCAGTTTTATTAATCATCTACATTTTCATCTTTACACTTGTATGGAAATTATATGAGAACTAACTAAACAAACAAACAAAATAATAATCTTAAATTACACACGAAAGCCTTGTAAGCCTGAATTTCTGTATGTGGGATAGTGTAGGGGTGACAAAGATAGACATCTCTCCCAAAAGAGCTGTTCCTTTATGACCTGAAAACAATACAGCATGCTAAGAATCTAAAGAATAGCAGGTCCACAAAACATGCACCTGTATTCAAAATGTAGGCCAAGAGAACCATCAGGCAGGTCCGTGCGTGTACCCATCGCTGTCGAGCTTTAACAATTAACATAATGATTAATTGAACAGCACACCAGTTACCTGACAAGGATTTCTGCTAAAAAGTAACTTTCTTAGCAGACATTTCAGTTAAAAAATGCAGGTTTCAGGTACAGATTTACAGTTTTAAACCAACCACCCTAAATTTGCCCATCTAGTTTATTCATGCCATATATTGCTACTAAATCCACCAGCAAACTAACATCAGGAAGATGCTATAGATAACCAAGAACAAATAAGTGGTAAAAATCACCTCAATATGAAACCACGATGACATTAATCTAATGTGAGTCTGCAATCCCAATTAAAAAACCAAAACCAAACACCAAGATCAGTGGAAACTTTGAGTTTATTTTATTTTAGACTGTTAAAAACCATGTATAAAAATGTCCTTCTTCAGAACAAAAGCACGTCATTGTCTTTTTCATAAATCATTTTTTTTTGTTGAGAATTCTCTATATAAAAAAACCCAAATTTACCAGTAGATCTGAAATCATCAGCAAGACTACCATGCAAACAAATTAAAAAATGCACGAGGATGGTGTCTAGTAGTAGGTCTCCCTTTCCACCCAACCTAAAACAGAGAATAACCATTAGCCTTGAGTTAGCTATTTGAGCAGCTACCACAAATGTATCAGTACTCTATAGTAACAGTACTAACAAATAATGAAAGTGCTTTTATAAATTACAAAGGGTTATGAATCAACCACAGGATAAAAATCGGGAAATCAAAAATCTTATCTTACCCCCTGGGCTGCGTCGGAGAATAAGTTTTCTGATTTCATCATAAATAAAAATGAGGAGTGAGTAAGGGAAAGCACAGAACCACCAGTTTGGTCTGAGGAAAGAGTAAAATGTGAGATCAGTTTAAGCAGACGACTCTCCACAAGAGGCTTCTAAGAAGAGCATATGTGATGATATATCATGACAGCTGTAAGAGTGGTAGCGAAATTTAAATAATGGATGCCAAATACACCATGGAATTGTGAGAAATAAGCCTCCATGGAGCATTTGTTTAAGAATCAGGACACCATGATTCATCGTTTACAGGTGACATCATGAACTTACTTGAGAGGGTACATTCTGAGGGCAACATCCATTCCTGGGCAATAAGACAGGAAAGCAGCAAGAGCAGTTTCTTCAAAGAGTCCAAAGATGAGGATCTTGTTCCTTTGAAAAGGAGTAATTAATTAAGTAAAACACCAACAATCTTTCTGGTACAAATGAAGGTCAACAGACCCACTAGTCCTTCCTGTCTTATGCACATACTTCATGCCTTGTTGGAAGACAGAGTTCCTCCTGGTCTTACAGATGATTAAGTCAGCCCACTGTACAATCACAATGCTAGTGAAGAAAGCTGTATGGCAGGTGAACTCTACAATCTTTCTCTGCTCGTATGTCTGAAGGAGAGAAGGAGGAGGAAATCAGAAACAGATCAAACATTAAGCCTACACATCGGGGGCTTATTACATCACATGCACTCACCCACTGCTGGCCATAACTGTCCTCCAGATCATTGACATATTTGTCATCCCAACGAACACGGATACCAAGCAGTGCAGAGGGCAGGAAACCATTCTCAGCCAGGATGACAAAGTAGGCGAAGAATCCTGCAAGAGCTTGAATCATACCTGAGTTGGGGGGCAGATCAAAATTTGATGGTTAATTCTTACTGACTTGACCGTTTGATTTTCAGTTGCCTGGAAATGTGCACTCAAGCTATTTGTTTTTTTCCTGAAAGAATTGTCAATAAGTGTTGGTTTGTAGTAAGAAAATGTCAGGATGAGCAAAGCCATGAAGCAGACAGCACTAGGGGTGGGTGATATAACATCAAATTATTATCACGGTATTTTTCACTTTTTGGACGGTGACGGTATTATATCACTGTTGCTTTTACTTTTTTGCAAGTTTTGGGAGGAGTAGCATGTCCCTTTAAATTAAAATTTTTTATTATATATTAAATACATTTTAAAATAGGTATGGACGGTTTTATTTCAAAAAGACATAAAAGAATTAGAATTTAGTGATCAGTGTCAACACACCACGGCACATCACACAGGGCACAACAACAAAATTTGTCCTCTGCATTTGACCCATATGTGACTTTTGTGACATAGCAGGGGGCAGCTAATTCAGCGCCCGGGGAGCAGTGCTCGGGGGCAGTACCTTGCTCAGGGTACCTCAGTGGTGACTTGCTGGTGGGGGATTTGAACCTGCAATCTTTCAATTACAAGGGCACTTCTCTAACCATCAACCCACCACTGCCCCAATGTGTCATAGGTAATGTTTTCTCCTATTTGTTTTAAAATTGTCAGAGACAAGCTGCTTCTGCCGAAAACAGTGCATTTTACAGTTCATTTCAAATAAAATGCAGGGTTGCCAACTTCGGTCTGATGGCTGGAGTGAGATTTTCAATTCCAGTCAAGTCTGCACACACATGCAAACGCATTTACATGCATGTAACAATTTTACTACCTTTTAAATAGTCTGTAGGGTTTGAAAACTACCCCAATGCTTTTGATGTCACCAATTTTAGGTTTGTGATGGAATAATATATGCTTACCGTAAGATTTCTAGCGTGAGTGTGAGTTTGAAAGCCTGAGTGTCAGCCCAGATGAGTGAGAATAGGCAACCCTGAAAATGTACGTTTTTTTGTTTCACATGAGTTGATTTGTATAAAAATCACATTACTTTATACAGTTGTCAAAAAGGTAATCTTTGACAAACATGAAGTCACCAATTATCTACATCCATTTATCCAGCATTTTATAAAATACTGCGTTTGAAAATTTTTCAGCTGTACGATTTCTGGACAGAGCAGCCGTTCTATTAGGAACATTATTGCTTCATGCTAGATTCGCTACTGTTAACACCAGTGTTGGGGAGTAACGAGTTACATGTAACGGCATTACGTAATTTAATTACAAAAAATATATAATTGTAATCCGTTACAGTTACTAGAGAAAAAAGTGTAATTAAATTACAGTTACTTATGGAAATATTCACGATTACAATTTTAGTTACATCATAA
>JAODJW010000035.1:592479-605714 GCA_026777045.1 Hyperopisus bebe
CGATTCTGTCATTAAAAGTGTCCCATTTTACTTCCGTGAAAAGTTATTAAAGCTAGAAAACTGAATATCGAATATGAGGCTAACTTAACCGCGGTGCCCAGAACACAACTATACAGGACACCATTTACTCATGTCACACCACAGCAGACACACTTGTGGTATAGATTATTATATTGTACACGTAATAATCCAGCTTTACCTGAGCAGATGCGTTACTATTAATAATCCCGACTACGTATTTGTGCTGGATATCACCGGCACGTCACACGCCTTGTAGGCGGAGCCTGCATATGTCCGTTATAGCTGAACAGAACTACAGCCAAAAGCGGTCCTACCAAATTGTTTGTCCATTATAGCGAAATTCCATTATATGTGAGTCCACTATAACGGTATTTCAGTGTAATTATTTTGGAATTAATTGGAATGGTAAGACGTGATTTTATAGGGTTTATATGGAAGTTACTCTTTTTACTTTTTAATTTTACTTTATTAAAAAATAGTAGGTTTATTATATTGATTATGTAGCAATCTCAACTCTGTTCTCCATATTATAGAAGTGTTACGCAGAGGATTACTTCAGAAACGATGGTTTTTATTCTCTGCTTTCTCGTCTTGCTTTTACTCACAGCACTGACTACAGGGTTCCATTTTTTTATATACGTATATACAAGACTCATTCTCCCGCAACTCAAACAAAATCATGTCATTTTGGTACACCGTACAGATTAACAAAATAATTCAATCAGATAATGTAAATATTATGTCAGATGAGGACACATAATTCAACATATTACATGACATGAGTATTAAGATCGTGGAATTTCGTCCGACGGAACGATCTTTTGGGAATCTGTTCCCACACGTCGTACGTTCTTTGAGACAATGCTAAACTAAACGAGACGGTTAACCGGGTCCGGAGCACACTTGTTCATTCACCTAAGTTACCATGGTAGCTCAGCGGGGATTCGTTTAAGACACGTTGATGGAACGGAATTTCCACTTAAATGAGCCAGACTTGTCGAAATATGTCAGACATTCCCTTAATCCTGCTTCGTGGAATACCCCCCAGATTCCCTTGTTAATCAGATATTAACAGCAGCTATTTCCACTTAAAGCACTGGAAACAAGGAAATTAATAACCAATATTTTGATCTAATTTTATAATCAGTCAAAATAAGGGTTCTGTCAACATGTTTTTGTCATATTTAATCTAGTAAATATGAAGAATCTCTGTAAACATCTGACAAATACTGAACCAATATGGCTTGCGGCTCTGGCCCACTTCTGGCAAAGGTACGGTAAATGACCGGAGTAAAGTTAGCAGTGGGTTCGATATTCACCAGACATTCACAGATCATCTTTGAATTTACTCTATTAAAACATTACAAAACAAAGTAAATTGCACATTCACAAATTCGTGTGTGTTTGTGAAATCACATGCACACCTTGGTTATTCAATTATTATATCCAGTAAATTGTGAAAAAGCGAAATATTGCAGCTCCTGGTGTGAATTAACGTGTTCGCTTGGATTTTGACAGACTGCGTGATTTCAAAATAAAAGTCCCAAATTTAAAAAAGAAGTAGCTCAACAAACGTTATTACAAAACACAAAAAGCACTTTAAAATGCTATTCCAATGTGGCACATAATTACAAAAAATGACAAGCACATACACGGCCCATTAACACTCGTGAAACTGTATATAGTGGTATAAGGTAACGTCCATTATTTTTCTATGCAGGTGGAACATTGACTATACTAAATTTGTGCCTGTGGTTAAAGTACATGAGTAAAGCTACACATATCATGCACTTTGGCACTTGTGAAACCTGTAGACAATTTGTGAAATCAAATGATAGAAAAAATGGAAGGGATATAAGTTAATTTCACAAATTATCTATAGATTTCACGTGTCAAAAGTTCATAATATGTGTAAGTTGACATGCGCCTTTTGACCCCAAGCTGATATTGAGTTGATGGAGTCTTTGGTTTTGGACCAATAGGATGCTGTATGTTCCACCACCATAGAAAAAAATGGAAATAAGGGATATAGGTTAATTTCACAAATTATCTATAGGTTTCACAAGTGCCAAAGACTATGATATGTGTAGGTTTACTGATGTACTTTAACCACAGGTTCAAATTAGGTTGCTGGGAACTTTGTTTTTTGACCATTGGCATGCTCTATGTCCCACCTGCACCGAAAACAATGGATATGAGACATATCATTTGATTTCACAAATTTTCTACTGGTTTCACAAGTGCCAATGTGCATGATATGTGTAGCATTACTCATGTACTTTAACCACGGGCTGAAATTCAGTTGCTTGTGTTTTATGTGTTTTGTAATAATCGTTTATTGAGCTACTACTTTTTAAAATTTGGGACTTTTATTTTGAAATGACGCAGTCTGTTAAAACCCAAGTGAACGCGTTAATTCACACCAGGAGCTGCATTATTTTGCCTTTTCACAATTTACTGGATATAATAATTGATTAACCAAGGTGTGCATGTGATTTCACAAACACACACGAATTTGTGAATGTGCAATTTACTTTGTTTTGTAATGTTTTAATAGAGTAAATTCAAAGATGATCGGCGAATATCGAACCTACTGCTAACTTTACTCTGGTTGGCAACCGTGCACTTGTGCTTATGGAAAAAGAAATGTTTTCTAGATGTAATGTGTGCTATTTGGACAGAGACAGAGCATATTACATTATTTAAATGCATTATTAAACAGGTATGCAACATTATAATCAACTAATATGTTTCATTGTGCACAGTAAACCCCAACAGTTCTATGAACTCATAAAGATCATGGGTATAGCAATCAAAACCTGTCTATTTGTTAACCCAACAATAAACTTTTGCGTGTTTATAGTGAGTCATACTGTATTAATTTTTATGTGTTTTTGAGTTAACATTGCTCACTTCTATTTTTTAATAAAGTATTTAACATGTGGCCCATATCTGTTTTGTGACATGGGCCACATTTCTATAACTACAAGTGGGCCACTTTTGGCATACGTCCGTTTGCCGATACCGGAACTGGGCCAGCAGTGCCACACATTTGCCAGAAGTGGCCCACGTCCGCATGCTGTCTGGGAAGGCACTTCTCACCGGTTATTTCCTCAGTGTTTCTGACTGCCTTCTTCCTACTTGCTACATGCTTGTGTTAGATGGTTGCTCTACCACAAGCACATTCAAATATCACACAATACAATACTTCCACTCGGAAAGACTCACACAACACATTATATTGAATTTATTTAATTCTGTTTATTCACTAAAATCTCAGCTGGATAAAACTTTTGTTTAAAAGGAAAGTTGGTTTAATACAGTCATTTTAATTATTATCTGCGATCTAACGCCGCACAGAATTTACTGAAATAGTCTTGGTTAGTTCATCTCCAGGCCTGTAGATGGCGATCCAAGAGTGGGGGGGTTGAGAGACGTGAAATGGCTAGACGCAGAATAAAATACGCTGAAAGCTATTTGCCACGAAAACTGAAGTGTTGTCTTATTTCCCATCATAGGGGTGAGACGAGTACTATTTACGTTACAGCACCACGCTCACGCGGGGACGTGGTGGTTACACTTGCATACGGCTGAGCTCCATTTTATGCACAAAGCCGAGGGCACAGACAATTATGAGGGGAATTGTTTTAATTTTTATACTTTACTGGCATGGTATTTCTGTTTCAACGGGTAAGTTTGCTACTCATTGTACATTTTTGGCTTCTATACAATTTATAAATCTTTAGATATTAATTTGGTATAGTATTTGGCATTTTATGTTGGTATTGTTTGTTTAGTAATGTTTCCACTCATAAGTTTATGGTTTTTCCTCTTGCTGCATTCCTAGTACTAATCTGATATCATCCATGTAGTTTATAATTTTAAAGGTGTTTTCTATGAGCTCCATCATATTTTTTAGATATAGAGAGACAGATCAGTTATAAATTGCATTACTGAAAACTGAAAATTTTGAATTGTATCATTTGAAAATGTTTAATTCTAAATGTTTCCTTTTCTTCCTTTGGGAAAGATTTATAGAAAATTATAAGGTAGGCCTACATGTAGCTTTCATAAATCTTTTAGAAATTATACTTGTATAGTAAAAATTTCAATCCATAAAAGACAAATCCGTACCATGATCAAATTCAACCAGGAAAAATTTACATAATAATTTACGTATAGCAACAAATCCTGGCTTACTAGTTTCCACTGTTCAGAAAAACATTTTAAAGTGTTTTTGATTGAGCGGTAAACTTTCATTTGAATTGAGATTTGTCTCATTTCCTGATGGAACTTCATATGCTTTAATGTTCAGTATCAGAATTGGCATTTAATGATGCTAATGAGATTTAGACTACTAAAAATTATTTTTAAATAAATCATGGATACCATACGCTTGTCAATCACACTGAAAAGTACTGAATATTTGTACATATTTCAGGTACAATTTCATCTTCTCATGCTTTAAATACAAGTTTGCTTGGAAAGTTGGTGATGGCCCAGAAGTATAGGTTTTATGACTAGCATATGGTTAACTGCATATGGAAGAAACCACGGACGCATGCACTATATTGAGCACCTGTGCTCTGATTGGAGTCTTTGTTTTAAGATGAAAGGGTTTCATAAGAGTGTTGCTAACTTTGTGAGCAGTAGTATGGACTATGAAGAATAACCACTACGCAATACTAGAATTTTAATAAACAATTAATAAGCAAAATTCTGATTAACTTGATGCATTCACTCATGAACTGAACCAGAGTCAGTAAGGCTACATATTTAAAATTTAAAGCAGTTGTGATGGACTTTCAGAGGTCAGCTAGAGATCAGCTGTACTAATGAGCAAAATGAAGAACATTAGTATAGGAAAGTGCATCTCATTAGGCTCAACTGTAAATTGGTAAGAAAGAATTTTGTAGATTGTTTTCCTTTTATCAGAGGATATTATCATATATGTTTCAGTGCATTTTTTTCTATTTAATCAGAAGTTTAAAACTCACTGTCTTTCCTCTTTTTTCTGTTTGTTTTATTGTGACAGCCAGTGGGAAATGTACATTTTATGTGGCTTTAGGAGATAATTTTAGCATCCCGCTGGAATACAAAAACCTCAGAGAAGATGATGAATTGATCTGGAAGAAAAATTCAGAAACAGTGTATAAGAAGAAGAAAAACAACGTACAAATAAATACCACAGTTGTCAGCAGCTCTGGCTCCTTACAGCTAATTGATTTGAAAATGACCGACTCAGCAAATTATTCAGTAGAGGTATTTCACAAAAACGGAACATTCCTTAATAAAGACAGGAAATGGCTTTGTGTGATTGGTGAGTAGATTATGAAACATACATGTACATATGTGTACACAAACAATACAGAACATTTCTGGTTTTGCCACGTAAATAACATAACTAAATTTCTGTGTCAGTAGGATCAATATCAGAAATATTGTTTATATTTTCATTTTAACAGATATACATCACATATGTTTTGTACTTTCGGAATTAAGGTGACCATAAGTTTCTGAAACTGTCCTTGTATCACTACTGAACTGAATTTCATAAACTCCATGATAGCTTTCTGTCCTATTACTAAAATTATGGTTTGGTTGTGGAAAAAGAATGGTTTGGAATATGAATTATGAGTATAGCTTCATGAGATGGTAATTAATAATCATTTTCATTGCTTTCCAGAAAAAATTTTATCAAAGCCTCATATTCAGCAGCCTAATTGCAGAAAGCAAAGACTGAACTTGACTTGTTCTGTGGAAGAACCTAATGATGTGAAGTATGTCTGGCATAAGAACAAGAAAGAAGTGAAAGAAAAAACCAAAACTCTCATTGAAGAAAAAATAAATCTTAAAAGCAGTGATACATTTTCATGCAACGTATCGAATGAAGTCAGTTACCAGATGAGTGATGATATCACAATCAAATGTCTAGGTGTGTCAGTAGAGTTGTGATATTTGCATGTATTTCTAGTACCAATTATTAATTCTGTTTCATTATACTGATTTTGTTATGTACAGGTGATCACATTTGTAAATCAGTTTTGTATTCCTTTTTACTTCAGGTGACAAACTGTTTGGGTTGGACTTTTGGGTCATGGTAGCCATTTTGGCGACAGGAGGGGGTCTTATTCTTATTCTCATCTCGGTCCTGGTGGTGTGTATCTGTCGGCGACTGAAACAAAACAAGGATCGAGAGCGAGGTAAGACGTGGCATGTGGTGTTCTCTCTACTCAATATACAGTTCTAAGATATTACGGTTATGTGTCCAGGGTGTTTGGGTTTTTTATTTTACAAGAAAACATGGGGAGGAACAAGAACAAAAGGCAATTTCCACCACAAGGCAAGGGAAAACATGCAAGTGAACAAAACTCTGTTGTTGAGCTGGTGATTTGGGCTTCCACTGTCACAGACAGATCTCAGGTACACAATGACCATGTGGCGTGATGTTCTTCCAACAGAGGAAGAGGAGCTTCGGCTGATGCACATGATGCAGCAGGCCCACCCCCCCAGGCCGCAGGAGGCCCCCAAGAGCCACGCAGCTCCCTACACACACCCACAGAATGGAGAGGAGTACACCCCGCCTCCGCCCAGACCCAGAGGAAAACGGCCCAGGCCTCCACCAGTGCCGGCCACGGATGAGGAGAAACCCCCGCCACGGCCAAAGCCACGGCAGTCAGCACCCCGCCACAACCGCACTTAGCTCAGCTTCCCACCAAGCAATTGACAGAGCAACTTCGTTGGAAAGGTCACATGTCCCTATCATCAGAGACCAGCATGCAGGGCCGCAAGGCCACACATACATGATATCACAACTAGGTACATGATTCAAAATAACCTTGCAAGGAAAGTACTATATGTCTTTTGTTTTACATAACTGCAAAAGTATTTGTGCCACAGAACAAATAATCTTTTATAAATATTTGTGTGTGTGTGTGTGTGTGTGTAATATGTGTATATTAATTTTTTAACAATGTTTAGTGTACAGTACTGTGCAAAAGTCTTAGGCAGGCAAAGAAAATGATGTTTAGATTATCCTTGTGTTGGTGTAAAACTATGATATTATGCCTGTCAAAGTGTGTCAGCTTAGCCATTTCAGAACCTCTGCTAAAATCATCCCAGTAGTTGCAGCGACCATCCAGTGCAGCCATGTACTTTTTGACTTGGCCACTAGCACACCTTATACAGTTAGTCAATCTGTCACTGACTTTTTAAACCAATTAATTTAACTATTTAATTGAGCTGTTGGTGAAATTTAACAAAATCATGGAACAGCTGAGGTGCCCCTGAGGAGAAGTTTAGGAACTGAAGCGGTGTTCATCTAGCCATCCAACCAGATATCAGTAACTTTTTAGAAAATCCAAAGTATACTTGCTACCCAGATAAACAGCTTTAAAGATTTATTTGGACTGCCTAAGACTTTTGCACAGTACTGTATATAAGGATGAATATCATATTACATATCGTATTGCACGAGAGTTAACTATTCACAATAGAGACAGAGGCAATGTTAACCCATAAAAAATAACCAGCTTTATGTTTTTTTCTTCTTAAATGTATGTTTACATATAGTGTACAAAACCAAAAAAAAGAAAAATAAAGTGAAATGTGTAATATGTACCTCGTACCCAAAGTATTTTTTCTAACAGTAAGTACTGTGTAAGTACTGTGTTCTCCATTCCAAGTGTTGTCAGTCTGTGCTGTTCTATATCTGTGCTTATCATATGTATGTTGTGTGCAGCCAGTGCTATGGGATACTCAGTATGTTCAATTCAGTATTACATGTCTCATGTGTAAAACCATCTCATTCTAGGGGTGGACAGTTGAAGTTAGTCCCAGTAATGTTTGCTTTCATTGGCTAAAATTGTGTTTCTGTCTGCTTTGTCACTCGCCTACCCCTCGCATAGTTCATGCACCAGCTAAGACTTCTCTTTTCCTGTTTCAACGGAACTACATTGATATGAAATGAGCCTGGAGCTGTGGTTTTTAGCCACCAACTGCAGCACTGTGCAAAACAAAAAGCATCAGCAGAACAGTTTTAACCCTGCAGGAACCGGATGCACCTCCTGCCCAACCTGCTCGACGTCCTCAAGGCCATTCAGCTCCATAAGCCAGAACTGAAGCTAGCAGATGACTGTGCATTGATAGGTCAGCATTAGGAAGACAGGATCTCACTGTTGGCTTTATAATGAAACTGCTGCATTGTTTGTTATTGCCAGCATCTGAAAAAAGACCCCTATTTCAGTGATGGCAGTACTGCAGTTAAAGAGAAGGAAGAACATAAGTACTACTGTACAAAGCCAGCCATACTAAGACAAAATGAAGGTGCTGTGTAACTGGCAATGCATTTAATTTTTACTTTTTTGTCTTGTAATCAAGAGTCTTTTTACATCTCCTGAGTTTACAGGTTATCCAAGGTGCTTTTTATAGGTCTTTGTGCCCTAACTGTAATGTCTGTGGACCGAACAGATCAATGAGTATCCTGAGTTTTGTCTCTGTACTTTAATCTTTTTCTTTCATACTTTCTTAAACTTAGATGGCTCAGCAACAGCCCAGCTCTGGCCTGGCTTTAAACCATCAGCTGAAGATTTCCTTCATTTGACTTCATTTCCTATTTGCCACGTGTGATGCATTGAAATAGCACATGTATTTTTGCAGAAATTATGTGTTGGTAGAAGGTGTTAATGTGTACTGAAACAGGACTGTGTGGTTTACACTTAGTTGCAGTCTGGTGCCTTCTAAAACAAAGATGGTTTATACACAACATGTATTATTATTATTATTATTATTATTATTATTAAATCTGAATTAAATTAATAATTCACTATTAAATCTGGCCCTCAGATCATTCTTTCATTTTCCACAGAGAATAAAAAAATATGTTATCCCCCCCAACCAACACTACCTGCTGGCTTGGCAAGTCTCACCAGCAGCACACCATATTGCTTCAGCATCCCCTCCCCCTGACCCCAAGTCAACTAGTTTACTACCAGCAACTGGATAATTGAAGTTATATTGGTTTTTATTCTCTTTCATTGCCCCCTGGATTATGAGTTTCAGAATCTGAAGGCCATGTAGTGCAGATGGTTGGACTTTCACAAAGAGCATTGCACATGCATTCACAGAAACAGTGTGCACATTAAAGATGAGACCGGAAAAACCTTCCCCGAAGAAAGAAGACTATAAAATTGTGAAAGATTAGAAACCATTCATAGCTGTGTTGCTTTTTTGTGATGATAAGACAGAGACAATATTCTTTTTCTCACATTGTTTGGTTATATGGTATTTTTCCTGCCATAGTGAATCTTTTTAAGGTATACAGTAAAGCAAAGTGTAATACTAAGTGAAACTCACAGCTCAGGTGGAAACTAAAAAGATTCTGCCCACAATTGTCCCTGAACAGCCAATGAAATAAAAGCTTTTACTTTCATAGTGATTGATGTTAAGGAATCTGTCAGGGGATCAGAGTTTCACACTGAGTACTTTAGTTCCAATTAGACTTCCTCCGACTCTGAGTCATCTTTTCCATCATGGATGTTTAATAGTTTATAACCTTGTGATGTTTCCAGTGAAGTTAAGTTACTGACTGCTGCATTTTTTAAAATATATTTACATACTTTATGTATGATCGTCTTCAAATAACACAATAATTTGCTTCCAGTAGACCATAGTGCCAAATAAAATTGACAGTAAAGTGTTCAGTACAGTTCATTATGTTTTTGTTTGACTTGGGTTAATACTTTTTTTGAGACACATGCAGTACGTCATATGCTACCCAGCTCACTTAAAAGACTAGCTTTGATCATATGGGTGAATATGTCGCTTGAAGACTGTTTTATTTAAGGAACAGGATCCCAGGACAGAAGATGAACTGGAGCATTGTTTTTGAAGGAAAATGAAACTAAAAGACACAAAGAATAGGGAAGTAAACTGAACACCGTGGAATCCTTCATCCAATAACCCTATAAAGGCGGGCTTGGAATGTGCTCATTTTTAACAGCTGAAGAATTTTGAGAGAAATCTTCAGATCGTCCAGAACCTTTCCTTTTGTAGAGACCACTCTACAAGGACTGCCACCTCCTTGCCATTGTATTGAAGACACGGCAGCCAACGATTAGGATGTCATCTCTGATTATGACAGGCCTGGATAGCTGAAGTGCTGCAGCAACAACAGCAGAGACTAGCACCAAGAGATTGTCACCAGCCCCTCTGTGTCAGCTACCTCACTAAATACCGGACAAGAGGGGGCCACCAGTCTTGGTGTGGTTCTTGGGGAGGTGTGGGTGTGTGAGGTGGTAGCCCTACTAGGAGGCCCCTGTTCCTCAGCACAAGGTGATCAGCACTACACAGGCCAGTGGTAACTGTGGTTTCCTCACCACCCACCTCAAAAAAAGCTAAGCACCCACAGCTGGAGATTGATTAGGACTCTAATCATGGGGTAACAGTATCCTTGGTCAGACTTAAAGTCCCGGCTGGGAAGAAGCAAGCAGAGAAAGAGGGAAGCAGCTGTGTATGTGTGGGCTTTGCAGGTGGAAAAGGGGGAATGCGCATCCTGAAGGTGGCACTGCCTTCTACCTGCTGAGGCAAGGGAGGATGACACCCCTGAACATACTCTCATCTCATCGCAGTACCTCCCACCCCCGCACCCCTCTTAAAACATAAGAGCATAAGAAATTTACAAATGAGAGGAGGCCATTCGGTCCATCAATCTTGTTTGGGGAGAACTCAACTAATAGCTCAGAGTTGTTAAAATCTTATCTAGCTCTGATTTAAAGGAACCCAAGGGATTTAGCTTGCACTACACTAACAGGAAGACTATTCCATAGCATAACCACATGCTGCGTAAAGAAGTGCTTTCTCAAATTCTTTTTAGAATGTTCTCCTGCTAATTTCTACCTATTACCACAAGTTCTAGTATTTAAACTAATGTTGAAGTAGCCATTTGGCTGAACAGCATCCAGACCTGTTAGAATTTTATATACCTGGATCATGTCCCCTCTTAGTCTCCTTTGCTTGAGGCCGAACAGATTCAGCTCAGCTAACCTCTCCTCATAAGACATTCCTCTAAGACCAGGAATCATTCTTGTAGCCCTACGTTGCACCCTTTCCAAGGCAGCAATGTCCTTTTTAAGTTATGGTGACCAAACCTGCACACAATATTCTAGGTGGGGTCTTACTAAGAAACTGTATAATCTTAGCATCACCTCCCTTGACTTAAACTCCACACACCTAGAGATGTAATCCAACATCCTGTTGGTCTTTTTCATTGCTTCCCCACGCTGGCAAGAGTGGGACATGGATGCATCAACACATACTGTACACACCAAGGTCTTTCTCATAATCAGCTACCTTTATTTCAGTAGAACCTATAAAATATCTGTACTTTAAATTTCTGCTCCCTGCATGGATTACCTTACATTTATCTATGTTAAATTTCATCTGTCAGGTATCAGCCCAGTTGCTACAATAGTGGACCTAAAATTTAACCCTGACATTTAACTGTGACATTGTGCCTCTAATAACTACACTGTAAAAAAAAAATGTTTTTACAGGAAAACGCTGGCAGTTGTGGTTACCAGGGAATTCCTGTAAAAAATACAGCAGCACAGTAGATAGATTTACAGATGAAATATGTAAATTGATTTACAGTGAATGAAACCATGGCTGACTCACATTAAAAATCTGTTAAATTTACAAAAAAAGAAGTTAATTTCACACAACGATGTTGTATATACATGGACCATTTCCTGTATTTTTTATGTGTAATAATTGCTTATTGTGGATCAATAAATTGTAAAATTAACAGGGAAATATCAAACAAATACTAATTTTAACTGGTAGAACAGCAGTGAAACTGCACATTTTAAATGGAGCAGCTCTGTATATTATACATACTGTAAAATCTATTAATAATATGCTGTATTTTTGTTTTAACGTAACGTATTTTTATATTTTAATGTAAAACCTGCAAACTTATTACTGATACGCCTACACCAAAACATGCAAAAAATACATTTATTTTGCAGCCATCGTCAATAAAACAATTGACAACAAATAATAAATAAATGCAAAATATACAAGTTCTATACTATACTGTGGAACATTCCTGCAAAGCAAGAACCATCTTCATGAAACAAGCAGGTGGGGGACCCTCTACCAGAAAAAGGTTCAAAGTACAAATTGTGGATTTAACAAAGTGAAAACTAACAGTCAGAGTCCGCAGAGAGAGTCAATATTTAGGCTCAACACCCACTCGTGGTCGGAGAGATCCTGAATCAGGGTGAGGACTCAAGGGTTCACGCTGAGATGATGCTTCGAGTTTTTGCTCTCTACTTTGGTTCCTTTCTCTGGGTTTATGGAGAAGAAACACCTGTAGAATAAAATCTTACAAAAGCATATTAAGCATTTCAATTGATCAGTAAAAAAATAAGCACAAGCATATACGTATATATACACAGTCATGACCAAACTGCAACAACAATTGGTTTGCCCAAATTCAAGACAAAATATAACCAAAATGCTGTGGGAAGTGAACACTGCATGGTCAAAAGTATTGCCACCCTTCACAACAAGTGTCTTTTGCAGTGATAAATCACACTTTTGCATTGTTAAAATCCAGTGCAAAGGTTATAGGTAGTCAGACGTCAGAATTAGTAGCATTCCTGAGAAATATAAGCCCATTTCTAATGGACAATAAACTCTAGTTTACTCAGTATGCATTACTATTTGTTTCTATGGACAGTATGAGGTTTTCTTCAAGGATTCCAAACATTTGAATGAATCTACCTACCCCTTTACATGCAACTGCCAGAGGAAGTAAAATAGACCTAGAGCATCACCTGGCCATAGCCATGCTTCACTTTAAACATGGTGCACATTCCAGGGTATTTTTCATTTTTCATCCTCCAGACATAACCACTGGTCAGGAGCCCCAAAAAGTTCTGGTTTTGTTCCGTTGCTCCAAAGCATTAACTGCCAAGTCTATTGTCACTCATTTCTTATGGATTTGGTTCAGTATTCTGTTCTTTAGAACAGAATGCAAGCTTAATAGTCTCCTGATAATCTTCCAAACCACGACGGATTAATCGCCTCTGCCCCCGGAGTTTTTCCCCGATAAACGTAAGTATATTACTATGGCTCCTGTCGTTTGCTCCGAGTGCAGTATGTTTAGTTATTCTTCTCCCGTCATTAGCGGTACGTTTGTCTGCGATAAG
>JAODJW010000035.1:633561-649566 GCA_026777045.1 Hyperopisus bebe
CATATATTAAATTACAGTCCCCAAAAATTCAAAGTGTCATTAATGCAATGCGTTTTTATTCGATAAGTGTAATTCAAGATGTTTTTTTTTCATCAACGACTTTTGTCATTAATTTACATCCATAGCGGTCTACCTGAGGCATTTCTACAGTGCCTTGGCATTTTTCATGTTTTGTTGCCTCACAACCTGGAATTAAAATGGATTGTTTGAGAGTTTGCACCATTTCATTTACAGAACATATTTACAACTTTGAAGATGTATTTCTTTTTTTATTGTGAAGCAAACAAAAAATAGGACAAAATAACAGAAAACGTCAGCGTGCATAACTGTTCACCCCTTCTAAAGTCAGTACTTTGTAGAGCCACATTTTGCGGCAATTACAGCTGCAAGTCGCTTTGGATAAGTCTCGATGAGCTTGCCATATCTTGCCACTGGGATTTTTGCCCATTCCTCAAGGCAAAACTGCTGTAGCTCCTTCATGTTGGATGGATTTCGCTTGTGAACAGTAATCTTCAAGTCTGACCACAGAATTCTCAAATAGATTGAGGTCTGGACATTGACTAGGCCATTCCAACACATTGAAATGTTTCCCCTTAAACCACTCCAGTGTCGCTTTAGCAGTATGCTTCGGGTCATCGTCCTGCTGGAAGGTTAACCTCCGTCCCAGTCTCAAATCACAGGCAGACTGACACAGGTTTTGCTCAAGAATATCCCTGTATTTAGCACCATCCATATTTCCCTCGACTCGGACCAGTTTCCCAGTCCCTGCTGTTGGAAAACATCCCCACAGCATGATGCTCCCACCATGTTTCACTGTGGCAATGGTGTTCTTGGTGGCCGAAAAGTTCAATTTTAGTCTTACCTGACTAAAGCACCTTCCTCCATACATTTAGGGAGTCGCCCACATGCCTTTTGGCAAACTGAAACGTGCCTTCTTATTTTTAATGCTAAGTAATGGCTTTTTTCTGGCCCTTCTTCCGTAAAGCCCAGCTCTGTGAAGTGTATGGCTTATTGTGGTCCTATGGACAGATACTCCAGGCTCTGCTGTGGAACTCTGCAACTCCTTCAGGGTTACCTTTGGTCTCTGTGCTGCCTCTCTGATTAATGCCCTCCTTGCCCAGTCTGTCAGTTTTGGTGGGCAGCCCTCTCTTGGCAGGTTTGTTGTGGTACCATGTTCTTTCCATTTGAAGATGATGGATTTAATGGTGCTCCGGGGATCATCAAAGATTTGGATATTTCTTTATAACCCAACCCTGATTTTTACTTCTCAATAACTTTGTCCCTTTGCCTCGATGGATGAGACGAGACCGGGGACACAGGACCTGGAAAACAAGAGCAAGAACATCAATGGGAGACCAGGAACAGAACAGGCACAGGGACTGGAAGTAAGAGAACACCTGACACAAGACGGGAAACAGACAGACAAACCAGAAAAAGAGACACCGCGGGGGAACCACAGGGGGATGAGGAACGGAGACATGAGGGACAAAGGGATGAGGAACAGACAAGGAAGGCCAGATAGGAAAGGCCGGGGGGCAAGGGGGAGCCCAGGGGAGCCACAGCGGGCGACGGGTGGCAGCCGGAGGGGCCACAGGTCACCAAAAGGCTGAAGGCGGAGGGACCCTGGGCGGGCGCGAGGCGGGAGCCGGAGTGGACCATGATGGGGCCGAGGAGGAACCCGGAGGGACCAACTGAGGGGGCAAAGAGGACGACGAAGGGGGCATTAGCAAAGGTGCGGAGGGAGCAGAAGGAGACCACGGGGAAGGCAAGGAGGGAGGGGAAGCCGCAGCAGACGACGGCACGGCCATAGCAGGCGGAGGCACCGTCCACCAACGAGCCGCAGCAGAGGGACCCGCAGGCGAACAATGAGATAGAGCAGGGGAACCCGCAGGTGACCAACGAGGCGTCAGAGGCGGGACCGCAGGTGGCGGACGAGGCAACGTTGGGGGACCCACAGGCGACAGCCAAGCTGGAGTCCGGGGGAACGCAGTCGAGCCGAGGGGCAGGGTGGGCGGGACCCAACCCCTGCGCCTATGACCTCTCCCTTTCCGGGACACCGATAAGCGGGGTTCTGGCCGGGATCGACTGTGCCGGGGTGAGGGCAGAGGAGTCAATTCCCTGAAGGGGCCCCTTGGGGCCATCAAGGAGATCCCCAAGGGGTCCCATTCTAGGTCCTCTTCTCCCTACAACAAAAGAGGCGGAGCTGAGACCTCGGGTGGAGCTGGAGCCGGAGCTCCAGGCAGCGGTGGGGCCTCAGGCGCGGGTGGAGCCTCGGGTGCAGCAGGAGGCGGGACCACAGCAGGGGCCTCGCGCGCACCAGCAGCAGGCGGAGGCGGGGCTGTAGCAGAAGCCCTGAGTGCAGCAGTAAGCAGAGCCGGGACCTCGGGCAGAGCAGCAGCTGCAGCAGGGAGCTCGAGCGCAGCAGGAGGCGGGGAGAGAAGCTGGAGAAAGAGAGACGGACTCCAGGAAGATCGTTGGTTGGTCCGCTGGTTTCTTCTCTTTTCGTTTCTTCTTTTTTCTCTGGGTATTGGCTGTCAGTGGAGGTTGGACCGTCTCTGGGAGGACGGACGGCTCGGCACCTTCCACTTTGTGACTAACTGGGTCCTCCTCTCAGTTACACGCTGCATTAGCTGCTGGAGGTTTGTGCGCACCTCGCTCATGAGGTACCCGTTCCCGGGCAGAGTCATCTCACTCAGGAGGGTCCCGCTCTGGCTGGCTAAGTCCAGCGCCACGGGGACCTCCTGGACCTCGGGCTGAGTCTTCTTAGAGATCCGTCATTCTGTTATGACCGCTGTCCGGTGAGCAGGCAGGAAGCGGGTAAGGACGAGACAGGCAGGCGAAGATCCAGGACACAAGGGTTTATTTATGGGGAAACCAGGGAAGTATGGGGCAGCGACAAACTAACATTAATGACGGATCAGGGGAAAACGGACTCAGACACGGACTAAATACACAGAACATATCAGACTGATGGAAAACAGCTGGGCACAATCAGGGGAGCACACGTGGTTGATCAGGGGGCGTGGCAAACACGAGGATTGTACGCGCAGGTCATGACAATATACACATGCCAATTATCAGTTTTCAATTTTCTTAAATTCTTTTTTATATATTCTTTTTCTCATTTCACTTCACCAACTTAGACTCTTTTGTGCAGAACCATCACATAAAATAAGATTAAGAAACATTTTAATTCCAGGTTATGAGGCAACAAAACATGAAAAATGCCAAGGAGGGTGAATACTTTTGCAAGGCACTGTAGTTGACAACAGAGTCTACCTTGGACTCAGAACTAAGAGTGAGGACTCACCATTGCTCACCCTAGCAACATCCATCTGCACTGCTTTAGGTGTTCTTTGGATCTTCTTTGAATTACTCTTGTTGACCTGACATCGTGTATGAATGCAGAGTTCATGTTGGTGTGTGTGTATGTACTTACAGTCTTGTTTTAACTGTTCTGGTGTTTGTACTTTGACTGTTGTGTCCATTTATTTTGGCTTTCTTTTACTGACAGAAGCAAATTTCAATGTGACCTTGAGCAGTCCCATGACGCCGCAGATCCTGGGTCAGCCCATGGTGCTGGTGTGCCAGATGAATGGTGAACCTCCTCCAGCTGATGCTCGGCTGGGTGTCACTTGGTACCACCATTCTGGTGCTGACACAGGCATAGCACCTCAGCCGATCGCTGCCCTAGACGAGCAAGGCGACCTGGTGCTGTGGGATGACTACCGCCCCCTGTTGGAGCAAGGGCATATAGTTCTATCAAAAGTCAAACCACGCAATTTCAGGCTGCGCTTCCAGCAGATGCAAGACACAGACCAAGGAACATACCACTGTGCCATCTCAGTCTGGACCCATGTTCGGAATGGGGGTTGGGCCAAAAACCAGGAAGTCCGCTCTGAGAAGTTAAGCATCAAATGGGAAAGCAGAAGTAAGTGTCTCTCTTTGTGCTTCTGCCTTCTCAAGATTCTGCTCAGTCTCAGGCTTTACTACTAGCTGAACAACATTTACTGGTTTCAGTTGGTTTGTCTGTCAGATGTTCCTTAAATATACTACAGCTGCTCTTTTCCACTTAATTGCGTATATATTTCGCGGACAGCTTGCTCTACAAAGAGCAAGTTGAGGGAGGCGTAAAAGGAATTTCCCCATGGGGATTAATAAAGTATCAATTATTAAATTTATTATTATTATTATTATTATTATTATTATTATTTCTGAACTACACATTTTGACAATGAATATAAGTTTATATGTTACAACTTTTCTCAGTTGTTAACACTACTATAAATTGTAATCCAAATCTGATTAAAGAAAAGCTAAGAAGATATTAATTATACAAATGTTGGTCGTTATTTTAACAATAACCATTAGCAACAGAAAAGCCTTATTTCTCAAAATCATAATGATAAATGATAATTGTTATGCTCTGAAAAACTTTCCTTTCTGCATTTTATAGCAATGAGGGGATGAGCTCATAAGACTTCTTTTTATTCGGATCTTGGGCCCTAGTCCTTCTGTCAGAGTGTTATGTATGGTAGTTTGAAGCTCTTTGTTGGACACTCCTAACATTATGTGTTGTGTCATTGGAACAATCCTGGAACCTTTCAGTTAATATCTAATCGGTCACTTAGTAGTGGCTCAGCCAGCTTAATTTGTCAAGTTCCTGGTTTCTGAGACATTACTGCTGTGTTATACTACAAATCCAGCTACTGTGTACAGTTCAGATAAATGAATCCCAACATGATAGCTTTAACATGACTGTACCTACCGTAGCATTTTGAAATGAGCTCTGCACCCTGATCTAACATTGACCAAATTCCTTCTAACTGATCCCAAGTTACTTCTAGTTCTGGCCGGCCGATTTATTTTAGGCTAGGGAGCTTTGGTGTCTCTGGCTGCCTGTCCATCTTCGTCACCTTATCTGTGCCTATGTGTCTGTTTTATCCTGTCCTGCCTTCATGTCTGTTTGTGAACTCCCCTACAGTAATGCTGTTTTCGTTTCTATGCAGGCCCAAGGCTCTATGTTGTGGCCCGACGTTTGAAAGAGGCCCCCAGAGCTGGGGCCATGTTTGAGATGAGCTGCCAGGTGATTTCAGAGAATTTGCTGGACCCAGGATACTCTGTTCTGATCACGATGGAGGAGTCCATCAGAAGCCAACCTCGGAAAATTGCTTCCCTGAGCCCAGACTTGGTCATGAAACTAGAGGAGTGGAGTGAGCCCGATCGTCTGGACAGCGTGGTTATGGAGAAGATTGGACCCAAGGAGTTTCGGTTCCGACTATATGGTGCTATGGTGTCCGACTGTGGATTCTACTTCTGTGATGTGACTGCTTGGACTCGTGATGTGGGGAAGGCCTGGACCAAGGCTGTTAATGCAGTGTCCAACAGAGTCCAGATTTCCTTCACCGACACAGGTGACTCTGTCTCAGTTGAAGTCTGCATTCATATGTCTTTAATTTCACTCCTGCTATTGGAAGGGCAGACTTCCTGGCTTACTTACCAGGTGCCACTCCAGGTTTGTTGTTTATCTGATACTGTTCACATCTGTACTCCGAGTTAACGACCCAGATAACTTCCTCCAGTAGGAGGAAGCCACCTAGAACTAGTTCTAGGCCCCTCTGTTGTCCAGTATACATGTCTACTGTAATCTCCATTGGAAGGTTAAACAGTCCCTATGAGGTAGGAGGATCTTCCTGTGCCTAAATCCCACCTTCACCTCCTCCTCCTTAGGCAAAGGGTGGAATTTGGCCTAGCTGAAGTGCCTCTGTGCCACTCCCATGTCCACTTTAGTCATACCACGTAGGGCAGATTTCACCATTGTGAGTGGTAAGGCCCCCACCACCCAGTCTTGCTTTGTCTGATCTTGCACTGTGAATGGTGGCATTTATGTCAGCTTATTCACCCAATTTCCTCAGTAATCTGCTGGTTAGCTGTGTGCTGGAAGGGTAAATTATTAGGCTTGATGATCACAAACCTAAGTATAGTACAGTGACAGCTGTAGAATGCAATTCTCATATCAATGCCACTTATAGTAATGTGACCATTAAGGGCTGAACCTGTCTTTAGTAGACAATTACTTTGACAGCTAACACTACAGTCCATCAAAAGCACCTTTCATTCTTTTTGGGTTTTCATCACTAGGTCCCTCCTTCAATGTTTCCATTCGCACGGATACAGCCAACGTCTATCCTGGGGAGACAACCAAGATGGAGTGCATCCTGGGATTGCTGGGAGCAGCTCCAAATGCAGGCAGGTGTCTCTGTTCCTATATATAGTCTATGAAGTGGCCCACTACCCAAATAATATCTCATCTAATCAGCAAGTTTGTGGTCTTGTAACATCTTATATCTCAGACTCAAGGTGAGGAAGGGACAATCTCCTGAACCTAACCCCCTGTTTTCCTCCACTATGGCTTGCAAAAGACACTTGAGTATTGAAGTAGCTATTTGGGTTACGAGAATGATTCCTGGTCTTAGAGGAATGTCTTATGCTGTTCAGCCAAATGGATATTTCTATATTAGTTTAAATACTAGAACCGGTGACCTTAAGTGGAAATTAGCGGGAGAACATTTTAAAACGAATTTGAGGAAGCACTTCTTTACACAGTGTGTAGTTAGAGTATGGAATAGTCTTCCTGCTAGTGTAGCGCAAGCTAAAACTCTGGGTTCCTTTAAATCAGAGCTAGATAAGATTTTAACAACTCTGAGCTATTAGTTAAGTTCTCCCCAAACGAGCTTGATGGCCCGAATGGCCTCCTCTCGTTTGTAAATTTATGTTCTTTTTATGTTCTTAAGTAGTCAAACATGACCTACCTCTCCTATATCCATGTTGGCTATCCCTCAGAGTGTTATTTGAATCCAGGTAATCTACCATTTTCACTTGGATTATAGCTTCCATTACTTTTCCAGTCATGCAAGTTAAACTGATTGGCCTATATTTTGCTGGATTACTTCTATCCTCTTTTTTGAATATGGGTGTTATACAGTATTAGCATGCTTCCAATCAGAAGGTACTACACCAGCAGATAAGGATTTATGAAATAGTAAAGTTAATGACTGGCTAATAATATCCCTCATCTCTTTTTAAACTATAGATAAGACGCCATCAGGGCCCTGCAATTTATTTTTTTGAGCTTAGCTAGGCTTTGTACCACATCAGCCTCAGTTATACATATATTGGTCATAGCCGATGCTATATTTGTACTTATTGGTGGTAGGTAACTCTGTTCTCTACTGTTTTTTATTGTCTGGAAGAAGTGAGAAGAGCATTACATTATTTCTAGCAGCCAGATGACTCAAGCATGCCACTGGCTGTGAATCAAGTGGGCGGGACTTTCTCATAGAAAGCCAGGTGTAGGCCTGTCTGAACCTTAACTTTTTATGAGAGAAGCTGGCAGGTGACTATGAGAATGCTTCAAGACAAACATGTCTTTATTGCTTTAAGGAAAACTATAGATAGGGTTCTTACACAAAAGTATAGCAGTATTTCACTTTGAACTTCAAGTTTGAACAATGCCCTGATAACAGTCAGTGATCTTTACTTTCATTTGACCATTGTTCTTTGTCAGGACACATTCTGGGAATATGCAAGGAAATGGAGGTGTGTTTATTTGAGAATGTTGCCAGTGATTCAGGGATCATTGTGGGGGTGGGGGGTTTCTGCACCTGTCATTTGAAACCTGTCCACACATGCTTGCCATTTGTGACCTACCTGCCATCTCTGCACAGAATGTTAAGCAAGACTGGGAAGATATTGCGGATGTCAGTGGGTGTTAGTGTATTTTACCCTGAACAGAAGATTATACTTATTTAAAAAAAATATGTTGACTTGCAAGCATATGACTTTAATATTGTTTTACCTGATGATTATGTCTGATATCTATTTGTCTTATTTATTTATGTATTTAAAACAAGCTTTATCTCACATTTAGCTACATTTGGAAAATAGTTTTACATATCATAGTTCAACATCCAAACAAGCCCTTTTTATGGTCTCTAGGATAATCATAGTTTATAGTTTACGTTTGTCTGTGGGTGCAATGATGTCAGACTAATGGGTCTTTTCAGCAAGGATAAAAATTCTGATGTTTCAACAGCAGAAATCTCCGGATGGCCTGTGATGTATCTCTCAGTGAGGCTTTGGTCCATGGAGGTTCTGGCTTGGGACTGTGATTTTATGCTGCTGTTTTTAGTTTGCGAGTCTATGCCTGTGTGCTGACAGCCAGTTCCTGGTACAGGAGGCTCTGTGGCACCAGCCATGTTCTCATTGATAGCGATGGTTTATTATCAGTCCCAGAAGAACTCAGAGCAGCTTGTCGTCATGGGGGTCACATTGTCAGGCCTCAGGTACTTGCAGAAACCAAATACGGTTTCCATGGCTACGGCAGTGACTGGCCAAAAGCCATCTCTTGGGTTGGACAGTGCTAGATAAACAGAATGAACAGCCACAGTGTAAAATGAAACCTTTAATGTTACATTAATCTGAGTGAATTTTTTTTTACTTTTACGGACTACTAAATATTTTAGTGAAAGAATGAAGAGTGTGACAATAAGTCTCATTGGATGGTACTTGGCGATCCTGCCTTTCTGCTGAGTGAGCAGGGACCTGTCACACTGTCACTCTTAGCCTGTGGTGCTGTCTGCTCATACAAATATGACCTACTTCCCTAGCCATTGACACAAATCTATAAATATCACAGTCTGACCATATCCTTAGAGAAAAGGACTCACTTTGACAATGCAACAGGAAATGTACAGGAAAATGCCAACCGGGTAGGTACCTGAGCTCTCTGAAGTATAATTGTGTAACTTCATCCTTAAAATTATTTTAAAACAGGTATGTTCTCCCTTTCATAGCTTTTGACTTCAGGGAATGTTAATGTAAAGTGTAAGCCATTTTACTGCTTATTAATGATTAAGGCTCAATGGCCATAATCACTGTGGATTGCTGCATTGGATCTTTGGGTTTTTATGCTTTTCTGTGGTGTGGCCCAAGGTGAGCACTTTCCCTAAGACATAATGTGGTTTTCAGGCAAGGGCTTGATGCCTGTCTCTTGTCTGATTGTCCCACTGCCGTGTCGGAAGACAAACCTCTGTGCTATGTGCTTTTAATTATGTAAGCACCTGCCTGTTCTTTATAGAGCTCACTATTTATTACAATGAAGGCTAATCCTGCATTTCTTGTGAAGGCAGCTGCACTGCTGAGACTAGAATCACCCCCCCCCCCCGCATGAAGAATCCTCTTCAGCTTGTTTGCCATTTCATTCTCTACACTACATCTTATCTTAACCTCCACAGAAAGTCATTGACAAATATAGTGCGATATGAGAGCTGGTCTATAGTGAAGGTGTGGTACAGTGGGACAAAGGATTGTTTCCAAGTGAGTGCCCCCTGTTGGTGTCCTTTGGGGTACTATAATTATTTTGAGCTTTCATACACCTTTAAAAAAAGAATTCAAACAGATATTACCCAATGCAAGAGACCTCTTCCAGGAAGAGGAATAAATATGGCAAATTACAGCTACTTCTATTCGCTGAGTTAAAATAATATTCAATAGAAAACCAGAGTATCAGAGTTTTGTTGTTTGCATATTGCAGAGCCAAGATCATTTGTTTGACATTTTTATCATCTTTTGGTCAGCAACTGAGTGTAAAGAGGTTCCTGTCTCCTTGGACACAGTCTCACGGCTTGTCTGTACCTCCGTCAGGTGACGTGTCATACGAGGTGCAGTGGTATCTGAGCTCCCACCACGCCTCAACTGGTGCTACCCTGCTGGCCAGCATGGACCGCTGGGGCATGGTGAGGAAGAGCCCCAGGAACAGCAGCAGTGACTGCAGCCTGGAGCGGGCAGATGCCCAGACATTCAGGCTTAGTGTCCACCAAACACAGGACTTGGACGCTGGTGAATACTACTGCAGAGCCACACCCTGGCTGCGATCACCTGCCGGCACCTGGACCAGGGGCAGTGAGCTCACCTCCACCAGGATCTTCCTCATTGTCCGTTTTGCTTGTAAGTATAACTGTGCCTGCATTTGCAAATGTGTTTGCAATAGGCAGTGTGTACTTGTACTCTGTTACTGTGTAGTAATACAGTCGACCCTTGCACATTGAGGGGTTTAGGGGCACAGACCCCCCACAATCTGGAAAAATCTAATAAATTTTTTTTTGGTCCTCTTGGTGAGTCAAATGAGCATGCGAGTAGGGCAAAGCAAAGCATTTTGGATATTTGTACAGATTAGGGGACTAAAAAGACACAAAATTATACAAGAAACACAAGATACGTAGATCACTGCGAGATATCACGCCAAAAGCTGCCACAAATACGTTTGGCCTCCTCCAGACTAGCTTTGAACATAGATTGTATGATTTATGATTCACTAAATGTTTTGTGTGCCATCAGTTGGCCTTCATGGGTTGTCTGTGGCTTTTACAAAAATCCCAGAAATTCCCAAAAATGCCCATTTAATTTCCTGTGGTGACCCCTCAATATATCAAAACCATGATGGGGAACATCGCAAAGCAGAATGGTCGAATGTACTTGGTTTTTTTCCTATGTGTCCATACCTCAATAGCAGTCTCTGCAATTTATAAGTAAGTTAGCCTGAAATGTGGGTGTGTGAGTGTGCTTGGGATGCATGAGGCTGGCTTCTGTTAAGCTAATTGCCTGTGTGTCCGTGATTTCAGTGTGGGACTCCATGAAGCTGCCCCTGCTCTATGGGCTTGGGGCCACCCTAGCAGTGGGCCTTTTCTCCCTTCTGCTAGGCCTTATGTGTGCCCACTGCTGGTGCCGGAATACTTCACGCATGCCTCACCGCCCATGCAACAACCTCATTGCCATGGAAATGGATTAAGAGGAACTGCCTCCAAATCAGCAACAAAAGCTCAATTGCATCATCCCATACATTGTCTGAAACTCTGCAGCAGAGTAACATGGAAAACTTGGGCTAGCCACTGTTAGAATGATGTACTAATCATATGGATATTAGGTGATGCCTTCTGCCTTTACTCTATGTAATACAGAGATGACTCTGCTATGGACTTTTAATGAAAGAAGGGATGGGTTGAAGCCTGATCTGGTGAATGTGCTGATTTGTGCCAACTCTCTCCTACTACTAAGAGCACTATGCTGATGATCTTATAACTTTACTAAAGTCTTAGCGTAGCATTTGCTCTGATGATGAAGGAATATCCATTGGAACATAGCCTTTGCTCAAGTCTACACAGATTCCCAAATTGTTTAATTCCATAAGACAAAGATAGAAATAAAGATAACAAATTCAAGGACAGTCACTCAGCTTACTGTTATCCATAGGGGGCACTGCTCTGTTCTACTTGGGCTGTTGGCAGAATGAGCAAAGTACACGTACTAGAGTATAGGCCTGTGGCGCAAGCTGATATGTGTGGATCAGTGCACACATGCTACACGCAGGTACCACACATACACAGACTATGCCAGCACCAGGTGAGTGCCTGTCAGCCTCTCTGGAGCCAAAGACTGCTTTTATGGCAGCCTTTTCATGTGTGATTGAGTTGACTGTTCTGTATTTTTGTTAGTCTCATTGTTTTATCATCTTCTGGTTTTCAACTCAGTGTAAGGTTTTCTGATTTATTTTACAAATCAAAAATAAATATTAAAGATTTTTTTCTTAGGATTTTGTACCTGAACTTTTTTCTACCTCTTGGGAGATTCATCTGCCTTTTTTGTTTGCTTGCTTGTTTTTTTGTAGACTTTGTCAAATAATCTTCACTCAGTATGCTCTCCGAAATTGAACACAATACAGAAAATTTCCAGTGTTTTCTCCTTCATTTAGTTTTATTAGGGAGCTTAATGTATGCTAAACATGTCAGGAAAACATCTGTATGTTGGTTACTAGCATATTAACAGTTAAGCTTTCACGTTCTGTTAAATTTAGTTTTTGTTTCTGTCATTAAAAAAGACATTTTAAATGTGTTAACTGTGTTCTGATTTGCTTTGGAAATAGAAATAACATTAAACTAAGGAGGTAGGTCCCCTTGAAAAATCCCTCCTATGAACTGAATCTATAATCTTTCTTTAAATATACTGATCAACTTTTTTTTGTTACATAATTCAAAATAATTGAATCCTATAGTATTGTTTGTACTGAGTTCAAATCTCCAAATCTCAAATCAGAATTTACCTATCACACACGGATTTTGAGTAACACACAATTAAACCTTACACTATACAAATAGTACTGGTCAAAAATCATCAAGGAAACAAACGTCATACATTGGACAATTAAATAAGTAACTGGAGCGACAGTTGAATAAAGTTCTCTAAAAATTGGAAGTGTTTCTATAATTTTGGCCACTAGTATCTACAGTAGATGTGGAAGTGAGTCATCTTAAAGGCAGAAGTGTATGATTTTCTGCTGTACTTGGTTTCAGGAACATTCCCCTTTAAGGGCCCGGCAGAAATCAGCGAGCATATTGGGGCTCAACTTGGCTTGATATTTTTTTCCGTATCAGAGGAAGATATCCTGTCTTAACATGTCCAAATGTGTTACAGCCCCTAAAGTCTGGAAAAACAGACTGACAGTATCCTTCTGCAGAAGGTTTACATAGAAATAAGATACTTTTTCTTAAATTACTCTTTAATGCCCACACATTCTGAAAGTTATTCTTGATTGCTTTGGAGCATTTCTCAAATGACAATTAACAATTGCAACAAGTGTAATTCCCACACCATACAGTCACTTCCGTACAGCAGATCATAATGTTTCATTGCTTCACACAAATTTCCAAATGTTTTAGTACATAAATTCAAATGGTTTTGTACAACTATCATCATTTTGCATACTTTTCAGATGCTTTAGTCTTGTTGGTCAAAAAAGGTTATGTAGTTTCCCATTGTAATAATTTAATATCTAAAATTATATATGTATGTGATCATTGTGTTAGCCACCCCATACAAAACAATCAACCAAGCTTTCAAAATTATTTTTAAATACATAATCAATAACGATCAACCAAATTCCTATAATTTACTGTAGCATATATATGTATACCAAGCATAACAGAGATTACTGAAACATTTTCCTACATGATAATGGATCAACCACAAGCTAAAGAACAGGTGCAACAGCCAGGAAGAAGGCGAGTTAGGATGCTTGGTGAAAGAATAAGGAGACAAAATAGAGGTAGAGGAAGAGGAGCCAAGTACACAGGGTTGTTTCTGATGAAATAAGGGTCACCACTGTGGACCACGTTGTCACCCATGGTCTCACAATGGCTGAGGTTGGTTGAAGGGTACAGCCAAATATTGGGCAAACTATTGTGTCCGCAATCATACAATCATTTGTATGATTGAGAACAGGAGGGTACTATAATGTAAAATATTGTAAAGCTTCAAAGTATAGAGTTTGCAGTAACTTGCTTTTCTATATATTTTCATTCCATAGTTGATGCTGTATTGTACAGTAGTATTGTCACACCCACAGGGGTGGGGCAGTGCAGCAGCAGGCAATCACTGCCTAATTAATGGCTCTATTTAATACAGAATTCCCTGAAATCGCGAAGTAGTCTTGCATTGTTAATGACGCAAACTGAGCATTTCTGTGTCCATTGTCTCTCCCACTTGCCCTGCCTGTCTCGTCCTGCCCTGCCTGTCTTCCCTGCCCTGCCTTCCTGGTCCACTCTAGTTGTTCCTCCCATCCCTTCATCTCCTCGTCCTGTATCTACACGTAGGACTGACCTTCCCAGCTCCTGACCCACCGCGACCAACCCGACCACTCTTTTGGATTTTCCCTCAGGACTTTGGTGTACCCGGTTCCCTTTTTAAAATGTTCTCCTGCATTTTGGGGTCTGCCGCTCCTCTGATCGCGAAGCCTGACAAAATACTTCACCTGTATAACTTGGACCCCACAGAGAACCAGAGGCTGCAGCAGCAGGTTGACCAGCTAACCACTTTCGTCTCACAGCTTATGCAGGGACGGGCTGTCCAGGCTAACCTACCTGCTTCCCCACCCAGGGCGTCCGCTTCTGTGCTGGTCACAATGACTGAGAAATATGACTGCAACATAGATCATTGCCAGGCTTCTGTCATGCAGTGCAGGGTGTTTATTGAGGAACACCCTGACCACTTTACTAATGAGACTGCCCGAGTTCGCTTTGTCATCTTGCTCCTCACAGGACGTGCACGCGATTGGGCTACAGCCCTGTGGATGGATGACAGTCCACTCCTAGATTCAGCATACGAGTTTCAGCAGGCATTTAAGGGGATCTTTGATCATCCCACTGTTGGACGCAGCCTTGGGGAAATATTATTTGACCTCAAGCAGAATTTGCGCTGGAGTTCCGCACCATATCAGCGGGGCTTTGCTGGCCAGAGGAGGTTCTGAGGATTCTCTACCAATGTGTTCTCAACCCGGAGATACAAGAGGACTACATCGGTCTCTCTGTCACCATTGACAACAGTGTCCGGGAGCGCTGTCGCAGACATCACCGCCAGACGATTGCCCCTGTGCCTTCAAATGCCCCAGAGGAACATGTGGAGCTCATGCAGCTCAGACGCACTCCACTCTCCACCACCGAAAGATGCAGACACGCCACCCAGGGGTTGTGCCTATATTGCGGAGCTGCAGGATACCTCCTACATTCCTGCCCTGTTTGACTACACCGCCCTGACCCCCAAACTAAGGTAGGCACCTCCACATTTGTTGGAATCTCCATAACAAAAGTAACCATCCCAGTAATTGTTACCTGCTTTAGAGAAGGACACCATACGCATGCATTGGTTGATTCAGGTGCTGCTGGTAATTTTATGGACCTCCCATTGGTCCACAAACTCAAGCGCCACTTACAGACACTCTCCAACCCCATCATGGTTCTGGGTGTCAGTGGAGAGCCTCTTCAAGGGGGACAGGTTAGCTACCATACGGACCCAATCAAGCTCCAGGTGGGGGTTATTCATGTTGAAACCCTCAGTTTCCTAGATCTTCCCAAAGCTAAGGCCCCCTTGATCCTTGGACATCCCTGGCTAAAAGAACAAAATCCCGAATCGACTGGAGTAAAGGTGAGCTAACCGCATGGTCGCCCCTTTGTCTTCTCCAATGTATGGCCCTGTCTTGCTGTGTCTCTTCAGTTGAGAGCCCCAAACCAGAGGACCTTTCCCAGATTCTGGCGAGTATACAGATTTTCATGATGTCTTCAGTAAGGCCCTGTCGTTTCAGCTACAGTACCTCCCCATCGAGAGTTTGACTGCACCATCGACCTCCTAGAGGGGGCATCGCTGCCAAAGGAGCGCCTGTACCCCCTATCTGTTCAGGAGGAAGAGACCATGGAGACTTATATACACAAAGGGCTCCAACAAGGTATCATTCGGCCGTCTACATCACCGGTCTTAGCCGGATTCTTCTTCGTGAAGAAGAAGGATGGGTGACTCCACCCTTGCATTGACTATTACGCCCTCAACATCATCTCTGTGAAAAGATGAGAACCCCTGCTGCTGATCCAATCAGCACTCGAACAATTTAGAAGGGCCACAGTTTTCACTAAACTGGACCTCTGTAGTGTCTATAACCTTGTGCGAATTCATCAAGGGGACGAGTGGAAGACCTCCTTCATCACCGATACAGGTCAGTATGAGTACTGGGTGATGCCTTATGGGTTAGCCCTTCTATATTCCAGGCCTTCATGTATACTGTCTTTCGGAACATGGCAAACTGGTTCGTGGTCGTCTACATTGATGACATCCTGATTCATTCACCTACCCTCTCTAAACATGTTTGTCATGTATGCCAGGTCCTCCAGAGACTACACGAGTACCACCTTTTCGCTAAAGTGTGAGTTCCATCAGACTCAGGTGCAGTTTCTGGGTTATGTCATTCGTCCAGGAGAAGTGGCCATGGATGAGAGAAAAGTGGCTGCCATCCAACAGTGGCCACCACCTCATACCTTAACCCTCTGGAGTCTAGGGGTAGGAAACACACTTTCACTGACTGGGGCATGATCACACATTTCTTCAAATATTATAAACTTAATTCAT
>JAODJW010000035.1:658279-668715 GCA_026777045.1 Hyperopisus bebe
ACTTAAGTTTGTAATACTTAAGTTTAAACACATTTAAATACTAAATTCATTTAATTTTTTCAAAGGTATTTAAATATAAAATAGACCCATCCCAACCCTGAACTAGATTATATAGAATTCTAGCTAGTCTCATGTAAACGTTAGTTTACCTTGTCATTGCTGCTGGTCACAGGAATCTTGCTAACTAGCTTTCTGAAAGCAGGAGATTCCACTATTGACAATGGTAACATGTGTTCGACGGCGTACTCTGCCACAAGTCTTCTGACTTCTCGAGGTTCAAGTGGCATGATGGCAGACCGAGAGAAACTTAATTTCTGTTGTTTTGGCTTATTACTCTCGTCCTCTATTTTCTATTTCTTCTCAGTAAGTGGAGTGGTTGCATGGCACCGCTCGAGATGTTTTTTTAAATTGCTAGTGCTATTTCTTGACGTCGATAGTTCTCTCGGTTTTACACAAAGGTTGCATTTCACAATAACATTCTTCTTATCCTTCTCTCTGACAAAATCGAAGTAATGTGCATACGTCCATCTCGCGAATGTACTGTCATCTGCCATCTTCATCCATTTGCCACTTTTCCACTGGCCAATGCGCGCTAGGGCTTAACGCGAACCAGACGAGGCTTATAGCCTTGGACTTCAAGTTCATAGGCTGAAATCATGCCTCGTTACAAAATACAAAGTTCCATCAGCGAGAGGGAGATGATGAATGACGCCACACGCGTCTATTCACTGACCACGAACAGGAAATTACTTGCAGGATTTTTGATTTGTTAATGTCTCGCGGGTGAAAAGTTTGTTGTAACGCAAGCGCAGTGAAATATTACTGAAATGTGATTAGTAATGCCTTACACTACTGCGTTACAGCAAAAAGTAATACGTTACTGTAATATATTACTTTTGTAACGCGTTACTCCCAACACTGCTCATGATTAATACAATGCGGATTGTATTTTTCATTTTGGTGGTACTGACTAATTCATTGGTGGAATTATTTGCTTTTTAGAAATGAGTTAATTCTTTGGAGTAAGTTACAGGCCTTTGCATCTAAACCTTAGTGTTGTGCTATATGCATGAATGATTTTAAGAAATGCTCTTATAGCCTTGCGAATGTTAAGTATGTTTTGTGAAATGTACCAAAATAATCGAGAGCAACTGTAATAAGGAATTTCGCACTTTCAAAATATGTCATCACTGAAAAAGTATGGATGAGAATCAAAATTCTGAAGGCATTTCTTAAAATCAGTGTTAATAAGTACATACTGTAAAAGACAACACTTAATAGTTTTGTGAAAAAAAGTCTTTGTTGACTAGTTTAATTCACAATACCCAGGTTTTAACATTTTAAAATAATTCTGTTTTGCAAAAGCCTGATGTGAAAATTTATTATTTAAAACGTTATTTCTGTGATCTGCACCACAAAATCTATCTGTCACACCAACAATTATACAGGAAACAAAACCTAAACCAGGGATATAATCATTTGTACTCGTTGCCGAGCTGACTGTTAGATTTCCGGCATTTCAACATTTCTGTGCAATTGGGACTGTTTTGATGTTTTAAGAAAAAATGAGATGTTTGTCTTTTTGCAGTTTATGTAAGTACAGTCACAGTGAGAATTATTTATCAGAGCGACAGGTTATATCACTGAATATAATGTAGAATGAATACCCTGCTCAGTAAAATATACCTCATCAAATTGCACTTCTAGGTACTCTAGGCAGTTTTGCTCTTGATTGCGGGTGCTGTCACAGAAACCTGTGTTGATATTACTGAAATGTAACAGCAGTATTTGAGGACCCACTGCTCTTGGTGCTGAAGGAGGAGACAGGCTAGTAAATAATCATGCAGATAGTCGCCAGACGGTCAACAGATGACTCCTAGGGAATATTTGAATAAGCATGCCAAATAAACCCAGTTGCCTAGAAATAGGATGTGGAGAGCTTTCATGCCAGTCAGCTTCCACGCTGTCCCTGAAGGGTCTGGCTACACAGCACATGTCCTGCTCTGAGTCCACATTAGAGTCCTGAGAAAATATGAGCCTCAGATCAAGATCATATTCTGTTAAATACCTGCTGGGTGTGTGTTTACAATGAAATAATCACTATATTCATATTTCATTTACATTTCCACTTCTTGTTTGTCGTTTATTAGTTACACTGACAAAAGGTGAATTTTTTCTTTACCATTTGTCCATTTATCTTGGACCTTTTATCAGGAGCAGCCTCTGGGACCCTTGGGCAATCTGAAACTACCTACAGCATTTTTTATCTGTCCTAGAGCCTGCAGCCAATGGAACATGCCAAGAACAGCTCTCCTGGGAACAGCACCTTGAGCCAGCTGGAGGATCCTTATGAGATGCCCAAATCACCTCAGCCGAGTCCTTGCCATCCAAAGGAGAAGTGGATCTAATTTGAGGTCACTCATCATCTGATTTGTTAAACATCTGTACTTATTGGTTGGTCATTACATATAGGGAACACTAGAGGGAAACAGAGCCTAAAAAGCAATTGGCACAAGTGGAGTAATGGTACTGGGCCCTGGGTACCTGGGTTGGCAGCTCACATATGGGCAGTGGAAATGTTGATATGAGAAGGTCTATATTCTTTTTCTCAGGGACTTGGGAATTTCTATCACAGGGGTGCGGCATGGTGCAGGCAGGACAAAGAGGTAGATGATCCACTTGCGGCTCCAGAAGAACACAGGGGTTTATTAATAGAAAATGAGAACACTAGGAACACTACAAAACAAAACGGACCATGAGGGGTCAAAACTAAAAAGGGGTATGAAGTAAACTAACACAACCAAAAAGACCTACAAGGGGGAAACTGGTAACAAAAAACAGGCAGGGAAGCAAACATGGCAAACATGTAGAAGCACCAACATCCCAGAATCAGGGAACCATAACAAGACCACCAACAACAAAATACTAAATGTACTAAAACATTTGGAGATATGTGTGAAGCAATGAGAAAAGATGATCTGCTGTACGCAAGTGACATTCTTGTGTGGGAATTACAGTTGTTGTTTTGCAAATGTTAATTGTCATTTGGGAAATGCTCTAAAGCAATTGAGAATAATTGTAACAATATTGCATGGGTGTAAAAATCCAGCCACGACAGAAGAATATGCTATACCTCATTAGACCCAGATATGCTAAAATGACCACATTTATCAATTTAGACAAAATTTATCAATTTTGGTGCAACTGTAGACTTAACATGTGACTGAAGCCGCAAGCAAATCTTTATTCCATAAACCACACACTTCCTAATTTGTAACCCACTAGTGATAACTTACTGCACTTTTTTTGCTTAGTATGTTAAGGTTTGATATCAATTCAAATTTGAACTGAAATACTCTGTGACCATGGTGTTAACAAATCATGGCATTGGAAAATCACACAGAAAGGTCAAGTGTAATTTATCTCTCTTTAACAGCCTATGTGGGAAGCCAGCCAACAAAACTAATATTTTGAGTCCCAGGTTTTCTCCCTGATCTGCAGTAACCTAGGCATTGGGTACATTGTGTACATTTTCTCACCATGGTGATGTAATGTACACAAACGTTCTCATTTCAAATGAATTGCATTACGTTCATCTTTGTGGAGACAGCCTGAGCAGCATTCATGATAGGTTGGATCATGGCTGGACAGCAATTATAAATTGACCCTCGACTATTGCCCATGCAGGCCCACCACACATACAAAATCAATAGTTTTTTCAGCCCACATAACTATCGACCCTTCGAGAAAATGCCCAGTATGCCTGATAGCCAGTTCTGCTCTGGATTCCCAAATGAAAAAAGAGTAGGTTCCATAATACTAATGCCTGATCACGTACAAAACTATTAATTATAAGAACTAAGGTCTGGGAGCAAAACAGTCTTGAATATTGCTAATAACAAAACATTTAAATAACAAATAACAAAACTTTTAATCAGCGAAAGTTATTCTATGACCTTAAAAAGCTATATGAATAAATACATAATGTGACTGGTTTTGTGAACAAAAGGAAGTGGCGCTCCCAATGACGGAGCTGTATGAGTATAACATGGCGTGGCCGATCTTGCTTTCAGTGCTTCTGGAAGAATGCTTACGTAAGGTTGCAAATGAGAAGCTTTTGTGAGTGAATGGCAATGGTTGGCCAGGCACGCCCTCAGGCACCTACAGGTAGACAGGCAGAAATAAGAGCTTGCCTGAAGTGGTTCCTGTAAACACAAAGGCAGCTGCAGTCCCAAAAAGGGAACCACTTATAGTCACACTGGCCCAGCAAAAATTTTATTTCTTTTGGTCTATTGTTTGTTTGTTTTGGTTTCCATAGTTAGTTAAGAGAGAGTCTTTAAAGGGGGATGACTCAAATGATTTTTTATGTCATTTCTTTTTACTTTCATTTTCAGCAACGCCAAATGCTCAGCCTGAACAAAGAGACTGGTTAAGCTACTCTCCTGTTTCCTTCTTTCAGCCTAGAATCTGACACTACAGAAAAATGATAAGAGGAACTAGACGGCGAGGGTGTGCTGTGCTCTCACGCTGGTTTTGTGGTTGCCTTGCTACATGAGGCTGTCACAGGATGTCTGTTAGCGAAGAAGACCACAGATGTTCCATTTCCTTCTGCTTGAGAGTGAAATATGCAGAAGACAGCAGCAGCCACTTACGGATCAATTCAGGCACACAGAAACAGAGAGATGGAAACTCCTGAGCGGCTGGAGCGAATTCAACGACGCCTCTGGGTGTCCCTGCTTCTACTCTGCCTGAGCACAGCTGCACAGTGGGGTAAGACCGCACCCAACTGGGAGCTTGACTTCTGCATCTCACACAGTGACCTTACATACAGAGAAGAATGCTTCACAGAGAACAAAATGTCAAAAAAATGAAAAATTATGTAATTCTTTAAAGGATATCACACACAAAGCATATAGTCGCAAAGCATAAAGAAAAGAGCTTATGTGGAAGTTCAACATGAATGTGGAAGGCACTGCATTTGTGAGTAGCTGAGAGCTGCTGTTAGGGCTCAGAGAAAGTTATTTATTATTGTTACATAACACCAAAAAGAATTAAAGGATACATACACATTTATATATCTATTTATTCATCTTCCAGCATATAAATCAATAGTAAAATACTTTGTAGTAGTTGAGAATCAAGGAAGAAGCACATCAATTTTTCATATAAAAATAATATAATGAAAAGTATTGAATACCTAATTCTGCCCCAGCTCTGTATGTGTGTGTGTGTGTGTGTGTGCGTGTGTACGTGTGCATGTGCGTGCGTGCATGCGTGCGTGTGTTCTGTCTCAACAGGTCTAAAATTACAACAGAAGGAGTTGACTAAATGCTTGTGGTAGATGTCTTCTGTCTTTCAAAAAGAGTTTGTGGCAGGGAGGATGTGAGAAATTCATGGTGGTTATAAGAAACAACATCTACATAGTGGCATTGAGTACATTCACATTGCTACTGTATTTGTCCGGCTACAGTACATTTCACAGTACTGCTTTTGTCAATCACGTTAAGCGTGTGCTATGTTTGGCAGATCTGTGCCATTTAATGCCATGAAAATTCCTTCTTTATGGACTCAGTCCAGATTGTAATACAGGTTGTCTACATCTTCACATTTTCATTTTTCTGTTTTGTTGCCGTACATAATTCGCATTAGCCAGTTAGAGTTTGATCTCTCTAAAACAGGATTTTCAAAGTTTCAAAGGTACATTGTGTGTTTACGTGTGTGTCGTCTGGAGGTAATGTATACATTACATTGTGTGGATCAAATATCCTCATAATGTAATAAAACCTGTTATTTTGACTTTATGGGGACCATCTTTGAGAAGAAACTCAATTTTATAAAAAAAAATTGTGACTGCACAATCAAAAAACTAAAAATGCTTATAGTGAACACGTCTGTCTGGGTTAAAGTGATCACTATAAGAGGATGATCATTATAACCAATTTTTTTTCTTATTATTCATGTCTCAGACAGAGTACCATCTAATTGAGATTTGTATATTTATTACATGAACATAAGGTAATAAAACAGACAGTGTCACTATTTACTTAATTTTGATTTCAAAATACAGTACAACCATTTTAAATTCTTTTCAAATTACAGTACTGTACAAAATAAATTACTGAACTGTGTATAATTGAAATGCACTATAATACAGTACTGGACGTAACAAAATGGCTTATTGTAGTTTTGCTGCTGCATCTTGGTGGCTTGATTTTGGCGGTTTATCATAAGTTTTGATAAGTCTATATTTGTCATTGAAAGAAAATTGTTGTGGTTTTTTTTCCCCCACCAGTCAGGAGTCAGGAGCTGCTTGTGTAGATCTTTAGATTCAGTGTTTATTGCAGCAGCGAGATTACAACCAAGGCTGGACACCCTGCAGGAGTGTCCAATACTGTTTTACACTAATTATTATACATTTTTCTTATTTTGTAACAATATCTCGTCACTTAAGCATCATCAACCATTCACCATTGTTGTTTTCTCCCTTGATCCACACCCCTAGATAATACGTTTATCAATCATCTCTTTTACTGTTTGGTCCCTTGGCTGAACATAATGGTGGCATGACCATCTCTAGCTGGTTTTTTTAAATACCGAGCTGTGAACTTTTGGTGAACTCAGGCGAATCCCTTCCTTCAGTAGCAAACCTTGGCAGCATCAGCTTGTTGCACATTGAGTGGCTAGAGGGTTAATAATATATTTATCCTTCAACATACAGATAAGCTGCAGCACTAATAAAGTACATATTCATACATCAAAGGCTAACAAAATAGCTAACAAATACAGAATCTTCTAACGCAACACTAATTCATACTTGTTTTCCAACACATTGTGCACAGCAGTAATTGGTCTGCATTCTCTGAAGGTTACAAAGTCACTCTCTACACGGTTTACATCAGCTTCTTAATAGAGTCCTAATGATTACATTCTCTATGCATTATGTAGTGCTAAATAATATTCCATGAAATGACTTTTGTTTTCCCATCATGTTTTCTGTGCACACCACATTAGCCTTAGGTAGCTACCCAGAAACAGAAGGGCAAGTCAAAGTAGGCCGTAAAGTAAAAAACAAAAAACGATAGTTTTAATTTTTTCCATATGTTGTTATGTTTAAAAAGACCCAAAATGAACACTGTAAAGGAACTACATTATTACAATAAGTGAATTATTTAAACAGCATTTGTACAGGACTGATTCTGTCCCAAGCTATTTGATCCATATAAGCAGTTGATCATGGTTATAGTGGTTTCTACTGTATTTTGTTTGGTTACTTATGATTGATATTAGGACTGGGTAGGGGTCAAGGTTGCCATTGTTGGGATTAGGGTTTTTCCCTTATACAGTACATGCATGGACGTTTCCACTATAGTTAAACCAAATTTAAGTTTTTTTTTTCTCTTCTTCATATTCTTACACATAAACGACATCTGCATGGCCACCAAATCGACCAGACTTACTAAAAAAGACCAAGCTGCTCTGACCCCTGGGAGTACTAGCAGTGAATTTAGCATGGCTTCCATAGCTAAGCTCCTGGAAGAACTCCGGAACGCTCTGTCTATTGAGTTTAAGACCCTTTTTTCAGCCATAGAAATGAAGTTACGAAACGAATAATTGCATTCAAACAACACTCTCGGACCATAATCAGAAAATCGCTGCACTGGAGCTGAGTACAAATACACAAGACGAGCGCATATTAGTTTTGGAAACAACCTGTGCTGTGTTAACTAGCTGCAATGCTAAAATGCAGGCCAAGATCACCAACCTTGAATCCCGGAGTCGCCGCAACAACATTAGGATAGTTGGCTTGCCTGAGGCTACTGAAGGTCCTCATCCTACAGACTTCTTTGCTGAGTTCCTAGTTGAGGTTCTTGGCAACGATGTGTTACCCATCCCACCTGAACTCGACTGAGCTCACAGAGTCCTTACGGCTAAATCAAAGCCAGGAGGGAGACCGAGGGCTGCAATTGTACAGATCCACAAATATCAACCAAAAGAAAAGATTATCCGGGTGGCATGCGCCAGAAGAGGTAAGCTTCAATATCGTGGTGACTCCATCGGCATTTATGAAGACTATGCTCCGGAGGTGCAGGAACAATGCAGCAAGTCTCGTGAAATCTTAACAGAGCTTTGCAGTTTAGGTCTCAAACCGACCCTACTAGCCAGGGCGCTCAGGTTTGGTTTGTTCATAGGGTGTTTATTAATTTTTATTTATTTATTTATTCTCCTTCTGGCCACTTTTTCTCAGCTACTTTACTCGTCCCCGTCCGCTTCTGTCCATACTAATGGGATTCATTCTCCACCTTTTTCACTTCAAAGGGGGACACGCCAAGGATGTCCACTTTCCCCCTTGCTTTTCAATGTAGCAATAGAGCCCCTAGCCATTTGGCTATGGTGTCAGGATAGATTTGAAGGTATAACTCCATATGGTAGGATGCATAAACTTTCCCTCTATGCAGACCTGCTCCTATACAGTATATTTCAAACCCCCAGTCCTCCCTTCCCATCGTATTGTCAATCCTGAATGAGTTTGGACAACTTTCAGGGTACAAGCTAAATTTTCAGAAAAGTGAGCTATTCTGTCTAAACCAAGCAGCCAAGGGGCTACCTCCCACATCATTTCAATTTAAGTCGGTCCTCGATGGCTTTAGATATCTCTGGGTAACCTTTCCTAGTACTTTTAAAGGGATATTTCACCACAACTTTCAAGCCATATAGGATAAATGCAAAGCAGATTTTACCAGATGGGCCTCTCTTCCTTTATCCCTAGCTGGATGGGTCGATCTCATAAAAATGGTTACCCTCCCAAAATTCCTTTATTTTTTTCAACATATTACTGTTTTCATCCCCAAATCATTTTTCGTCAGTTTTGATCAACAGCTGACTGGGTTCTTATGGAACAATAAATCCACGCACCTCAGAAAATCAATCCTCCAACTTCCTAAATCTGAAGGGGGTCTGGCACTTCTGAACTTTCAGCACTATTATTGGGCTTGGAAAATCCATAAAATTCTCTTCTGGACCTGTCCTGAACCTGCCAATGGCCCTTCCTAGGCCCTCATAGAGACTTTATCTTCACAAATGTCATTACATTCCGTGTTCTGCTCTCAGCTTCCCATAACAGCATCCAAAGTCTCTTGTAACCCTGTTGTTGGTCACACTATTAAAATCTGGTCACAGTTCAGGAAGCATAACTTTAGCATTAGGGGGCAGCGTGTGGCTCAGTGGGCTAAGCCTGTGTGCCTGTAATCACAAGGTTGCTGGTTCAAACCCAGCTTTAGCATGTCTGCAGGTCCTTGAGCAAGGCCCTTAACCCCCAGCTCCCTGGGCACCCCAACAGGTGGCTGCACTCTGCAGACAACTTGGTCTACAAAGAGTAAGTTGAGAGAGGGACAATGTAAAAAGAATTTTCCCATGAGGGACAATAAAGGATTGATTATAACGGGTTGCACAGGTCTTCAGATTATGCTCCAATTTTAAATAACCACCAGTTTCTTCCTTCTTGCTCAGACTCTACCTTTCATAAATGGGCTAAAAATGGGCTTACCACAATTAATAGTTTATATGAAGACGGGGTCTTTACAACATTTTCATCCCTATCAGTCAAGTATCACCTGCCAAAGACTCATCTGTTTCGTTTTGTTCAAATCAGACAATTTATGCAAAAGCTGTTCCCTCATTTCCCCCACCGTCCACCAGAATCAGAACTTGATGAGTTTCTAACCCTTGATTGTGACTGTAAACAACTTATTTCTGTCATTTATGACATAATTAGTTCTTTAAATGCAGTTTCTACTTCCTCCCTGAAAAACTCCTGGGAATCTGACCTTGGTTCTACTCTTTCAGACCACCGGTTGAAGGACATCCTAGAAAGAGACCACTCCTCATCCATCTGTGCTAGACATGGTCTCATGTAGTGTAAGGTGCTCCATAAAGCTCACTTTACCAACGCCAGGCTGGCCAAAATATTCCCTGACAGATGTGCTGGCTGCAATAGATGTAGGGGACCCTTAGCAGACCATTTTGGCTTTGCCCTCGACTATCTGAGTTCTGGACGAACACATTTAAAACCATTGAGCAGGCCCTCAGTATAGTTTTACCTCACAATTCTCTAACGGCCCTGTTTGGCATTCCACTATCCGACATCACCCCTACCTCAGTATCTGTAATATCCTTTACCACCTTACTGGCTAGATGCCTTATCCTTTTAAAATGGAAACATGCCAACCCTCCAACATGTGGTGGATGGTTACAAGAAGTGCTACGTTGTATTCATCTTGAAAAGTTGTGATTTTCATTGACAAGATCCTTAAAGACTTTTCATGAGACTTGGGGCCCCATCCTGGAGCTTATCAAAGACCAAGTTATTACATTAGAGGAGGCTGATGTTATTTAAACACTAGAGGGGAGGACCATTGCAATTGAATTTATTGAACTAT
>JAODJW010000035.1:698435-709975 GCA_026777045.1 Hyperopisus bebe
GTGTGGTAATTAGCACAAAGAGTTGAATCAGGTGTGTTAAATGAGGGTGAACCGAAAACTGTGTAGGGCTCCGGCCCTCCAGGACTGGAGTTTAAGACTCCTGGTCTAGACAAAAGCAGAAATTATTGGCCTTCCATGAAAAGTAAACATAAGAAATCACCCCATGCAAAAGATGAACCACTGCCATGCCTCTAGATGTGAGAAAGGATGGCCACTGACCATTTACTAACACAGGAAACAAGACAGAGATACAAGCACTACCAAGGACGACTGAAAGCCCAAAAATGTTGCAAAATACTCATAAAAGTTGTCAAATGCTGTAAAACATGTTTAAGTATGCGAAGTGTTTTCTAAAGGCACACCAATATATCTGTTAGGTTGACAAAATATGATCTGTACATGTCCAGAAATACCTGATGTATCAAATATGATACAAAAAAAATGGGATATCCAGGTCATGTTTCAAATTTTTTTTTTTTTGTTTTGTTAAAAGCATCCAGAGTACAGTTCAGTCTCTGAAAATTAGAATTTTCTGACAATTATTTAATGAGGCAGGCTTTACAGGGTTAAAGAGTTATCTGGCAATCCAGCTGGCAGACACATCATAGTGAGAGCTTTAAATTCTTTGTCAAGAACGGCAAGTTTAATTTGTTATAACAAATATTTTCCTTCAATATTATTATGCAATTATGTGAGTAATTCTAATTATTACAAAACAAAAAGATGGTTTGTACACTTTGCACAGTTTCGATTGAATACCACAGTGGCACTAGCACTGTGCATGAGCACTTGAAGACAAAACTCAGAGGCATTATTCTGGATGATGAACTGCCAGACAAGGCAAAACCACCTTTAATGTTGTTTATTAAATTGTTATTAGTAAGGTGTGCTTTTTAATATGCTTTGTCCTTATGGCTGCTAGATATACTCATCATTAAAACCATAAAGTCATTTGCCTGCTACCTTACAATCTCCACTGAATAAGTGTTTGAGAAAATGTTTAGGCTAAAACAGTGGTTCTCAACCCCCTGCCAGCTCAGTCGCAACCCTATATCAAGTATTGGTTTAAATTAACGCTATGATGAAGCACTCTGCAATTTACGCCAATCAATGCCTATCACACCGATCTGATTGGATGTGCCAGTGAATTTTAAATTAAGCATCTGTGGTTTGGCTTCTTCGATTGGTTGAATTCACTAGTGTTGCGGCAATAATTTGCAGACCCAAGATCCGTTTATAAAGGTAAATTCTAGGATTGTTGCTGGGAAATCTGATCGTAGACCAGCAAGTCACATGTGGCTTGCTCTTCTAACTGAATTTAATAAACATAATGATATGCCAAATTTATAGAAATTACTAACTTTTGGGCATTACAATATATCTCATTAATATTTTAGGCTTATCAAATTGTAGACATAGGAAAACATCTGTATAGCGCTGAAAATGTGGTGTCCATTATCTAAAGCCCTACAATGACAGTATATGGTTGTGAAAATAAAATTAACTTAAATGAGTTGGTCAGTTTGGTGTTCTGGAGGAAAATTAATTGCATAGATTAATCAAATCATCAGTAAAGAGAGGGAGGTAAGGAACATGAACTAGGATGGAGTGGTGGTTCTGAGGCTAGGTATCTGTGCCAACAATTGGAAGGTTGCTGGTTCAAGTCCTGTGAACGCCCAGAGTGATTCTGCTCTGTTGGGGGCTTGAGGAAGGCCCTTAACCTGCAGTTGCTTTGTGTTGGGTATGATGTTAATCTACATCCAGCCCTATAAGGAGATCCTCCAACTTGGGGGTTGGTGGCAGGATTGGCACTCCAGCCACCAGAAAAATCTTCACAGTCATCCATTCAGGCTAGTGTGGTGCTGAGGTATCGCCTGCCACATGGCTGCACCTGAGGTGTGGTGGGTGTGGCAATGCACTGTAATCAGTAAAATAGTTAATAAATTAATCTATAGAAAAATAGTCATTAGTGGCAGCCCTAAATGCATTGCGATATCACAAGATGATGATTAGATTTTTTATCACATAAAAATTTATACAGTACCTGTGCCATAATGGATGGAATGACATGGCACATCCCTAACCTGTGCTGACACAGCCCGCTCCATGATGACATGCATGTCTGCGAGGGGAGGTGAGCGGTACACTCCAGTGAATTAGCCCACTCCGCTGCAACACACGTATCCGTGTCTCAGTTAACCAGAGCTTATGGTGGCAACAGCATCAGAACACCAAGGCTCATTTAAACAACTGTCGCATTAATACCACCTTATCAGAATTAATCAGCCAGTCCTATGTGGAACATATTGTGTCTTCTTAAATATATGTAGTTGTTCATATAATTATGCTGCAAAGAACAAATGTTGCATGAAACTACTGACTACGACATACTGTGGTGATGTCTGAGCAATCATACTGTAAGTAATGTAGTTGAAAGCAGACTGCCATTTGATGTTAAATTTCCTGGATATGACATTTAAAAGCTATTTACATTTAATTATTTTATTCAACAGATGTTGCCCAAAGCAGTATCTAATTAAGGCAAATGGCATATTACAGGCATAACTACCCTCCCAAGAATAAAACATGGAAATTCTGTCCAAACATTTTTCACAGAATAATATACTGCTAACAAGTATCTAAAAAATTTACTCCTGTCTGTTAGGTGTTACTAATGGTAACTGATCTTTCCTCATGACAGTTATGAATATGGATATGTGAGATGTGTGGGATATACAATCATATGTACCTTTCATATTTTTAACAGATGCTTTTATTCAAAGTGAAATACAATTCTAAAAAAGCATGGTCAGCCAGTCCCAGAAGTATTTGGCTCTAGGACCTTATTCAGGGGTCCAACAGAAAAATCTCTATCTCAACCACAGGATTTGGACCATCAAGCTTCTGATATGGGCACAGTGACCGAAATCACAGAGCCATACACCACTCCTAGTGCAATTATCAAGAAGGGATCAGTAATAGGCTAATGGTCACATGGACATAAGTGTACAGTCACTATCCTTTATGTATCTGTGTCTGGAGTGTGCATCTCTCCTTCGCAGAACACCTAAAATACATAGATATTGTTAAACATATAATAATTTGATAGATTTCAATTCAGCTGTGACTGAATACTAATAATATCATTTTAACATCCATTGTGTCCTGCTTTTGAAGTAAAACATGTTGAAAATGTTTTATAAAAGTTATTTTGCAGCTCAAAATTCATTTGACACTAGGTCACTGAAGCTGATGATAACATGCTTTTAACATTTAAAAAATGTCAAAGTAATAAACTGTAATTGTGATGCGATTGGTACCATGACAGCTTTATCAGTATCTGTCAGTTTTATGCTTTATGCAAGTACCCTGGTGTTATACATCATGTATTGAATTTCTCTGATTTCTTTTAATGAAATCTGGCACCATGATGTTGATTCTTAATTTCTAACTTAAGAAACATGCAATATTATTTCTTTTATTTCATCTTTAAGGTCTGTAGCACTGTCAGGTGACATTTCCTAATAAGGAAGCATATTACACAACTCCGGTCTGTCTGTGAGAAAGGAGGAAGGAGGTTTGTATTACTGATGGCAATCATTGTTGAAGCCTGGAATCATTAGCCACGAAAATTCTTCTGCTAGAAAACTAAGAACACTAAGAACCAAGAATTAGGTTATATGATTATAAACCAAGATCTGCCAAGATCAATTTGTTTCTATGGCAACATGCACTGAAACAAGGCGTCATCCACTACAGCCTTCAAAGCTGTCATGTGACTCAGTGCTAGTACAGTATTAGACATTCATGTGTCCATTTGGGGGGGGGGGGGGCGTTGTATGATTTTCGTACTGTGTTATTTCACTTTTCTCAATCAAGCTGAGCTAGCTCATTCATGTAAAATAAATTAGGGGTGGGTAACTTAATAGGAACTTTATTCTCTTTACACTTCCCCCAATCTACTAAAGACACTAAAATGTTTGTAAGGAGAGGTACAGAGGCTTAGCGAGAGCTGAGGATGTCCATTGTCCAAGAATGCTCTTTTATTCTCAAATTAAACATGGACTAAACATAGTAGCTGCACAGAGCCAGGAACAGCACAACTTCTAAGACAAAATCCTTGAGAACGCTGGCAGAATCCAGCATTGCCGTTTATTTCCGGCCCTAGCGGTAAACCTTGAAACTGCTTTTAAAAACATAAGCATTCCAACACTCCTCCCTCATTAAATTCCTGAGTTCCTCAACTGTCCATAACCTGAAAAGAAAATGACTCTGGTATCAATTACTTACACCTTTACTTATCCTAACGTCACCAACATAACTTCTCAATACTCAGTAGGCATCTCTCAGAACATAGCATATGCACATTCCTATTAGTAAAAGAGAACTCAAACATTCAGTCTGTGAGGAGGCTGGAGAGCGTGCTGCGATCTGCAGACTGTCTCCAATGCCACAACCGTCCCCACTGGGGATGGTGTTTTGGGTAACTCCTTTCCTTCGGTCACAAGCGGCTGCGGTGTGTACGTGAGCAACTGCCCATCCTCAGCAGGTGGCACAGATACCTCCTCTGGCGAACATGCCCCTGCAATAGCCCCAAATGGAAACAACATAGGAGACAGGGCCCTTCTGTGACAGGATAACCCCAGGCAGCCATGACTGTTTTGTGTGACTGCTAAAGTGTCTCACATAGACATTGTCACCTGGTTTAAATTGTCTCTCTCTTGCCTTTAAATCATGGCCCTCCTTCTGTTTTTCCTGCTTTCTCTCCACCTTTGCCTTCAAGTCTGGACGCAACAGATCCTGTCTTGACTTCGGCTTATGTCCCATCAACATCTCTGCTGGCATATGTGCAGTAGTGGTCTGTGGAGTGAGACGATATTTAAACAGGAAACGTGAAAGCCTAGCGTTCAGCGAGCCACCTGTCATGTGTTTCAGACCTTCCTTCACTGTTTGGACCGCCCATTCCTCCAGTCCATTCGAGGCTGGATGGGAAGGAGCTGTACAAATGTGGCGAACACCATTCTGGTCCAAGAACTTGAGAAACAGCTCCCTGGTAAAAGTCAGACCATTATCTCTAACCAGGGAGTCGGCAACCCATGGACTGCAAACAGTTGTCTGAGTGCGTCTATTGTTGAGGATGCTGTTATGTTGCTCATGATTCGACGCTGTATCCATTTAGAATGGGCATCGACCATGATCAGAAACATCTGTCCCATAAAAAGACCAGCAAAGTCCAGATGCAACCTAGACCAGGGATGGTCTGGCCACTCCCACAGATGCAACAGAGCAGGTGGTGACATTTTCTGATTGGACTGACACTGTGAACATGACTTCACCCTATTTTCCAGCTCTAAGTCCATTTTTGGCCACCAGACGTAGGACCTTACTAGACTTTTCATCCTCGACACGCCTGGATGCGTCTCATGTATTTCTTCTATCATCTGTGAATGTCCTTGTGGAGGTACTATAACTCTCGTGCCCCAGAAAATGCACTCATCTTGTAGGCACAGTTCTGTCTTATGTTGCACATAAGGCCTCAGTTCCTCGCTTGGGCCAACCTTGTAACAAGTAAGTCTTTACCTTAGACAGGACTGGGTCTCTCTTTGTCCACTGCTTGACCTGAGCTGCTGTGACAGGTGTTTCAGACAACTTCTCTAATAAAAAAAAAAACAGTCTCTGAAGGCACGTGTAGAATCAGGTGCCTACGGCAACGGAAGTCGACTTAATGCATCAGCATTGGCATTGTCGTTTCCTGCTCTGTACACAATAGTATACTGATAGTTGGCTGACAACGTTAATGCCCAACGCTGGATACGGGCAGAGGCCAACTGGGGAATGCAGCAGGTCTCACCGAACAGGCTCAGTAGTGGCTTATGGTCTGTATAAATTTTAAAAATATGCTCATATAAGTACTGATGAAAACACTTTACAGCAAACACAATGGCAAGCCCTTCTTTATCCAGCTGAGAATAACCCTTTTCCGCCACCGTCAACATCTGTGAAGCAAAACCAATAGGCTTCTCTGACCCTTCATGATGTGTGATAGAACTGTCCCCACTCCATAGGGGGAGGCATCACATGATAATCTCTTTGTCTGGATTGTAATGCACAAGCAACTTAGCTGATTGAAGGAGTTCTTTTACCTCTTCAAAAGCTTTCTCCTGCTCTGCACACCACTGCCACCTGGTGTCCTTGTGCAGTGGTTTGTATAGGGGTGTCAGAATCTTGGAGAGATCTTGGAGAAATCTTCCACAGTAGTTCACCATGCCCAGAAATGATCTCAGTTCAGTGACATTTTTAGGGCTTGGAGCTTCCTTAATGGCCCTCACTTTCTCCTCTACTGGGCAAAGCCCTTCAGCCGAGATCTTATGTCCCAGGTAAGTTACGCTTGGTGCCATGAACACACATTTGTCACGTTTCAGTCTCAACCCTACCTCTGAGAGTCTTTTCAGCACTTGTTCCAGGTTATGTAGATGCTCAGCTTCAGTAGCCCCTGTAATCAACAGATCATCTAGATATGCTGCTACCTATGGAATCCCTTGCAACAACATTGTCCTTTGGAAAATGGCGGGGCTGGACACTTCTCCAAACAGCAGTTGGTTGTATTTGAACAATCCCTTGTGTGTGTTAATTGTGACATATTCTTTCGAATTCTTGTCCAGCTGCAGCTGCTGGTATGCATGGCTCATTGTCCAACTTCGTGAACAGCTTTCCCCCTGTCAGCATTGCAAACAGGTCATCCACCCTTGGCAAAGGATACTCCTCCATCTTTGCAACCTGGTTCATGGTACGTTTATAGTCCCCACAGATCCTCACAGTTTTATCAGGTTTCATGACAGGAACAATGGGAGCTGCCCACCTTGAGAACTGGACAGGCTCAATGATGGCCAGCACCTGTAAGTGCTTCAGCTTCTCTTCCACTTTTCTTTCCATTGCATAGGGTACCATTCTGGGCTTATAGAAACATGGTGTGGCCTTTGGGTCAACATGAAGTTTCACACTCCCTTCAATGTATTTAACCTCATGCCAATTAAGCTTAATTTTGCAAAGCCAGTCACAGCCTAAAAGACTGGGCCCACTACCTTTTGCAACCAGTAGTCTACCCTCAGCCCTCTGACTTCCCATCCTAATGTCCACACGCAACACTCCCAAATGGGGTATGGGCTAACCTGTATGTGTCCTAAGTTTGAGCTTGAATGGACAAAGGGTTGACGGCTTGGACCCCTATATCCTCTGGTAGGTCTCCTCACTAATGACTGATGCTGTAGCCCCTGAATCGATCTCGAACATGATGTCTTTCCCTTACTGAAACTGTAGCATAATATGGCAGACCTGGTTCCTCATCCGTTTCCACCCCAAACCTGTTGAACGCTCACGTTGCCTCTTCACAGGCTTCTTCTACATGGTAGGTGTCTGCTGCAGCCTGCTGAGCTTTTCCTCGATCAGGCTTAGCCTCAATTTTGGCAATTTTACACTTTTTTACTAAGCGTCCTTTCTTTTTGCAGCCATGGCAGACTGAATTTTTGAATTTGTAGACATTTTCATAGTGCACCCCTCCGCACCTAAAACATTCCACACTTTTTGAAGATCTTGTATTGACCTTCTTTACATGGTGCACCGCTACAGACTGTGAACTCATGTGGCCTCTCTGCAGGTCTTTGGCGTTGCTCGCCACCATCTCCATTCCTTGAGAAATCTCTAGTGCTTTCTTAAAAGTCAGAGGAGGGGTTTCCCCCAGCAAGCAGCGCTGGTTGGCGTCATCATTTATGCTGTATACTAGTCTGTCACGGAGCATGACACTGTCCCGAATTCACAATGCTCCGATAACTGTCGAAGCTCTGCTACAAAATTTGCAACAGGCTGTCCCAGTTTCCTGAAATAACTGTGAAATTTGAAACACTGGACCATGACTGACAGTTTTGGGTTGTGGTGGTTGCCCACGAACTGAACTCGTTCTTTATATGGAATTTCCCCTGGTTTCTGTGGCGTGGCCAAGTTTCTTATCAGTTTATATGTCTTTGCCCCACACACACTCAGGAGAATTAAGCGCTTTTTATCCTCCTCCTCTTCACCAATTCCATTAGTAGCGAAAAAATGTCCCAACCTTTCCTCAGTCCAGTCCTCATCACCCTCGACAAATTCACAGATAGTTCCAAACTTTGCCTCCTGTCCACCTGTTGTCTGGTTTTCTTCTTTTATGCTCTGTTCCTCCACACCGCTGTTGTTCATGCAATTGCGTATTGAAAGCTAGCTAGCACACTGCATTCTAGCTACAGCTAAAACAAAAAAAAACGTGAAGACACGTCCAGTTCACCTCGTTGCCAAAAATATGTGGTAACTCGGTAAGAAATAAGGATGTCCAAGAATGCTCTTTTATTCTCAAATTAAACATGGACTAAACATAGTGCCTGCACAGAACCAGGAGCAGCACAATTTCTAAGGCAAAAACCCAGAGAAAACCGGCAGAATCCAGCACTGCTGTTTATTTCCAGCCCTAGCGGTAAACATTGAAACTCTTTTTAAAAATATAAGCATTATAATAATAGTTTTCTCCCACAGTCCAAAAACATGTATTTTGGTGAATTGGTATCTGTAAATTACTTGTTAATTTACATGTGTGTGCGTGTGTGTTCCCTAAGCAGCAGAACTGAAGCTCAGTAGTAGTGAGAAGGATACAATCACTAAACTAGAGTCACTCTGGAGTAAAGGTACCAGAAGTACTCTGATACAAATGTCAGTGATGTTTAAAAGTATCAATGCAAGTGTTTCGTAGAGCTCTTTAAATTGGTGAATTTGTAAATAATGCTGTCTAATGTGTCTACGAGGCATCCTCTGTGCCTGGTGACTAGACGTTAGGGTGGGTTGATTTTGTAAATATGATGTTGGACTGACTGAGATTTATAGATTTATATATAGTAACAAAGAAAAACCTTACACGTTGAAAAAAAGGAAAAACTTTTTCAGGATAACGAGTCAGATTTCCGTCTAATTTTTTGCATATATCCAATTAGGAATAGGATTAGTGTTGTGTACTGCAAGCTCCAGTTGTTGTTCTTTTACATTAGTCGTTGTTCTTGACATTGTTGTTGTTGTTTTACATTTTGCTGTTCCTTGGAATATTTAATTTTTATTGCTTTTTTGCATGTTAGAATGTTAATATAATGGCTAAAAAACGAAAATCTACTACAGTATTGACTAGAATAGAGAGCAGCAAGAAATTCTGTGGACAACCGTCCCCTTTGGATACAACAGAGCCTCCTATGTTGTGTCAAGTGATTCAATACAGCTATTTTGTTAAAATCAGCAATCCCGATTTGAAAGAATATGACATTTCCAAATTAATTGCAAAGGATGTTATTGAGGTCTGGCGATCAGTGAACCCACGGTTGCCACTCTATGATACAGTGGCCCTGAAGGTCAAAACACAACAACATTTCAGAAAACACAATGAAATTACAGAAAACACAACAACATTTCAAAAAACACAACGACATTACAGAAAACACATTTCAAGAAACACACTTCAAAAAGCACAACGACATTTCAAAAAACACATTTCAAAAAACACGACATTTCAAAAAACACAACGACATTACAGAAAACAAAACGACATTTCAAAAAACACAACGACATTACAGAAAACACAACAACATTTCAGAAAACGGAAAGGGTAGGACCACACTTCTTGTTCGTCATTGGACAGTACCCTTGGAGTTACATGTGTTGTGTATGTGTATGTTCACTACAACTCCCAGGATTCAAAGCGTCATGAGCCCCCTCTCTACAGGTGAAGTCTCTGGGAAGTGTGCGATTGTTGTATGATTAAAAAAGTTCAGTTCTAACAGTACAACTTGATCTCCATCTATCTTGTTCTTTTAATAGTATTAATTGTATTAATACCTTCAAGTATTATGTGTTACATGCTATCCTGTTAAGTTCAGGTTCTGTACTTATGAGGGTGTGCTTATGGAATTGCGTGTGACGTGGGACGTAAGTTCGGTGGGGAGCTGGGGGTGAGCTGGGTCGGTCTCGGTGTGTGGAGAGTGGTGTTTATTTCGTTTTGCACTGCTGTCTGTGGACATAGACACAGCCGCTTACTGTTATTAAATCCACGTTCTGCAGCAAGCTCTCAGAGATCTTGTTTCTTATATCTGGTCATTACATTTGGTTTCAGAAGCATGTTTTTTTTTTTTTCGGAACCCATTCTCCGCAACTTTCTGGCGAAGGAGTTTACCGAGGGTCCGAGGATGTTTGGACGTCAGGGAATCAAACTAGAACGCGAAGCGCAGAATGAATTTAAGGTGTTCATAACTGAAATGGTGGGGTTTGAACCGACGTGCCATTGCGAGGGCGCCAACCCGCCGGAGCACCATCACGTCCGCCCTGCGCAGGAGGAAGTAAACAAACATGCCGGCGCCCTAGGCTCCGGACCGCTGCGCATTAAGACGGCAAAGTTTTCAGGTCATGGAAGCTGGGAGGCATTTCTGGTGCAATTTGGACTGTTAGCTAACGTGGCTGCTTGGTCGGGGAGCGAAAAAGCCTTGCAATTAGCCCTATCCTTAATGGATGCCCCTCCGCCCTTGAGCCGGGAGTCTTACACAGCTGGCAAAGGTGGAGAGGGCTGCTCTACACTGTTGCCAGAGAACCCGCTGGTGGCTGTCGCTGTACCAAAGTTGGAAATTTCTGTCACGTCCCGCTTCTGGTGGGGGACATATCCTGTATGGCCCTGGTGGACATCGGTTCAACAGCCACGCTGGTGAGACCGGATGTTGTTCCATGGGGGACTGTTTTGGAACAGACTGCTGTTCATTTACAGACTGTGACTGGTGACATAGCACCCATGAAAGGCAGAGGGACGTTTGTATTCAAAGTGGGGGAATTGTTAGTGCCTTTTTCTGCCTGGATTGCCGATATATGAGACCTGTGCATCTTGGGGCTAGATTTTTTTAAATCTACAGGCTGTGTTCTAAACTTAAGGAGTGGAAACCTATTTTTCCCTGGGGGACAGTGTTTGCGGTTAACTCCCCCCTCTTGCCAGGCTACCCCAGCATTTACCCCCGCGATCTCCCATCCCTGTGAATCTCAGCACATAGGCCAGGGGGTACCAGTCAGACAGACAGACCACCTTGCAGCAGTGAGGAGCATCTGGAGGAATAACTGTGATGGTCTGGATGCCAGGCAACAGGGGAGCCTGTGGCAGGTCCTGGAGGAGTTTAAGGACATTTTTGCCCACTGTGACGATGATGTGGGGCTCACACACCTTGTTCAGCACCATATAGACACGGGGAATGCCCAGCCCATCAGAGCACGACCCAGATGTCTCCCAATGGCACAGCAAGAGGCTCTTGTGTGTGCGTGCGTGCGTGTCTATGTGTGCGCGTGTTCTATGGGTATGTGTGTGGATGTGAAAGTGTGTGCATGTGTGTGCATGTGCATATGTACATGTATGTGTGTATATATACGTGTGTGTGTGTGTGTGCGCACATGTGCATGTGTGTATGTTTGTGTGTTGTGAGTGTATATATGAGTGTGGAGGTTAA
>JAODJW010000035.1:842636-854162 GCA_026777045.1 Hyperopisus bebe
GTTCTGGAACAGCATTCTTTGGACAGATGAGACTAAGATCAACCTGTACCAGAATGATGGGAAGAAGAAAGTTTGGATAAGAATTGGAACAGCTGATCCAAACATGATCCAAAGCACACCACATCTTCTGTAAAACATGGTGGAGGCAGTGTGATGGCGAAAATGCTTAGGGCGCTTTACTTTATTATTCACATTGGCAGAAAAGTGCTTCATTACTTTTAAAAACATCATTGTTAAGGGGTTTATTTGAAAAAACTGGCGCACCGTTGGTGTCGCCATTTTGAAATGCGTGTCTGCCTCAATGCGCATGCGCCAAGTGCGGCCCCTACGGGAATCATTGCACGCGCTAGTTTTGAACAGGCCGGCCGCATGCCGGATTCGCTCCGTTGCGGGATGTTGGCCGTCTTGCTACACTGACGGAACCCAGAGCTGCTATCGATGGATCTTCACGTTTGGTGAAAATACTTTTTCTGTTTTACATTGAAATAAAACTGTTAAACTGATTACGGATTTTCTCGTTTTTAAAAACTTGTGCTGAAATGTTTGTGCTTGTTTCGCATTTGCTCTTGTTTCATTTGGGCACGTTTGTACTTAATACTTTAAAAAGTTAAAGTTTGGGACTTGTGTCGTTTGTGCTTAATACGGTGTTTTATCTTGACCATTTCGCTCGGGCATGCCTGTACTTGTTTAAAAGGTTAAAAGTTTAGGTCTTGTGCCGTTTTGTGCTTAAAATACGGGGTTTGCTCTTTTTCACTCGGGCATGTTTGTACTTGTTTAAAAAAGTTAAAGTTTGGGGCTTTTACTTGTTTAAATTCCGCCTGCTTTTCTTTCTTTTAAAAAGTTAAAGTTTGGGGCTTGTGTCGTTTGCTTAAAATACTCCATATTCTTTAAATTGTTTAAAAGTTAAACTGTTTAAACATTTCGGTTAAATATGAGCTTACGTGCATTTTATTTTAAAATACAACGTGTATGCACTAGCTTACGTTCCTTAAAACGTAATTAATAAATGTAACCATTGTTTTAATACAAGCTTTAAATTACTAACTTAAATTTTAGCTAGGTTGTGGGGGAACGGGGAGCAGCTGTCCCTGTCAATCATCGTTGGGGTGGGGGGTATGTAGCTGGACTTGTCAATCATCGTGGGGTGGGGGCATGCAGCTGGACCTGTCAATCATTGGTGATGGCGTCATAGATGGGGGGGAGCTTTAAGCTCCGCCCAATGTACCACCTAACCTTTTTTACCAACTCCCAAAGAAATTGTTTCCCTGCAAGTTTTTTTTTTTTTTAAATCATATTCTAGATAATATTGAACATTTGTTTTCAATATTATCTATTATATGATTTAAAAAAGGATTAAATTTTACCTTCACTAAAATTGCAAAGCTGGCTAAGTTTTGATTACTATGATAGTATATTTATATGATAGTATATTTAGTGCAGGTTAATGGTGGTCTCATCCCTGCTGATTACTGCAGTCATTTCCATGTGAAAATTGCATGTGCATAACATGCAATCTCAGTATTAACATGGGAACATGCTAACTGGCTGTGAGGTGGTTATGCTAATGTTGGGTAGTCAGAATCAGTATTATGGGATCATTTTGGTTTCTCAATAAACTACACCCACACTAGACAAAGCAGTTAAGACCAAGACTATCTGTCAGCTCTGATACCAAATTTGGATATACTATGCCACAGCAAGGCAGAAACAGCCTCTGCAACTTGGACTCCCCGTGGCATCTAAGGTGCTCTTGCCAGGAAATTCTGACCAGGCTAAAAATAAAATAACTACAGCTATAAGGATATTTATTACTAGAGATATGAGACCATACTTGGTAGTATAGAACATGGGATTTAAACAGGATTTAGTTCATTAGGATATTAGGATGCAGTCTTTTTTTAAATAAGTGTCTTAGTGTTTGTTTCTCGTAAGAAATGTTGCATTGAAACTTAATCAAACTTTGATCTTTTTTTTCTAGGACTCTGTGACTTAAATTAGGTACACTGTGTAAAGGTTTTACTATAACCATGACTTAAAAAATACTCCATGATGATTTCTTTAGTATTTTTTAAATAAAGCTTTTTCTTTAAATCCTGTAGTTTGGCCTTAATGGATTAGTTGATCATAAAAATGAATTGATTATAAAAATAATTGTTTTTTTGTAGCCTTAGTGTTATGTCAGCAGGGGCAGGGACAGACAGGTGCCCTCCATCAGGAAGCAATTAAACTCATTACAAAAGGAGCTCCAACCCAGACAACCTTGCGAAGTATTGCGCTGATGTATCAAAGCCTTACTGAGCACTTCTCTAGTCTTCCGTCTGCCCGATCTCCCGAACCTTGCCTGTGCACCCAGCGTTTGTACCTTACCTCTGTTCCTTCCCTCTTCAGCCCAGATCCCGTAGCTGATCCGCCTGTCCCGTCGAGTCCGACCTCTCCCGTCCTCCCTTACCTGTGTGTTCCCGTCCTGTGCCTCCACGTTGGACTGCTCCTCCTGGTAACGACCCCTTCTTCCGGACCACGACTACGAGTACTGCGCGCCGCTTCCCTTCGAACCCACCAGCTCCTCCGGGGCCGGGGCTCTGCCCCTCCCTTCGCCCACTCGGGAGTCATCCGGGCGGCGGCTCCGCTATGTCCTGTCATCAGCGTTCTTTATCGAGTCCTGTTTGCCTGCTCGATCGCACCATTAAACCCCTTGTTACCCCGCATTCCAGGATCCCTGTCTCCTTCTCTGCGTCACCGTGACAGAATACTTCGCCTAACGATGGATCCAGCGGGGAATCTGGAGACCCGGATCGCCGCTATGGAGCAAACTCCTCGCTTCCAGCGTGGCCCGGGTTCTACTTCCCGATTCTCCTCCATGCCCTTCCGCCTCATTGCCCATTGCTCTACCTGAAAGGTATGACGGCAACCCCGATCAGTGCAAGGGCTTCCTGATGCAATGTGGGATCTACGTGGAGGAACATCCCAAGATGTTCACCTCCCCAGGAGCAGAGGTGTGTTTTACGATCTCCCTCCTTACAGGCAGAGCTCGAGAGTGGGCAACGGCTTTGTGGGTAGATAACAGCCCACTCTTGCGATCTGGCAGTAAGTTTCACCAAGCTCTTAGGGAGATACTCGATCATCCAGCAGTAGGAAGACGCCCGGGGTTTAGGTTACTGGATTGTCGACAGGGTAACCGATCGGCAGCGGAGTTCTCCTTAGAGTTCCGTACCATTGCGGCTAGCTTCCAGTGGCCAGACAACTGCCTACAGACCATATTTCTCTCGGGAAGAGGAGAAGCCCCCTCCTTCGACGTCGGACTGCTTGGCGGACCAGATCTAGACAACACTGTGAGGGATCGCCGACATCGTAGGCAGACTGACAGCGCCCGAACAACAGCTCTCCCTGCACTCGACACCTCAGAACCCATGCAGCTGGGCCGATCTCCCCTGACCCAGACAGAAAGGTGTCGACGGACACAAGGGGGATTGTGTCTCTATTGTGGAGGAGCAGGTCACACCATCTCCAACTGCCCTATTCGACCCCAACGCGAAAAGCCCTCCATCCCGGTAGGTGTTTCCTCCTTACCACTTACCTCTCTGTCCCAATTCACGGTGCCTCTGTTGGTGGAATGGAATGGACAAAAACGGCTGGTGCGAGCACTAATTGATAGTGGAGCCGCGGGGAACTTTATAGATATTCACTTGGCTCATCAGTTAAGAATACCTCTCCGGAGATTGGCATATCCCCTTACCGTACAAGGAGTGACTGGCGAAAGAATGAAGGAAGGAACCATTCACCATAGGACCCATCCCTTCATGCTGCAGGTGGGAGCCTTACATGTAGAGACAGTGGAGGTCTTTGCCTTACCCCAAACCAAGGACCCTTTGATCCTGGGGCTGCCGTGGTTACACAAACACAATCCCCGACTCGATTGGAGAACCGGTGCACTTACAGCCTGGTCTTACCGGTGTTTGCGAGAATGTATGTCGCTGTCCTGTAGAGCCACAGCCGTGGAAAGTCCGGAGCCTGAGAACCTCAACGTGATTCCTCCGGAATACAACAACTATCGGGACGTGTTCAGCAAAGACAAAGCCTTCCAACTTCCTCCCCATAGGGATTGTGATTGCGCGATTGAGTTATTGGACGGCGCCACTCTTTCTCGAGGCAGGTTATATCCCCTCTCTTTACAGGAGGAGGACTCGCTGGAAACCTACATCCGCGAGGGACTCGAACAAGGCATAATTCAACCCTCTACCTCCTCTGTGACAGCGGGGTTTTTCTTCATCAAAAAGAAAGACGGTGGACTGCGACCAGTCGTTGATTACCGAGCCTTAAACACTATTACTGTTAAAAGAAGAAAGCCCCTGCCTCTCATTCTTTCCTCCTTTGAACACTTGGGAGAGGCGGTGATCTTTACGAAATTGTACGCACTGCGTAGGTCCAATCTGGTTAGAATATGTTCAGGGGATGAGTGGAAAACCTCTTGTCACCAGTAGGGGGCAGTTTGAATATCGGGTTATGCCTTATGGATTAGTCAATAGCCTGTCCATTTTCCAATCCTTTATGAATCATGTGTTTCAGGATATGTTGCATAAATTCGTGGTGGTATACATCGATGACATCCTGATTTACTCCCCGTCTAAGCAGGCCCATGTACAACATGTGAGACAGGTGCTTCAGAGACTGCGTGACCATCACCTGTATGCCAAAGGGGAGAAATGCGAGTTCCACCGATCCAAGGTGAAGTTCCTGGGTTATGTCCTTCAGCCTGGGGAGGTGGCCATGGATGTACAGAAGATTGATACGTGAGTGGCCTCAACCCAGGACCTTAAAAAGGTTACAGCGGTTCCTGGGTTTCGCTAATTTCTACAGAAGGTTCATTAGAAATTACAGTCGAATCGCAGCACCCCTCACGTCTCTCACCCGGGGAAAACCGGCTCGCCTTGCCTGGAGTCCTGAAGCCCAACAAGCCTTTTCCCGTTTGAAACGAGCCTTCTGCACTGCACCCGTCCTGACCCAACCGCGACCCGATATTCCCTTTGAGATAGAGGTGGATGCTTCAGAAGCCGGGGTCGGCGCAGTCCTAATTCAGAGAGACCCTGAAACAGGACATCGTCATCTATGCGCGTACTACTCCCGCAAGCTGACAGCGGCTGAAAGAAATTACGAGGTGGGTGATCGTGAATTGTTAGCCATGAAATTAGCCCTAGAAGAATGGAGACATTGGCTGGAGGGGGCTCGACATCCCTTCCTGGTGTTGACTGACCACCGTAACCTGGAGTACCTTCAGTCTGCTAAGCGGCTCACCTTCCGCCAGGCTCGATGGGCACAGTGGTTTGCACGCTTCTCCTTTAAGGTGAGTTATCTGCCGGGAAAGAAAAATGTGAAGGCTGATGCTTTATCTCGACAGTTCGACCCCCCGGAGAATGAAGAACAACCTTACCCTGTTCTGAACCCTTCTTGTTTCATTTCTTCCATTACCTGGGGACTGGAGGAGGCAATTAGACTGGAGAATGAAAACCGGATACGCCCGGTCTAATGCCCTCCAGGTCTGTTATATGTGTCCCGTGCCCATAGACCCGAAATGCTCAAGTGGATTCACGCCCAACCGGGCACAGGCTATCCTGGAATATCTGCAACACAACTTCTTGTTGCTCGCCGCTATTGGTGGCCAGGATGGCGCCAACAAGTGCAAACTTTTGTGGAAAGTTATCCCGACTACGCCAGATGCAAGGCTACAAACTCCAACCCGGCTGGTCTTCTGCACCCTCTACCCATTCCCTCCAGACCCTGGTCGCATATCATTATGGATTTCATCACGGACCTCCCTCGCTCCGCAGGTAAAACCATAATTCTTACCATCGTTGACCGATTCTCGAAGATGTGTCGTCTAGTGGCACTCCCTAAGCTGCCCTCCGCTATAAAACTGTCCGATGTGCTGGTTTGGGAACTTTTCCGCTTCACTGGAATCCCGGAAGATATAGTGTCGGATCGGGGACCCCAATTTGCCTCCCGGGTTTTCAAGGAGTTCTGCACCAAGCTGAATGTGTCCCTCAGTTTGACGTCTGCATATCATCCCCAGTCTAACTGCTTAGCGGAACGTACCAACAGAGAGATCTCCAAAGCACTCCGTCTTCTCTGCAGAAATGACCCGACCAACTGGTCATCGCAACTGGTGTGGGTGGAGTATTCTCTGAATTCCCGGGTGAGTCCAATAACCAAACTCACTCCCTTTCAATGTGTGTTAGGCTTTCAACCTCCCCTATTCCCTTGGGACGCTCCTCTGGGACCAGTCCCTCGAGTAGAAACCTGGTTCCAGGAGAGCAAACAAGCCTGGCGACACATTCAAACCGCCCTACGCACTCAAGCTGATCGAGTTAAGGTCCAGGCCGACCGACGTCCACAAGCAGGTTTCCCTTATCGAGTCGGACAACAAGTATGGCTGTCAACAAGAAATCTCAAGATTCCTGGATGCCGTAAGCTATCTGCCCGTTATATTGGACCGTTCCGTATAATAAAAAGAATAGGACCTGTATCCCTTAAATTAAGTTACCCCGTGTATATCGGATCTACCCGACCTTCCACGTGTCTCTCCTAAAACCTGTCAAGTACAGCCCCTTGCGTCCTGCACTCGAGCAACCTGATGACACCCCCTCCGGTGGCAGAAGGTCCATCAGCCCGGGTTCGCTCCATTCTGGATTCCCGAAGGCGCCAAGGGAAGCCACAATACCTAATAGACTGGGAAGGTGATGGATCAGACGAACGGAGTTGGGTACATGCCTCTTCCATTTCAGAACCTGCTCTATCCACCGCGTTCCATCAATTGCATCCCAACAAACCTGCTCCTCAGCCTCGGGGTCGACCTCGCAAACGTCAACGGCCTCCAGGGGGCGGCCGTTGGGGGGGGTACTGTTACGTCAGCGGGGGCGGGGACAGGCAGGTGCCCTCCATCAGGAAGCAATTAAGCTCATTACAAAAGGAGCTCCAACCCAGACAACCTTGCGAAGTATTGCGCTGATGTATCAAAGCCTTACTGAGCACTTCTCTAGTCTTCCGTCTGCCCGATCTCCCGAACCTTGCCTGTGCACCCAGCATTTGTACCTTATCTCTGTTCCTTCCCTCTTCAGCCCAGATCCCGTACCTGATCCGCCTGTCCCGTCGAGTCCGACCTCTCCCGTCCGCCCTTACCTGTGTGTTCCCGTCCTGTGCCTCCACGTCGGACTGCTCCTCCTGGTAACGACCCCTTCTTCCGGACCACAACTACGAGTACTGCGCGCCGCTTCCCTTCGAACCCACCAGCTCCTCCGGGGCCGGGGCTCTGCCCCTCCCTTCGCCCACTCGGGAGTCATCCGGGCGGCAGCTCCGCTACGTCCTGTCATCAGCGTTGTTTATCGAGTCCTGTTTGCCTGCTCGGTTGCACCATTAAACCCCTTGTTACCCCGCATTCCTGGATCCCTGTCTCCTTCCCTGCTTCACCGTGACACCTAGTCTGAATGTCATTGGCATTGTTTCTGAGGCACCCAGATCCATTTTATTTTAATTGTTACTTCACCTGTGGATTCATTAGAACAGTTTTGTATTAATCTGATTTTTCCATTAAGTGGTGGCTATGCGAGGCGGCTGATGCATTACAGTCTCTATATGCTCTCAGTGGGCTGCGGGACATATGAAAGTATTTAGCCATCATAAAACAAACATCCTTCAGAGATGTATCCTCATTCTTAAATGTATTTGGAGAAAATACTTATAGTTAGGCTTTTAAATCCCAGTGTGAGTCAGTATTGGAGGATGGGTTTAAGCAGTCCCTATGGGATTTTGCAGCAGTTTTTTTCTCTTTTACTAAATTTGCTTGGCAACTGGCAGTTCTTTGTGGAAATTTTTCACAAATTGCCATAATTTAAACTTAAAGAGTTTATTTTTAAAGATTTTAAAAATTACTGTCTTTGCATATTCCATTAAAAGCCACACAAACAATCAGATTTTGGTGCTCTCTCTCTCTCTCACACACACACACACACAGGGATGCACTGATTCCACTTTTTCTGTCCTGATACCGATACCTGGGCTTTGTACGGTGGCCCTGAAGGTCAAAACACGACATTACAGAAAACACATTTCAAAAACCAGAGTGACATTTCAGAAAATTCAACAACATTTCAAAAAACAAAACATTTCAGAAAACTGAAAGGGTAGGACTATATTTCTTGTGATTGGACAGTACCCTTGGAGTGACATGGGTACTGTCCAATCACGAACAAGAAGTGTAGCTCTACCCTTTTCCTGATTGTGATTGGACAGTACCCATGTCACTCACGACAGTTCATTTAATGGGTGCGGTCAACTAAGGTCTGGCTGCAGCTGACACGACGTGGAGCAAGATCTGCCGGCAGCTGGAGGGGTGGAGTATAAACTGACTGCAGCCAAATCGGACAACTTCTACTCCTCGTAGTGTGTGAGACCTTACTGCAATCATGAACAAGAAGTGTGGTCCTACCCTTTCCATTTTCTGAAATGTCGTTGTGTTTTTTGAAATGTTGTATGTTCTGAAATGTCGTGTTTTTTGAAATGTTGTGTGTTCTGAAATGTCGTTGTGTTTTTTGAAATCTTGTATTTTTGAAATATCGTTGTTTTCTGTAATGTCGTGTTTTTGAAATGTTGTGTTTTTGAAATGTCATTGTGTGTTCTGAAATGTCATTGTGTTTTTTGAAATGTTGAAATGGGAATTGGCTGAAACTGAGTTTCAATCCAATACCAGTATTAAATTAATAAGTAGGCTTTTTCCTCACTGTGTGGATGAGACTGTGATCATTCTTTGTGTCTGTGTGTGTTACATTTGTCATTATATATTTAATTATATCAAAATTGTATCATTTTATTTCATCACTGGCCATAGGTATTTGTTCTCAGCATGAAGCACTGTTTCTGCGTAAGCATGTCTATCTGTAGCAATTTCTTTGTGCGGTTATATAAAATTGAATCAACATCCTTTACATACAAAAATTCGACAGTGCCCTGGTATAATGTAAATTAAGCTAGACTGCTCTTAGCCTATCATCTATGGAGCCCCTGTATGGTGAGCTGGCAAATTGCCCGACCTACAGTTCTACCCTGCTGGCCCAGGGACAGGCTAATCCTCTTACCTGACAACTGCATGGGCAGACTGGAGGGGTTGGGGGGGGGGGGCACAGCAGATGTTTATGCTACCTCAGGTCACCCTATTTGTGGGCATGTTGTGTACCTGTGCTGATTCACATGACATTGCTGATGCAAATACAGGATGTGGGCAGAAGATGACGTGCCATTAGACTCACTTGTAACTGGAGGTTCCTGGAGACGTAGATTGCTCTTAGTTGTGATGCATTTCAATGTTGTTGGTTCAGGTTCTGGCAGAAACCAACTTGGTTTAGTACAGTTATAACTATATGGTTAAAACAGTCTAGAATTGCAAGCATCTGGGAAGCAAGTAAAACCATATTCTGTGGTGAGTGTGTACTGCTTTGACATGTTCATCATTGAATATTGCATATTAAATCCAGGGTTTCCATGCAGTATGGATTTTTGTGTTTTACAAGTCTGCATAAGTATGAAAAAAGGAAAGAAATATTTTGGTATTTCCAGACTTGCAACAAATTGGCCTACTATTTAGTCTAAAAATAACTGAATTTATTTATTAATGTTTTTGATGAAATCACCAGTGTGAACTGGTTGGCAGCGCCAGAATCTGCACAGTGTGCACTGAAGAACAGCATCCAAAATAAAGGAGTGGGGTTAGTCTGTGGGGTGCGCACATGATTAATTTCCAGCAAAAAATATTGATGCAGACTAAGTTGCAATTTACAATATTCACGATGGGGAAATATTTAGATGCTTGGCTTGCCAGTCCTATATTTTATATCTGTTTGGCTAAAGATCCTAAGTGTGAATGGAAAACAAAATGCAAAATTCAAACATGAATTGTCAGCCACGTGGTGGGCAGAAGCTTTGCTGCCTGTTCACAGCCAAGCAGGGCACCAACATGGAAAACCACTGTTGCCAACCCCCTTTTACCATCTCTACCCCCAAAGTCTGAAAGAGTATGGAATTTTTAAATAAGTGTTGAAACCCTAATAAACATTCTGGCTCATAGAAATCTTTCTCAGACAGTATGGAACCTCTACTACAACAGTAAGAGTGAGAGGCTAAGCTTCTGAGCAGTCATTTTTGTAAGAATAGCAGAAGCAGTCCCTCTCAGCCTGCAGTCCACTGACCTGGCGTTTTTCATAATTTTTTTCAGAGCCCTCCTTCTTCGTGTTTGCCTCATCGAAAACGCCCAGCGTGACATATGGTGACTCATTTGACGTACAATGCATTGTGAAGCCGCAGCACGATCCACGGATGCCAACTGCTGTCACCTGGCGCTTCCAGCCACAGCTGGATGGACTGCCTGATGCTGCCTTCCGTGACCTGATGACGTTTTCGCATGATGGCATGCTCCAGTGGGGTGAGGTGGCACCTGGCCTAGGAACCAGGATCACTGTGGAACATGCCACCAGCAGCAGTAACTTCCGCCTGAGTGTAAACCGGGCTGGCCCCAGGGAGGCAGGCACCTATCTGTGTTCTGCACAGCTGTGGAGGAGGAATTACAACCACAGCTGGAGCATGGTGACTGAGAGGAACTCCAACCTCCTGGGAATCAATATACTGAAGCCAGGTGAGTGTGATAACTATCTGCTGAGGAAGTTGCAGGTTTATGCCTATGTCTTCAGGGAGGAGAGCAGCCAGCACTCTCACCATGAAGTTCTCTTAAAAATCGCTCAATTTTCAGTCTTAATTACTCTGTTGTCAGCCTTTAATTTGACTGATCTCAAATATCAGTTTCACAGATGATGTACAATATGTGCGTTGACAAAAGTTTCAAACACAGCAGCAGCACTCTGCTTTTTGTCTCTGTTGCAGCATTCTGCATTTTGTCTCTGTTCTGGTAGTTTAAGCAGATATCTATTAAAGATGAAAGATGAAAGATTTGCAATTTGCATCATACATGCAAAAGAAGTTGCTTGTGGAGAGTAATCTGCTAAAACATTCTGCACTTCAAGCCTCATTAGACATTTGTGTCTTCACCGAGAGGAGTATGACATATATGAGCACCTGAGGTTACCTTATTGCTCTCTGTATAGGTGTGGAGAGTGAGTGGTTATTCAGTACAGGTGTGCAAATTTTTGAGAAGAGGAACTGACTCTCCAAAAATGCAAAGATGCTGATATTTTAAAAAAATATAAACATCTTAGTTTCTTGGAAAACATAGTCCTGTGACCAAAAGCTAAATTTAGACCTTTTTTTGTAGCAATTGTCTAATGTCTTGAAAACGTTTATTTTAACTGATTTGGGATGCGATTTTAAAGGAAGCCACTTAATTCTTATTTTTGTTATCATATGTGTGTATGTGTTTTGTGACAGTAATCAATGAATAAATGTCATCTAATCAATTATCCATCCATCCATCCATCCATCACCTTCCGCTTGTCCGGGGTTCGGGTCGCGGGGGTAGCAGCTTCAGGAGGGATA
>JAODJW010000035.1:901078-912225 GCA_026777045.1 Hyperopisus bebe
TGCTCCTAGTTCGCCAGCTCAGGCCTTGTCCTTCGGCTAAAGATAAATAAGGGCCGCTTACGTTCTCTGTCTGCTCCTTCTATCTGTCCCGATTAGATCACCTTGCCCTGCTGGCGTCTCAGTCAGTTCTCGTTTCGATTAATTACAGCCTTATAAAATCATTCCCTCAATTTGCCATGCAAGCTATATTCTCCTTTTCCTCTATTCCTTGTATGTTCTAATTTTATTGAATCCCACAAAACCTAGGGGAAACACTGATTTAGGTTACAAAGTGTGTCGTTTGTAGCCTAGTCCGTGGTCAGTTGTATACTGTCATAACTTGATTCTTACGGCCGTATACATTCCAGGTTTTAAGAACCAAATGAGAAAGGAGGATCTCAACTAGAGGGACGAAAACATGTGACTTCTACAAGCGAGTCCGGACATGACGTTAAGCAAACATACCAGGGAGGTGGTACCAGATGTCACATAATCGTCACACAAAGCCCGGACTTTAACTCGACCGAACCGAAATAGAGTCTTTTAAAGTATATACTTATTATTTTGGTGACCGATTTTAAATATATTAACATTGGAAACGGACAGTAATGTTAATTTTATTATTTGTACGTGTGAAATTCTCACTTTAATAATATGCATTTACTCCTTCCAGTAATATTAATTAAAAGGCTGTTGTATCTTTTTGTACCCTAATGCCAGGTCTAGCAAACGTAGTATGGCGTGCTGAAATAAACCTCTTACAACATGACAGCTATACGCGCAGCTAACCTGTTCCTTCCAAATAACTTGTGCGCACACGAAAAAAAAAAAAAGGCTCTATGGGACTTAAGGGACTTTTGATATGATAAATATCGAACTTCTTAACTTCAAAGTTAAAGTGCAATTAACAAACCTTTAAGCATGACATGAAACATGGCATTAAATGTCCCTATATCTCATTCAACCACACATGTAACCTTGTGGAGGTTTTACCAATACCAATACCCTACAGTTGCTAAAGTTTTGTCAGAGTTTTTAAAGGTTCTAGCCTAAGTATTAATGTATCCATTTGCATAGGGTTGGAAAAGTAACAGCTTTATTATATAAACATATAAATACAAGATGAACAATTGCATAAATAACTAGAGACACATTTCCGCAAGAATTGTAGGAGGAGCGTCTAGAAAAAGCGAGTGGAATAAAATAAAAATAAATTAGGAAACCAGCAAACAAAACTGACTCAGTATACTTTGAACTATTTTTATTAAAATGATACGATTATTAAAACAGTTAATTAACTTTAAATAAAGATTATAGTGATGGGCACTGCGGCTCATCTCTAAGGCAATAAAAACATAGCGTTGACCCGGAGGTGCTGATTCACAGTTTTTAATAAAGCGCTCCATATGTTCTTTGTATTGTAACAAAAAGAAAGGGATCGAGGTCATCCAGATCGATCATTCTGTTTAAGTTTGTCAAGAGCTTTCTGGCTGTGAAGTGTGGAGAATCTGGAGATACTCTGGTGGAGGTCACTGCTCACTGAAGTGCCCCACCCGCAACAATATACAAAAAGAACCTTTTATAAATTTGACAATGAAACAAATGCCCTCTGATAATTAATACTACTTATAATAATATAAACATAATGTATATGTACAAAACTAAATTGTTCACTAAAACAATAAAATTGAGAAAGTTTTACAAAAGTTCAACAAAGTATTAACTCTGCTACACCTGCAAAGGCACAATTACCAGATGGAACATCAGTGTTAACTGCATGAACAGAATGAGGGACAGGCACAGCATGTTTCGTTTATCTTTGAACAGATCACGACACAAGAACACCGTTTACATGCGATGAGCATTCTTCTTTTATTACTCGACAAAACACATCTTGCATTGCTCAAAACATTAGTGCCCTCTAGTGGCACTCATCAGTACACAGCACACAACACAGCTTTATCAGAAGTAGGACTATTTTCCCCCTCTTGCTTCGCAGCATTGGACACTCATTTTTCCAATGCCCAAACTCTAAGCAATAGTTGCATTTGTTCTGAGGATCTCTAACGCGAGCTGACTGATCCAACCTAGACAGAGGACCGTCCATACCACGTTGGTAATTAGTTGGCCTGTGTTCATTGTAGTTATGCTGTCCATACTCTATTTTCATGTGTCAAAATAAACTCATCTGCCAATATAGCAGCTTCTGCAGCAGTTTTTACCTTCTGTTCATTAATGTATGTAGCTACACGTTCTGGGACTATGTTTTTAAATTGCTCGAGGACTATGAGGTCACACAAATGATCAAAAGTAGTTACTGCTTATAGTCCAAAACATTTTCAGATGGAGACGCGCAGAACTCAGACAATATATCCATAATTATGTAAAAGACAAAAAAAAAACTAACCAAACAAAATCAAAAGTTCACAACTTTAACCGAGAAGAAGTTCTCACAAAACATCAATCATTAATCAGCCGATTAATTGCCGATGCAAGTAATCTCCGCATTCTACGGGAGAAACAAACGAACAATGAGCTGCCCCGCATCTACTTTCAGCAAGAGGCCCTACTTATTTCCAAACTAGTCTTCAATGTGCCCCCATACGACTGAACTACAAGCAGCCCCCCTCGCGTTCGACACATCAAAAACAACAAACTAAAATAAAAAAGGCAACAAAAACAGCGTTAAGCGCTCTTACCTGCGGCAGGGGTTCACATAGCTCTGACGGAGTCTAACCCGCCCACTAATTTCTCCCGCACATACAAAGACATCTGCACCCTGCTCTGACCTACAAAATTATTCCCCCCCCGAGTAGCATGCAGGTCTCTTCATACCCTTCCCAATTAATGCTTCACACGGCACACCTGCGCCTGATCACCTACTCAAAAAAAAAAACATGGACAAGAACACAGGTAGGAAGTGGGCGGGGCTAACACCTGTACCAGCGGACCTAGTCCGTTATAGACGATATTCCGTTATAAGTGAGTCCACTATAACGGGGTTTTACTGTACTGTGATGTGGAAAATGTGAATTCCGTTAATTGTATATTCCTTGCGGGTGCTGTGAATGTGTACACAGTGGGGTAGCTGCCTGTACAGAGAGGAAGATCTGTCACCATTCCATGTTCCTATGATGGCAGATACAAAACACTTGTAAAATACTGGTGCAGAGATCTCATGTACAGCGGTAGTAGGGCCTACACCCCGACTCTCCAAAGATAAGTGATAAAGCGTCAGTCAGAGATCACCCTGACGAGTGAGTCTTCACTCTGTCCATGAACAATCTGACAGCTGGGGGCTCTGGTACCTGTTTATGTGGTGTGAAGATCCTAATCTCTGTGTTCAGGTTTCTCATGGGTGTCAGTGGACAAACAGGAGGCGATGGCTCAGTGTGGCTAAGGAAACAATGAAAGTCAGGTTATATGGTGTAAGATCGGGGGCTCCTGTGCGTCAGAGAGGTCTTGGGATGGCTGGACGACGTCCTTTCTAACTATGGGACCTGAAAGTGATAAATGGCGTGGATGGGATTCTGGAGGCGGGGCGGAAAGTGGGCTGAGGAGATGGACAGCGAGCGGTGGACTGAAACAAAACACAAGAACAGCCCTGGGAACCTTACAGCACCTAACAAGCAGCAATCTGTGTAATATAGTCTCTGTTAAACATTTTACATTGTTCTTATTTCACTTTTAAAAGTGAAGTTTTTTCCAGAAGTTGTTACTGACTGGCAGAACAGGGTTTTTTTCTAATCAACGATCTTCTGCTCCTATGGGTCATTTATGCTTCAATAGAAATAGATAAAGGCTAAATTAAAAAAGTTTGGTTTGGGATGTAATGTGTGTGGCAAGGTATTGCCATCAAGTTGAATAAAACACCCTCAAATGATGTTTCAGCAAACCTCAATAGCATAAATTGATTTTAATAATTTTAGCCACCTTTTAAATATCTCAATTAATCACTGGGAAATTCATTTAATTGCCCCATTTATGAGCTGTTCTTGAATAGGATTATTAACTGGGATTATAGTTTCCATGCTGGGGGCATGGTGGCCCAGTAGGTGGCATTGTTGTTTCGCACCTCCATGTTTAGGGATTTGAATCTTGCTTCTGCTCTGTGTGTGGATTTTGCATGTTCTCCACATGCTTTGTGGGTTTCCCCCCCACAGTCCAAAGACACAGGCTAATTGGTGTCTCTAATTAATATAGAGTGTGTGTCTGTGTGCCCTGTAATTGGCTGGCATCCAATCCAGGATGTGCTCCATCCCTGTGCCCTGTCCTGCCTGGCATTGGCTCCAGGCCCAGCATCCCTGACCAGGATGAGCGCTTAGAAGATAGATGGGTGGATTGCTGTATTTTATGTGTGAACTTTAAAAACAGAACAGAACAAGGTTTTTTTCCAATAAACAATCCTGCCCTGCTATGAGTTGGTGTCACAGCCTGGGTTATTCCCTGCCTTTTGCTTTTGGGATAGTCCATGGACCCCCACAACCCCGCGTGAGACAAATGGGTATAGAAAATTAATGAAAAGAGGATGAATGAATGAATGAACAGTCCTTTCCCCTGCGTGTGCTGCTATCTTTTTTCAGCACATGATGATGAAGGAAGGAATTATGAAAAATTAAAGTGCGTGTTCAGTAGCATTAGTGTTAGCATTAGCTAGCAGCATTTACCTGATTTTTTTATAATAATCTACACAAGATGGCCTCCCCTCCAGGGTGAACCCCTGCCCGGTGCCATATGCTGATGGCGATAGGCTGCAGGCCTGTTTGGAGGATGGATGGATGGACGGATAAATAGACGGATGGATGGATTTTACAAACAATATAGAACAGAACAGTATAATATGTTGCGTAATAATTATAATAAAAGTGGCAGTTGAAATTCTTTAGTTATTTTCATGCTTATGTTTTTTGTTAATGTCTCCTGTTCCTCACATGAAGCCTGTGTAATAGTACAGATGGGGCTGTACTATGTTGGTATAAAGACGATAAGATTTTACTGTTCAAATCCACCCTCTTATTCAGCCCTTTGGTCTGGCTGGCTCTATATGTAGGATGGGCAAATTGGTGCTGCTGTTGATCACCAAGGTGGTTATAATTTAGTCAGAGTAGATTCACTGCTTTGTTCTTCAGGTTTAAATGTGGTACGTGTGAATGACAGATGCAGTGATGTTTTATATGTGTAACAGGTGTTACGTTCTGGATGCTGTACTGAAAGCTGGGACTGGTGTGTTTTATCTGATTGGTACCATCATCACCATTGAGCTGCACCGGAGCCCCCGTAGAAAGAGGGGATCCAATCAGAGAGAAGCAGAGAGAGGGACCAATACAAACCACTGGTCTTTAGAAATTCTGCTTAAATGTACAAGATCTTTCATCCTGTTAAGTTGATCTGCAGTGTTGGATTGTCAGCTGCAAATCTGGGCAACCAGTGCTTTGTACTGCTAAAAGCCTATTCTTCACAAGTGCTTTGCTGTCACCTACTGGTTGATGTTAAATATTTGTTTATTCATTAGTGAAAGTAATGTGGAATCTTATTAAACTGCTTAATAATTCTGAAATATATATTATACTGGTCATTACTTGCTCTGATTCATAAAATGCATTTAGTACTTTTCTGGAGTTGGCAATTATTAAAAGTAAAGAATATTTCAATCTAAAAGTAAATGGTATGTTATTTTTTGGCCAAGCTTCCCTGTCAGAGTGCACAAATCTGTTACCCTCTCAGAGTGTGATGTAACACACTAAGGACCACCCACTTTTCACTCTACAGTAAAAATACACCAGTTTGTCTCATCTAACAGCATCTCCTTTTTGTGACATATCACATAAGGGATAAAAGGGGACATGTCAAAAGTAAAACAAGAAAACAAAGATGACATGTGATGTTGAGCTGCTGTCCATGGTGCTGAAAACCTGGGTCAGAAAATTCTACTTAATTTTTTTTAAATCTAATTTTACTAACTGTATTTTGTTGGAAAAGATGCTCTGTTAAGTCTACAGAGGCAGGGATAGAAATAAGTAAGTAGCATACATGTGGTTTAGATTAAGCTTTTTTATTTAACAACCTAAAGACTTTTGATGATCAGTTCAGCTTTGGGCAAACACGCCCCCCAGAACATTCTTTATACCTCTCTCTCTGGTTATATCTGTATCTGGAGGTGAGGTTACTGACCCTCACTGACTGATATACCGCAGGTGGTGAGGATTGGTAGCTGCACCTTCAACAGCCTCATCCTTAACACTGGATTCCCACAAGGTGTCTGGGTCACTGCTGTTCAACTCTGCCCTTTGTGTCTCCTCCCCGTTTGGCCCGTAGGTGTTGTTGGCCATCCTGTCTTCCTCCCCGTCTCCTGCCCTTCAGCCCCAGTGTGCCCAGTGTGTTTTTCCCGTTCCCTTCAGTGCTGCATAGCTCAGTGGGTCGGTTGTGTAGCTGAGAGACTGTTACCTTTCTGGTCATTGGTTTGAGGCTGGCCCGAGGCCTCATCTGTTATTTTGTATTTTTTGGTTTTCTGTCTCCATAGTGTTTATTTTTCATTTGTTTCCCTGTCAAAGGTTTATCATGTTTGTGTTCTGTTCTCCCGTAGTCCTGTTTGAAATTTTGTTCCCTCTTATCTTATCCCAATATGTGTTTTCTAGGTTCAGTGCTTGTTATTTGTTCCATCTGTTGCTTGTTGTCCTGTGGCCTCTATGACTTTGTGACTGTCTGGTGTTCCCCACTCTGCGCCCCCCTTCATCCTGGTTGCCTATTGCATTAAAGTGCCTGCCCCTGTGCAGTTCCTTAGTCTGTCATTTTGAACTAAGTAGCTGTGTGTTGTTGCTCTGTTTAGTTTCTAGGTCTGCTCACTGTGTTGCCTGGTTCCCAGTCTTTGCATGTTCCTTAGTTGTGTTTAGTTAGCCTTATTTTTCCCTGTTTCTGATGTTACGATCCCCAGTTTAGGGTTGGGGCGTAACAGAATGAAAGGGAAAGGGGAAGTGGAGTAAGGGACAGACAGGGTGTGGTGGACAAGGGAACACATGTGGACAAAGGGGTATTTGTGTGGACAAACACACGAACACACGTTCGCAAAACACTCCCTACACACCTGAAACACACACAGAACAAAGCAAATTATATTTCATACACTGCTTACATTCTGCTTACATTGTACCTCACAGAAGCTACCTGCCTATCGAATAACCACCAAAGTCTACAGCTAATTGGTACAGTGCAAAGTGAAAATGCATTTATAGGAAGTTTTGCCAAAATTAATTAAAAATTGAAATTAAAAACTGAAAAAATCTTAAAACCTTGTTTTCACTTTATAGTTCAGTCCATTTTAAAATAAACTGACAATACAATAAAATTTGGAAGAACTAGAAGGATGTGACAACTTTCTGAAGGTTCTGTATCCTATTTCGCCAAAATGAGGGTTAAGCTACATTTCTTTCTTTCTATGAACAGAACCAAAGGTCTTTGCATATGAGAAAAAAGACTCAGATTTTTTAAATGTTACTTATCATGTGACTGGATTCTACCCCTAGGAGGTGCAAGTGGAATAGCAGCAAGATGGCTGGCTGCCCCAGTAGAGGGAGTAACCAGTGGTGAGGTTCTGCCCAATGGAGATGGCACTTGGCAGCTGAAGAAGACTTACAATATTGGGAAGAAACCAGGGATGTGTGATCACTCAGAGCTACACGAGCTTGGTACAGCACAGCATTCTGTCTGGGAACATCACCACATGGGGTAAGGAGAACGAGGCTTAGACTCACAGCTATGGCATTATCAATCCTTGTGTGCACCCATATGCAATAGGCTGACTGATCCTGTCACAGAGAAGGGGATCATAGTGAGCTCTGGGCACTTTTAAACTAAATGTTGATCTTTAGATCTTGCACAGCTAGGCTCCTCAAAAAGAAGGAAATTTAATGTCATCCATCCATCCATTATCTTTCGCTGGATCCGAGGTCGGGTCGCGGGGGCAGCAGTCTCAGCAGAGAAACCCAGACTTCCCTCTCCCTGGCCACTTCATCCAGCTCCTCCAGGGGAATCCCGAGGCGTTCCCAGGCCAGCCGAGAGACACAGTCTCACCAGCATGTCCTGGGTCTTCCCCGGGGCCTCCTCCCAGTGGGACATGCCCAGAACACCTCACCAGGGAGGTGTCCAGGAGGCATCCTAAGCAGATGCCCGAGCCACCTCATCTGGCTCCTCTCAATGCAGAGGAGCAGCGGCTCTACTCTGAGTCTCTCCTGAATGACCGAGCTCCTCACCCTATCTCTAAGGGAGAACCCAGCCACCCTGCGGGGAAAACTCATTTCGGCTGCTTGTACTCGCAATCTCGTTCTTTCGGTCACTACCCATAGCTCATGACCATAGGTGAGGGTAGGAACATAGATCGACTGGTAAATCAAGAGTTTTGCCTTTTGGCTCAGCTCCTTCTTCACCATGACAGACCGATGCAGCGCCCGCATCACTGCTGACGCTGAACCGATCTGCTTGTCGATCTCCTGCGCCATCCTTCCCTCACTCATGAACAAGACTCCGAGATACTTTAACTCCTCCACTTGGGAAAGGAGCCCCTCCCCAACCTGGAGAGAGCACTCCACCCTTTTCTGGCTGAGGACCATGGTCTCGGATTTGGAGATGCTGATTTTCATCTCAGCCGCTTCACACTTGGCTGTGAACTGCTTAAGTGAGAGCCGAAGGTCACGGTCTGATGAGGCCAACAGAACCACATCATCTGCAAAAAGCAGAGACCTAATCCTGAGATCACCACACCGGACACCCTCAATGCCCTGGCTGTGCCTAGAAATTCTGTCCATAAAAGTTATGAACAGAATCGGTGGCAAAGGGCAGCCCTGGCGGAGTCCAATCCTCACCGAAAACGAGTCCGACTTACTGGCAACAATGCGGACCAAGCTCTGGCATCAGTTGAACAGGGACCGAACAGCCTTTATAAGGCAGCCCACGATGTCCACTCGATGCCGCAGATGCGTGTCAGGTAAGACAGCCCTGCAACATCCAGTGCCTTGAGGAACTCCAGGTGGATCTCATCCACCCCCGGGGCCCGGCAACCAAGGAGCTTTTTAACCACCTCAGCGACCTCTGCCCCAGAGATAGGTGAGTCCACCCCCAAGTCCCCAGACTTTGGTTCCTTATTGAAAGGCGTGTTGGTGGGATTGAGGAGGTCTTCGAAGTATTTCTTCCACCAACCCACAACGTCCCGAGCTGAGGTCAGCGGCGCACCATCCCCATCATAAACAGTGTTGATGCTGCACGCTTTCCCACCCTGAGACGCCGGACGGTGGACCAGAATCTCCTCGAAGCTGTCCGGAAGTCGTTCTCCATGGCCTCGCCGAACTCCTCCCATACCCGAGTTTTTGCCCCAGCGACCGCCGAAGCCGCGTTCCGCTTGGTCCGCCAGTACTCATCAACCAGGAGCATAAAGCCCCAGGCAACTTAGCTCCTGGGATCATTGGAACACACAAACCCCTCCACCACGATAAGGTCTCGGCTCCAGGAGGGGGGAAATTTAATGTGGCGTGACTTTTTAGTTGTGCTCTGCAAATAAAAACTGCAAATAAAATTTGCAGAGTCAGTTCTCTCAGTATTATACTTATTGCCCTGTGGAGTTTTCCTTTGGTCACTGACACAATTTGTCTGTAAGCGACATGATTTGAATATTATTTTGTATTGTGCAGAACCAGTATGTTAAATAACTGGTCGTGCCCCACACTGGGTTGTTCCCTGCCTTTGTAGCTGTAGCTTCCCAGATAGGCTCTGGACCCCTCGTGACCCTGAATAGCACATGCGGTTACAGAAAATGGATGGGTATTCAGTTAGTGTTGCATGCATATGTAAACATTAACTAAGTCTATGTTTTCATAACAGTTATGTCCATTATTTGTTGTATTGTATTTTAGTTTCACAACAAAATGGATTTTTCTGAAAAAAAAAAAATCAAGAAAAGTCATTGTCATGCCCCACTTGTCTGATCCTCCCGTGTGCCACGCCCCCTCATCTATCCCGTTTGGAATCCCCATTTTCACCAGCTGTTACCTGTTGCTGTCATTAGTTCAATGTATTTACCTGCTGAAAGGCAAGGGCCTAGGCTATACCTCCACCAAATTTGGGCAACATTCACCGTGCCATTTTTAAGAAAATGCATTTTGAAATCCATGTGTCACACTTCGAGGCGAGAGAGGCGAACCCCAATATGCGAGAGAGCCGTTTATTATCACGTATAACGCCGGGTACACCAAAGCAGACAAGGAGAATCCAGTAGAGTAGTCCGGTTGGTCGCGGAGAGTCAGATGCCGGGTAGATGAGTCCTACGTAGAGAAACGGGACGAGGAGACGCAGGGACGGGGAACACGATGAGAGACGATCGGGAAGGCAGGCAGGGAGATGGGATCGAGGAGGCAAGAAAGACGAGGAGGTCCGGGCAGGCGAGACAGCAGGGCATGACGGAACAGGCAAGGCAAACGGGAGAGACAATAGACAAATGAATGCTCGGTATGTGTCATGGATGGCAACAATACTTCACGATCTGTCTTAGTGATCGCGACTGTTACAGATATAGATCGCGACTGTTATATAGAACCTGTTGTCAGGTGACTATTGCCTGCCGCTGTGCTGTGCCGCCCCTGTGGGCGTGACACCATGGTTTTACAGAATATGCATTTGCATATATGAGCCAGGTTTGACAAATCATTTCTCAGGATTTCTCCCTAAGGTACAAATATCTCTGCAAGCACCTGAAAGGCAAGGCCCTACACTATACCTCCACCAAATTTGGTCAACTTTTACTGTAGCATTTTAAAGAAATTCATGCAGACATGGAAGCATCAACATACACACAAGATCTTTCTCGTAATCAGCTACCTTTATTTCAGTGGAACTCATAAAATATCTGTACTTTTTATTTCTGCTCCCTGCATGGATTACCTTATATTTATCTACATTAAATTTCATCTGCCAAGTATCAGCCCAGTCGCTAATTAAAACCAGATCCCATCGTAGCCTCTCTGCTGCTAGATCAGTATCTGCTACACCACCCACCTTGGTGTCATCTGCAATTGTAACCAGTTTACTTAATGTATTGGTATCAATATCATTAATATAAATTAGGAACAATAGTGGTCCTAAAATTGAACCCTGCGGTACCCCACTATGAACGCAGGCCCACTGTG
>JAODJW010000035.1:1024179-1038950 GCA_026777045.1 Hyperopisus bebe
CTCACTGTCATTGCCCATGTGAGCATTGAAGTCCCCCAGCAGAACAAGAGAGTCCCCGGGAGGAGCGCTCTCCAACAAAAAACAAAAAAATCATATAATATGTAGATATTACTAATACATAATACTTGTTAGTGCAAGTGCATACTGAATCGTTAATATTTAAATTCTCGGCTTGGGTATACCATGCATCTTTGTCTGGCCAACCAGCCTCACTCATGTTAGGTGTCTTTGTGACCATGGAATCTCGTGCTTCTCTTAGTAGCTTTTAAACTTTTCAGTGCCATTTGTTTTGCATTTTTAATAAATAATTCGAAATGTAGTGCACCCAGTGTGTTCAGTAGTAGTTCTGTACATTCAGGGGCATAATTCAGATGGCTTGTATATTACATAAAAAAGATCTTGATAGAGTTACTAAATTGCCCATAGGTATGCATTTGTGAGTGAATGGGGTGTGAGTGTGTCCTGCGATAGTCTGGCCCCCTGTCCTGAGTTGTAGCTTCTGGGATAGGATACGGACCCCCCACAACCCAGAAGGATAAGCGGTTTGGAAAGATAGTTTGCCATGTTAACTTTAAATGTATTGATACAAATATCTTATTTAGTGCTTAGTAGTTGATAAAGGGGAAAAATATCTGATTGGTATCGGCCAATACTCAAAATTTTAATATCAGAAGAAAAAAATTATATCAAGCTGTCTCTACTTTACACGTTGTTTAACATTTTTAATTCAATTTTATTGTTAAATTATCATTATTTGAAAACTGGTAAAAGAATTGTACCAGCCTGTCAATTGATCTGTGTTAGTAAATGAGTTTGGTTCTGGCTAACGGTGTCTCTTAAGTTAGACAGACAATATACAGACAATGAACATATAATTTATATTATTAATAAATTATAATTACTGCCATCCCAGGAAGGATTCCATACATATTCCTTATGTCTTACCTGTCTCTCTCCTTATCCCTTTCTCATATTATCTCTCAAATTAACTCTGATTCAGATTATCATTGGCAGGTAAATAAGTTCATTCATGTTGCCAGAGAATAAATAATCTTTCCCTCTTCATCTCTTCTGTTTAACATTCCATTGCAAATTGAGAAATGCTTTATTTGAATAGGATGTTGGCTAAAACTGTGTAGAACAATGATGTGCTTCAGTGCTGTGTGAACAGCCTCACTCCGAGACACATGTGGCATGTTTCTGCATATTATGAACAAACACTCTGCTATACTCAGTCCTGATATTTGTGCCCACAGGAATAATTTCCAGTTCTTCATTGGAAAAACAGATCTTCAGTTTGTGACTTTCTTAAAAAAGGCATTTCTAAAAGTCCTAAGTGTAGCAGGAATGTGCTCTATCCACTTCTGCAATTCATTTGGTGACCATGTAGCCCATTCTCTGCTACATGCTGCCCAGAGTTCCCTTCCGGTTCTCTGCTCTGCCTTTGGGTCACACCCATATGACATTCAGACCTTGTGAGTTTTAAAAATGAACAAAACATGACAGCACTAACCCTCTTGAAGGGAAATCTGTCTTGTGGCCAGTGCAGGGTTCTGTAGTTCTGCTGTACAGTTGGCATGGCATCTATAGGCTTTTCTGCCCTATAAAGGCAAAACACAGTAACTGCTCTGAAACTAAGATATTAAATTATAAGAAAGATATTAAATTATAGAAACTTCAAAACCAAGCAGAGTTGTATTTTGGCACCGAGTTTAACTGTCCTTCAGCGCTCCTACTGGGTGGCTTTTATATTGGAAGGTGATTAATAAAATATCATTTTGAGGGAATGTGCTCAGACCTTCCTTCGTTTGTATGTGCCCAGTGGCGTAGGCCGGAACTGGGGCTGGGCTTCAGCAGGCAGCAGTATCCTCGCTGAGTTCGGAACCCTCCACATGGAGTTCGTTCACCTCACCTACCTGTCGGGAAACCCCAACTTCTATCAGAAGGTGAGTGGGGACAGTTCTGTTTCAGCCCAAAATAAGATACCCGCTCTTACCTTTGGTATTTGTTCAGTTCTTCTTGTGAGATATATCCTTTGGAACCTGCTTACATTCTAAGCTATCTAGTATAACCAGATATCTACTTTTCACGTGTTGCCCATTACTTGGTGTTGGAGTAATAGCAACAGCAGCAGATTCTGTGGAGTAAGGCTTTATCTACAGTGCAGATTGTCAGGGATTTAGCCAATTCATAAAGCTAGAATCAGTATCATAAGCAGCTAGATGGAGTGGGTGCACAAAGTGTGACCTTCAGACTTGCCTGATGCTGATGACTGACACATAGGCTGAAGTCAATGCAGGTTCTTATTTTTTTTTAATAGCAAGAGAAGAGGGTGAGAGAGCAGGTTGATCAGCAACAATATGAGATGCTACCAGCTTAGTCAGACCTGTCAGCCTGAAGATGATGTCTACCACAGGATCCAGCCTGTTTGCTGTGTGTGTGTGTGTGTGTGTGTGTGTGTGTGTATGTGTGTGCGTGTGTTTGTGTGTGTGTCTCACAGCATTTGTTCACAGTTTGTGGACTAATCTAATGAGATACAGCATCTGACATGGCTTTGTCTTAGTTGCCTGCTCCATTTCCCCTAAGGTTATGCACATACGCAAGCTAATGGCCAAGCTGGACCGGCCCAATGGACTGTACCCCAATTATCTGAACCCTCGGACAGGACGCTGGGGACAGCGTGAGTACTTCTCACAAATGATTCTTGGATAAGAGTTTCATTGATTAACACTTCACTACAGCCTACAGTGCGTTGTTGCAGTTTCCCACATCTTACAGCTCCAGATCAGTGCTGCTACTATTTAGTCTCCTTCACCTGGTGTAAGCTGTGGAGAGCTCTGAGTCTCTATATTCGGAAGACATGACCAAATAGTACTTAGCTCTAATGCTTGTAGATGCAGTTAAACACCATGAGATATTTACTGAAGGCATTTCAATCCCAGAAGCACTGCCACTGCTCAAAGGCTTGCAAATGTATCTGACTTTATTAAAGCTATTAGGTTCCATTATCTGAGTCTTCTACGAGGAAATTACAAAAAGGGTGGTCAGCAAAGATGAACCAGGTCACCTTGTCATTGAACATTCACTTTATTTTGTGTTATTTTTTCAACGTCTTCAATCCCCTTAGCTCATTAGAGATCAGAGCTGATTTATGAGCTGTAATATTATCCATGGGGTTTTGGTGTGCCTTCTAGTGATCTGAATATTAAGGATTTTAGTGGGGCCATCAGTGCCACCAGCTACCCATTATAACAGGGAAGCAGTTTGGAGATGGATGATCACAGTGACTGCAGTGTCCGAGGATGAGGCTAAGGATGTCTTGATGAGGACTTATCACTTTTGGGTGAACCCGGGGTGAAATAGAGAGATTGTGCTGGGTACTTATCCCTCTGAGTGAATTACGGTAAAGCAGAGAGATGGTAATGAGGACTTATCCCCGCTGCGTGATGCAGAGAGATGGTGATGAGGATTTATCCCCCCTGCGTGAAGCAAAGAGATAGTGATGAGGACTTATCCCCTCTGCATGAAGCAGAGGGATAGTGATGGGGACTTATCCCCTCTGCGTGAAGCAGAGGGATGGTGATGGGGACTTATCCCCTCCACATGACGCAGAGGGATGGTTATGGGGGCATATCCCATCTGCGTGAAGCCGAGAGATGGTGATGAGGAGTTGTCCCCTCTGCGTGAAGCAGAGAGATGGTGATGGGGACTTATCCCTTCTGAGTGAATCAGAGTACAGCAGAGAGCTGCTGATGAAGAGGTATCCCCTCCGGGTGAATAAGGCAGAGAGATGGAAATGGAGACTCCGGGTGAATCGGGGTAAAGCAGAGCGATGGTGATGGAGAGTCATCCTGTCTAGTCACAGGATCTCATGTTGAAATATAAAGAACAAAAACCAAGATCCTGCCTTCATGCTTAGTCATGTTAAATAGTAGAATGCTTCCTCTTACTTTTGTATTTCCTTTTACTTTTACTGCTGTATTTCACTGGAACAAATTTTCTCTGTCTTTCTGAGGCCTGACCTCCAAGCATAGGGAAAGAATCCTGAAAAAGATCTCTCTTAGTTCAAGGAGTAAAAAATTTATGTTGCCACTAATTGAACTCTGCAGTAGTAATTATTGTACAGACCTTGAATACTAGTCATTATCTTCCTAATTAAGTTGGCACTATTTCAGTTAATTGAGTGGAAGACACGAGATGCAGGATGAAAGCAAAAACCAAGGAGACTGGGCACAGACAGACTGAATGTCTATTTTAGCAGATTTTTAAATAATTGTGATGGATAAAGAATGAAAACACAGCTTTGTACTCTGGCACTTGTCTTCCCAGGGCAGTAGGAATCGGATTTCATGCTAAAACTTGATCAGATGATTTTGCCAGGAGGGCTAGTGCTGCCAATTTCACTCTGGATTTCAGGAACAGTGCCCCCAGTGTTCCCCTTTCCTTTAAAATGTGACCTGCTGTTGGTCAGTCAAGAGGAGCCCTTAGCAACCTACAGTTTGTGTGGATCCTGGTTCCTGCTTGTTTCAGAGTCTTCTCCTTAACCTGGCCCCTAAACAGATCATCTGACTGGATGAGCACTCTACTGCAGTGCTTTTTTATCTGCTGTCACAGTGACAGGGAGATGTTTCCTGTGGTCTGTTTCCTCAGTGCTTTTCTGGATAATTGCATATATATCACATGATTGACATTGATCTGTCCATAACAGAAGGAAACCTCAACCTGCTAAATGTTGTGGTGGATTAATGAGTGTTTCTGCCCTCAGACCACACCTCTGTAGGAGGGCTAGGGGACAGTTTCTATGAATACCTCCTAAAAGCCTGGCTCATGTCTGACAGAACTGACACGGAGGCCAGGAAGACCTATGACAATGCTATTGAGGTAAGCCATTAACTTTTTAATCTAGAGTATACAGCCCTAACAGATCCTCATTCCTGCTATCATCATCCATCCATCAATCCATCCATCCATCCTTTACAAGCCAGAAGCTCAACCTCCAATAATACCATGTATAAATGTATGAAGCTTTATGAAATACACCCACATGTCTTTAGGCCATAGAGCGTCATTTGATTCGCAAGTCCAGTGGCGGCTTGACCTTCATTGGAGAATGGAAGAACGGACACCTGGAGCGCAAGATGGGTCACTTGACCTGCTTCGCTGGGGGCATGTTTGCCTTGGGAGCTGATGGCTCACCAAATGACAAGGCTGGACACTATCTGCAGCTGGGGGCCGAAATCGCCCACACATGCCATGAATCATATGACCGTACAGGTGAGAGCAGAAAGTCAAGAACCAGGCGGCAATACTTTAATTGAGGGGGCACAACTAACTTAGTTACTCAGTTACAATTCAAGAGCAAATCATGAAATAATATAGAATTGAATTGTCATTATTGATTAATGATGAACAGTGCAATCTCCTTCTCTCCACACCAGTGCTGAAGCTCGGGCCAGAGGCTTTCAAGTTTGACAGTGGCCTAGAAGCTGTAGCCGTCCGCCAGAATGAGAAGTATTACATACTGAGGCCTGAAGTCATTGAGACCTACTGGTACATGTGGAGGTTCACCCATGACCCCAAGTACCGCCAATGGGGTTGGGAGGCCGCAGAGGTAGGTACAGGCAGGAGTGTGCACGTGTGGAGTGGAGTGAGCATGTGTGGAGTGGAGTGGAGTATTCCACAAAGCATGATTAAGTGAAAGTCTGACTTATTTCGACAAGCCTGGATCAAGTTGGAGTTCCGTTCTATCAACGTGTCTTAAATGAATCCCCGTTGAGCTACCATGGTAACTTAGGTGAGTGAACAAGTCTGCTCCGGACCAGGTTAACTGTCTCGCTTAGTTAAGCGTTGCCTCAAAGAACACCCGACGTGTGGGAACAGTTCCCAAAGAATCGTTCCGTCAGACGAAATTCCAAGCTTCCACTACTCATGTCATGTGATAAATACAATAAAGCAGGGGTCACCAACAGGACCACATGAGTCTCCCGCGGACCTGTTCTAAAAATTGCACAACTCATCAGTGAGCACGACCTAAAATTTTATTTTAACCTATTATTATTCTTCTTTAATCACATTTGCATTTATATAGATTCGAAAATGACAATATCTAAAAAAAAAGCATTTGAAACATATTTATTATACATGAAGTGTAGATAAGTTTAGGAGGGCATTTCAAACTGGTAGCCCTTCCTATAGCTCAGTACCCGGGAAGTAGCTCTCAGTCTCTCAGTTTTATATTTTGTTCAGTCTCAGTATACTTTAAAAGTTTCCTAGTAAAAAGCAAAGACAAGATACGGTTATTTGTGCAGAACATTTCACATGGATGTGATTGAAAGTATTTTACAGAGATCAGATAGTACAGAATAACAGTAAGAATGACATGAGAACTTAACCCAGACAGTTCCCTGTTGGCTATGGGGATCAAACCAGGAACTTTCACTGTGTAAGGCAACAGCATAAACCACTGTACCACCATGACACTGTAGTAGGCAATTGTAACATTTACATAAGTTATGCATTTAGTCTGTCTACAGTTCATTGCCAAGCCAACTGCCTGGTTTTATAGTCAAAGTATTGCCTTTTTAGTGATTACATCTTTGATTTTTTCATACAGCTCCATCAGCAGTGTTTGTTCTGCGGCGGAAAAAAAACAATATTCTCGTTTTACACACTTTCCGACTCATTTGGTCGATCTATCGTTCATGTATTCATTTGGGTTTCTTACATATCTCGGGTGTGCGCAGTATGCTGACTATACTGATTCTAGCTTTATGAGACTATGCAAGTCTGTCTTGTTTGAGCCTTGATTAGTTAAAGCTGAACTGCATTCATGGAACGACATGAGGCTAAATTTAGAGATGGCGCTAGTTTGAGTCTGACTTTTTCGGGGAAGTCTGGCTTTCTATAGCTAATTTCATGAAATAGCCAGCAGTTGTTGCTGTTGTTATTATTATTATATATATTTATTTTTAATAAATCATTCTTCCTGTGACGTACCCATGTAGCTGCTTCGCTCCTATTTGCAGCAAACACATGCCATGAGTAGTTTGTGATGGTCAACATAGTTTGATGAGTTCAAACATCACGGTATCCAGCCCAATTTAGGGATGTTACTAAACAAAGTTTTGGTATTTTATTCCTCTCAAGAGTGGGGGGATCAGGGTCCCTATATTACTGGGATGTGTCCCCCTGTCCCCCCCACCATCTATACCCCTGTGTACCCATTTAGCTGCCTCGCTCACCTCAGCCTCATGCCTCCTGTGATGTACCTATATAGCTGCCTCACTCACCTTGGTCTCATACCACCTGTGATGTACCCATGTAGTTGTCTCACTTACCTCAGCCTCATGCCACCAGTGATGTACCCATGTAGATCAATGTAGCTGCCTCACTGACCTCAGCCTCATGCCACCAGTGATGTACCCATGTAAATCCATGTAGCTGCCTTACTCACCCCAGCCTCATGGCTCATGTCATGTACCCATTTAGCTGCCTCGTTCACCTTGGTCTCATGTCACCTGTGATGTACCCCTGTAGCTGCCTCATTCACCCTGGCCTCATGGATTATGTGATATAACCTTTTACCTGCCTCACTCACACTTGTCCCTTGCCTTTCTTTCAGGCCATCAATAAGCACTGTCGGGTCAGTGGCGGGTTTTCCGGAGTCAAGGATGTCTATTCCTCCAACCCTGCCTATGACGATGTGCAGCAGAGCTTCTTTCTGGCAGAGACTCTGAAGCAAGTTTTCAGTCCCTCATTCTTACACTCTCAATATCATATTGTGCCTTTCTGTCCTTCTCTGACTGTATAAATCTTGCACTGTTTGTCTGCTTCAGTGCCCTTGCTGCTCTCAGATACGCCAGCCTCTACAGAGTATGGTTTACAGCAGAGAGAATATAGCCCTTGTTTACTAGAGACACCCAGAGAGTGAGGAGAATCAGCTAAGTGATCAGTATGCGATAGATGGTGCGTCTTGGGACTCTTGGAATGCTTAATTCTGTAAAAATGTTGCAAATTCACTGGTTGCATAACAAAAGTCATTTGAGGAGCAAAGTTTAACATATCTGCACATATCTTTTTCTTTTTATTTAGTGCCTTAATTTTATTGACTGACCCATTCAATATTGTTCTTTTTGGTATTAATTTCAATTTAATCACAAAGGGATACTGAACACAAACGGTGTATATTGCAACGTAGTACTAATTAAGAAGCACCCAATGAGACTGCTTTTCAATGAACTTTTTAACTTAGAATGTCTCTTTTAAAACTATAACTTGGGTTTCAATGTATTGCTGCTTAAAATAAATGTATATAATGTATAAAAATAAATAAATGAAACTAATGGCTGTGAGATTGTGATATATATATATAGTGAAGTGATTATTTTTATTTTTATTGATTTTTATTATAACTTTGCAATATTTTTACTGAATTGAGCAAACATCCCAAGACTTTCTGTGAGCAATGATAGAAATATAAAAGTATATAAAACATAAAAGTTACAGAAAATGTCTAAAGTGCAGACTACAGTTATAGCTTATTTTAGTTTTTAAATGGAGGTGTTAAAGATCCTAATGGCCTGGGGGTAGAAGCTTCTCCTCACCCTCTCAGTCCTGCCCATAAGGCTTCAGGGACACCTGCCTTTCTGCAGCCACTGGAACAGTTTATGGCACAGGTGTCTCTGGTAATACTTAATGCCCTGGACCTACATCCTGAAAATCTTGAGATTTGTGTACTTCCTCTCCTGCTCCTTCCTGAAATCCAAGACCATCTTCTGAATCTCTATGTCCTGTCTTCAGGTTGAACATTCAGGTCGAAATTGTTAGGTTGGCACAAAAGAGACAGCTTCTCTAGCTCAGCTAAATATGCTGTCTCAAGCTGTAAATTTTATCGGCTATTTTAATTTCTATCTTTTTAGTTTGTCATTACATAACTGCATAAAATATTTACATTTAGTAGCAGTTACATAACAGATGTTGACACATTATTGTACAGCACAAGACCACGGGACTCTAATCAGGAAGTAGAGTTGTATTCCACAGTCTATGCAGAACAGAAAATAGGACATGTGGACTGTGCAGAGCATGTCTTGTACTGCCCCCTGCTATTTGAACTAGAACTGTGCAACAAGAGCAGTATCTTGCAAGACCCAGGAGAGCCAACAAAAAAGTTGTGGGCGTAGGACATATTCATGCAGTTGAGGACAGACTCGGGGTTCAGAATAAATGCGGAATAACAAATTATTGTTATTATAGTCAGTAAAACTCCAGTGAAAATTCTGTGCATTCCAGAAACCAGTGCTGTGTTGGAGAGAGCGTCCAGTGTGTGGACACTTATTGGTGAAGAGATGAATATGTCTCTGTCCTTAATCAGTTAATCATATTCAATTTTTGCATTCTAATAAAAAAACCTATATTGCCACTGGAAAGCATGCGTTTATTAAAAGGTTATCCCAATTGATGTAATTTTCTGTAATTATAATGATGTAATTATATACTGCAATCAGCCTATTGTTTATTTTCATTTTTTAAATGCATGTTTATAGACCTGCATAATAAATGAACTTGAATTTAATCAAAATAGCGCAAATGTTTTTCCAGTAATGTTCGATTTAGTGGATCATTGTTTCCATTAAATCTTACTTCAAATTCCATATCTTCTTTAACTAAAAATTATATGGAGGATGTTTTGTATCAATATTCAATAAATAAATATGTCATTTAAATAATTATTATAATTTAAAATATCAAATAAATTACTTTTTATAAATATGTCATTTAAATGATTGTTTAAATAATCATTTAAATTGCAGTTATAAATGAAAATTCAATAGACTAGACAAGATTGATCTGTTGTGACTGATTGCAATACAACCAATTAAATGTTAGTTTTATACCCCACCCACTGAGTTTGATGGGTGACTTTGTATTGGTTGCTGGTAATCGTTTAAATTACATATTTATAAATAATCATCTATATGACCATTTAAATTATAGTTATTTTAATGTTGTATTTATTTATTGAATACTGTCACAAAACACCCTCCTTAAAAATTACCATACTAATGAATTGATTGAAAAACTGCATATAGCTGGCTGGTCCATAAGTATGCACCCATTAAAATAATCTGCAGGGTAAGCAGGAAGGAGTGGTCAAATATCTGGCGAGAGCAGTGGAAAGGTCCTGCTCTTGCCTCTAGTTTGAACCACCAAACTGTCAGTGCTCATTCCTTACTGTCCCACATCTCTCCCAGGTACCTCTACTTGCTTTTCTCCAGCGATGATCTTCTGCCATTGGATAGCTGGGTGTTCAACACAGAGGCTCACCCCCTCCCCGTGCTGCACCTGGTCAACCTCACTCTGCCAGGGAGCCAGCAGTAGGGACCCAGAACACCTGCCTTGGCTTTACCCCCATGTCCTCAAGTGGATTAACATGTTTCTCTGTGGAACTTTAGACCTTACAGCCACCTGGGGGCAACTGAATTTATGTCCTGGCTGGGGAGGGGTTGTTCTACGACCTACAGTTTTTTAAGCTATGTATATATTTCCCTTTGTTGCCAGTGACTGCCCGTAGCAACAAATAACACAATAACAAGAACACTTCTGGGTTTGACGTTTGGCCTGGAATTGATTGGCCTGGAATGACTCTTAACATAAGGTCCAGCACAGTCTCAGTGGAAACAGGGCCCTCTTCCACAAAATGTTCTTCAGCTCTAAATGTCACTGTTGTTCATCCTTTATTCAACACATTTGTCCTCATAAAACCTGCTGGATATACTTCATTTATAACCTTATAATGGTGGGACCTGTGGATGGGTTTTGGCTCTCCCTCCCTTGATGTGATGTCATTTCCTGCTCCTATTAAACCCTGTGGCTGCACTGTGGTATGGGAGACCTCCTCACTGCCTGCCCCCAAACACAAAACCAGTGTAATTGTCCTCGTCTTTTCATTCAGAAGGATTTAAGTGACTGATTCCTGCAACACGTACAGTATGTTTCAGTTGTAGGCTGCTGTACAATGTTGCCGAATTGTAATATTGAATCTATAACTGGTTTTTCTTGATGTGTTTGAAAGTTGAAAGTAAAAAGGAGGACTTAAAAGCAGCTTTGCCTTCATTTCATACTAAACTGGTCCTGTACATAAAAATATGGACCACAGCTCCTGTGTAATAGGAGGGATCTGAGATAACACAGGTACTGAGGAAACTCTCTCCAAAATAATGTATCTGACCATAAGGGGGCAGTTGTGCTTTATGTTTATACATGTGTGGTGGGAATGGCCTAGGAACAGCAGCAGTGTTCACCACCACTCAAACCTCACATCTACGCTGGCTCCCCTGTTGATCACAAAGAGTCACTATACTAACTAAATAACTAAATATGTTCCAACCCTGACTACATGAGGTTGTCGTCAAAGTCTTGCATGCACAAAAGTTAATCTTCCTTTTGTGTAGTTTTTTTGGGGGGGATGCAATTATACACTTTTAATGAGTTGAGTTGTGTCTCCCTTAGGGTTTTAGAGGTGAAGAGCCATTGTTTTAATTCATTCATCTTCTAACTGCTTATCATAGTCAGGCTCACAAAAGCACACATTGTCATTCACTATGGACAATTCAGAGACACCAATCAGCCTAAATGAATTGGAATGCAGATGGACATCAGATTATCTGAAGAAATCCAGGTAACACAGAAAGAACATGCAAGCTCCACACGCACAAACTTGGAGATGTGAGGCAATATAGCTACCCACTGAAGCACTACATCACCCCATTTTTAGGTCAAAACTGAGAGCTTACAGTAGCTGCAGTGCCATTTGTTAGCCAGCTGTTGCCATCTTGTCCTAGGCGTACTATCTTCCCTGGGGGCTCTACGCTGACATGGGTTGGGCCCCCCCTAAGTTAGTCATTTGAGCCAGAGTCCTGCACGGGTCCACTTCTGGAGACCTGCACCCGCACAGTACAGCACCACACCCACCCATGCACCCATGATTGTTTCAAAGATAAATGCGCACCCGCCCGGGCGCATTAACATTCCGCCCATTACCCACCCGTACCCGTGATAAATTGCACACGATTATTTTTTCTATGCACCTCTCAATGTGACAAGCGCTAGGCCTTTTGAATTGAAACGAAAAAGTCCATTTAACTAACACAACATCAAATCAGATAGATCTAAGCTATCCATACGGATGCTAAGATTAGTCTTGAATTTTTGCAAATACCAGACGTCGTCATAATTTAAATGATCGTATTATATCCATAAATGTAACTTACCAGCAGTGTTCCTTTGCTATTCTGCAAAGTTTATTTCAATAATATTCATATTGTTAGTGGTGCACCAATGTGGAAATTCTGACAAGTAAGATAACAGATATATTTTTGTTTGAATATCTCAAGGGACAAATCAGGAATAGGGGACCCAAATGTAGAGTTACAGCTAGGTAGCCAAAACACTTAATGAGAATGTAAGTCAAAGATGAATGCTAAGGTCAAAACACCAGGGAGTTTGTCCGGGGAGTGAAGGGAGAGGCAGACACTCGTGCAGAAGCAGGGATATCTGTACAAATACAAACACTCAAAAGGGGATCGGGACAAACACACTCACCAGGCTTGGGGTCAGGAGATACATGCACACCTAGTCACACAAGAGAGAAATCAAGATATAATAATGAATAAATCAAGAGAGAAATAAATTGCTCTACAACTGGGAGCAAAAATTGAAATCTCAATTCTGAGTGAAAAAAAAAATCACAATTCATATTTTACTCAGAATCATGAAGCCCTATCGCTCTTCCAAACAAGGCTTGGGAGATATGCAGTTTTGAGAGACACTTCTGACATCCAATGGAGATATGAGATAAATTGATGATTTCATTAAAACATATTTTGATGGGTGAATTACATGTATGCGCGTGTGCACGTGTATATATCCCAGTAGTTCCATATACTTCCTGTTCAATGTGACTATTTTCCAGATCAGAAATGTAGAATTGGATAGTGATACTTTATTGATCCCTGTGGGGCAATTATCTTTTCACCTACCCCATCCTGCTCTCCATGAGACACATGCAGGTGAGAGCAAGCATAGTGCAGGGTCATCCAGTGTACAGCACCCCTGGAGCTCGGGGTTAAGGGCCTTGCAGAGGGGGAAGAGGCAGAATTGCACTGATGTATGTATTACTACTCATCGAAGGGTCTCCTTCCCTCTAGTTGGATATCTAGACTACAAGACAGAAAAGCTCATGCAAATGATCCATTCATCAGTTATCAGGAGACTCATTCATCCACAGCATATAATACTTTTCTTCCCAGGCAGCACAGAGCACAAAGCTGGGGGGGGCTCCTGGACAGGATTTCGGTCACAAGACACACACCCATCCTTGCACCCTACCAGCATGTTATGAATCCTTGTCAACTACTCACCCCAAAAAAGACGTGGAGCGTCACACCACTGAGAAGTCTCCAGTCTCTCTCACATGGTCAACTGCAGTGCTGCATCATGGGATATATATTGCCTCTTTTTGTTCTTGTTTAAAAAAATGTTTACGTGTCACATATAAAACTTGTGGAAAGCCAACCTTTGATATAATTAGGATGACAGGTGACTCAAAGTCTGTTAGTGTTGCACTTCTCATAAGGTCAGAGATTAAAGGGGCATTAAATGAGTCATATAGGGAGGCAAACTCATGTATTACGCAGACACAGGCACTGTTTAATGTGCTAATGGCCTTCGCTTAGATTCGGGGCCTACGTCACATCCATGCTGACTCACCTTTTCCATGATTAACTTTATCGCACTGGCTTACAGACTGAATTAAGAGTTTCCCCCAAACTCAGTGTGACAGCTTAAAGGTGGTTTGCACAGTATTTAACAAACCCCAGAATGTTTACCTCTAATAATCATATAATACAAGCCCTCTTCAAAAATAAGAGCTCAGTACAGCAGGGGGGTGCACAGGCCTGCCAGCTCAGACAAGTTAACAATAGTTTATGAACTTTGAACGTAACATACAGCTGCTGGCTATCAACCTTTTGTGATATTTTAGTATTATCATAATCAATCAGGTTACTCACCAGTTTATCAAAGCATAGTTAACCCTATTATTCCAACAGACCATAAAATTGCTGTCTCATTGTATAGAGCGTAAAATCAATGGCATCATTAATAGAAGATTTCTGCTAGAGCTGATCACTGTAAAGAAGACTCTGATCATTGAATGGGTTCAAAATTACCTCTGTTTATCTACCAAAGCATGTCAAGCATACTTTTTAAATTCTCTCTCATCTTTTCATCTGTTGTTTACATTTAATTTGTTTCCATTTAATGTGCTTAGCAGACACATGTATCCAAAGCGACATAAGTTTTGAAGAAAGCAGGGTCAGACAGTCACATATTCTGCAATCTGGGTATTCCAGTGGGCCATAGAATAGTGGGGGTTTTGCAGAGTATTTGGCTAATTTCTAAAAGATCAAGATTCAAGATTCTTTATTTCTCACAAGTGTAGTCATACAAGTACAACGCACTGTGAAATGTATCCTGAGCCGCTCCTTGACTATGCAAACATTATAAACAATAAGTAAATTTTAAGTTAAAAAAAATAAAAAATCTGGAATATTCTGAAACACAAATAAAATAAAGAAATGAGTGCAAGTAAATATAAGTATAAATGTAAGGGCAATTCTAAATTTTAAAACATATGAATATGAAATTTCTAAAACACAAATCTAAAGTAAATAACTTAAACTTAAACAAGGAGCACCACAAGTTAAGAG
>JAODJW010000035.1:1099610-1120764 GCA_026777045.1 Hyperopisus bebe
CCCCCTCGTTAACCCCGTGTGGAATCCCAGTGTGATCAGCTGTTTCTGGTTGTTGTCATTAGTCCTCTGTATTTAGTTTGCATTTCAGTTTGTTTCCCCTGTCCGGTCATTGGACTGTCTGTCTGCGTTTTGCCTGCCTTACCTGTAATTAAACCCGTATTCCCCGATACCCTGACGTCTGCCCCTTTGTCTCCGTTCCATCCCCGCTCGGTGCAACAATATCATTATAATTAAATGTATTAATGGTTTATTAATAATATAATGAATAATGAATTTTTATTTTTAAATGTGTTTTATTATATGTTAATAATTACTGTTATTGTCTATCATTGTCTAAATGTCTTTTTACTGTCTAAACATATTCAGCTATTGTAAACATACACGATGCTATCACAGCGAATGTGAGGCTGAGACTGAAGCTTTACCCTTTGTTTCTGCTGTAAGACGTGCTGCGTGATGTGCTGCGACTCATTTGCAGGCGCGTACATGTTGTCTTAGGTCGGCATTCACGGTTTGACTTCTGAGATTCAGATCGAGCTCTAGGTAATTTTCTTTCAAACTGGTTGGTTCGACTTTTAAGAAAATCAAGTTCTAATGAGTTCGAGAACTGAGGTACCACTATATTTGTTTTTGCATTAAACTCATCTTAATCTTAGTGTACTTTGTAAATATGTCAGATCTATGTGATTTGTGATTTGACATCAAAGTATAGACATTGCAAAATGCAGTTTGAAACACTTGCAGAAACATTATAAAAGTTCATAGTAAGCAACGGTGAAAATTTGTTTTGATCCCAGATATCTGATCACCAAAGTCTTGGTTACATGAAGATGACTGACTAAATGGTGTAGTTGGATAAATAAATAAAAAACCTAACTCATGTCACTGTTTCTATTTCTGGCTCCTTTCATTGAATGTGTAGCAACTTTCATGTGTATGAATGAGCCATTGACACCTGGCCACACCCCCCCCCCCCTTATGGCGCTGATGGGGATGTATCTGGATCACATTTCACCATTGCATTGTTCATCAAATTACCATATGAATGCGGTGAATATGCACTAATGCGGCTATTTAGAATACCAATAGCGATCTTCAGGTGAGGGTGGAATTACACGCCCCCAATGCAAGTAAAACAAAGTAAGGTGACATGGTTTACTTTTTTGCCCATTTAACCTAATTTTAAAAATTTTAATACTTCCGACAATGGACAGATTATGGATTTAGTCCGCGTTTTTTTTTCCCATGTTTCTACAATAAGATTTCAGCGAGTTAAGAACTGAAATACACAAGAAAGATACGTAGCATTGCTGATGATGCCCTCATCCCCAGAGGGTTAAAATTAGTTTGTAGAAGTTTTTCCATTGTTTAGCCAGATGTCAGCTGTTAAATGCAAGTCAGCTATGGTGGTCATGTGCTGTTTATCCAAGGTCACGCAGGCTTAAGTAGTTTGATATTTATAATGCTCAAATCTACAAATGAATGTATTTGTATGTATTCTTTGTTTACTTTTATATACTAGTCATTTTTCTGGTAATAGTTCTACTAATGAAAGGATCATGCTGTGTGATTAAAGATGCATAAGTAGTCTCTTCCCCCCCACTCCAGAATTCACTTTGGCAGGATATCCAGCAATCAGATTCTGCTGTCAGTTATTAACGACCTGAGGACAAACACAATCTCTAAAGTGCGGGAGATTAGGGTGAGTGATTCATCAGGAGCATTGGGGGGCAATCGGGCAGGGCTGGTTGGGAAGCCTTTTCTCAGATAGGGTGTGCAGTTCTGGGATTGTGACCACCCTTTGGTGGGCTGAACCACGAATCTTTCTCATTGGAATTGACTGACAGATGTCCTTTGTGAAGGGCCCATACTGACTTTCTTCGTTCTCTATCAGGATGTACTTGGTTTCAACAGCGCTGGGCTACAGTACCTGCAACGTGAAGTCGAGGCCAGGGAGGATGTGATGTTCTTTACAGATGCCACTGACCGTTTTGAAGAGAAGAGGAGGAAGAGGAAGAAGAGGGAGAGAGCCATCCTCACCATTGCATGAGATGGACCTCTCAACCTATGGACCGTACAAACCTCAGTGCATGTGTGGCTACATAGACCTGTTCAGCCCGAGATCATGTTAAGGCCTGTCAGTCTATGTTAGAATCCATGAAAATCATCCAGATTTTCCAGCGATGATTTTAATGTACAGAAACAAGTAACATAATAGCTCGGCAGCTATGTCCTCGCTAGTGTCAGGTTTTGGTAGGTTGGTTGGTTTCTTGTTGCATTTTGAAATGTTGACCTTTTAAAATCTGAAAGATTGTATACATGCATATGGTTCATAAACACATTTTTTAAAGTACTGAAATGAAGCTTGCATTTCATTTTGATGGTGATCCACAAGGCACTAACAGACTTCATGACCACCCTGTAGGCGCTATAGTGATTTAAGTATCAGTGGCCCTTTGTAGCTAGAATAAAGGCTAGCCAGAATGCCAGATCCAAATGCCAGAAAGATATTTTATTCATTGTCACATATTATGCATAAAGCATAGCTATAAAGAGCACAGTTCAGACCAGTTTCCATGTTGACTGTATCTTGTCAGGATTGCAGTTCAGCATTTTCAGGAAGAAAATGGGACATAGATCTGTTCTTCAGCTAAAAGTTTAAAGAGAGAGAAAATGCTTTAAGATACTGCATTTTAAACATTAAGGGGTGTTCCACAAAGCAGGATTTCTTGTTAACTGGGATAACGTAAGCTGGATGTCATGATGTCCAGTAGGAATCCTCCTTACCTAAATTCTTGTTGGACAATCATGACTTCTAGCTAAGTTAACCCAGCTAATAAGAAATCCTGCTTTGTGGAACACTCCCCAGTTTTTTTTTTTGGGACTCGAGTGGAGTAGATGACACAATGGTTTACAATTAAGATCTTGTCACCCAAGTGCAGAGGAGGCGTGTCCCTTGGTAAAATCTGGACCAGGGAAACGGGGATAATTTGTAAGTCGTTGTAAATTTTCATGAACTGGGCTCTCTGCCCAGTTTGCTGGCTGGGGGGTCCCTTTGGGAAAATTTGCAGTGGGCCGTTGACTGTGATGCCTCCACTCCTGCTCCTCTGCCTCCTGCACTACTGCTGTCACCCAAAAGCAAATGACAGCCTCAACTTGCAGACCTACAGACCTACCAGGAAGCCATCTCTGGAATCAGGGGCCCCCCTTCTGGACCTCAGTCATGTCCATCCTTCCCCGATGGCTGTCTTGCTGTACCCTGCTATCGTACAGCTTCTCTGACAGCACTGGTGCAGGATATGTTAAGGAACTGGCTTTGACTAGGAGTATTTCAGCAAAGTCTGGAGGATGGCAGGATAAAGAAGTGGCTAGGGCAGACCTGGGTAAATCTAGGGCCTATGTGATTATAAAAAAAAAAAAAAAAAAAACAGGAAAATTTCATGTTCAAATCTATTAAGATTTTTTTACCTCTTTGAATTAATACATACAGCTCTGAACAAAATGAGACCACTTCATATCTTTTAAGAATCTGCATTGTTAAATATTGGTTTATTCCTGGTTTTGCTGGCAGAAGGCTACACTGAGCAGCAGGATGCTTCCAGGCTCAAAAATTCACAAGAATAAAAGATAGCATTACACTAGAACAAAGTGAAGCAGGAGAAAATGACAATGGCCAAAAACCAGCCAGGTGGAAGGCAGAAGCTAACTTTCTAATGCCAGAGTTGACGGTCAACATCCAACAGTGCCTCATGAATCAAGGGATGACATGAAGTGACCATCAAAAAGAGTGGGGAAGATTAAGTGGTATGAAGTGCACTGCTAGGACAGTTAGGACTGCTAGGACTCCTGGAAGCCCTTCATCATTGAGAAGCAGGGAAGAGCCAGGCTTTTGCAAACAATGCATATTTTTCACAGACACATTCCCATAAACAGAATTAAGTGAAACTAAAAATGTTGCTGTGGTCTCAACATTTTGTCCAGAGCTGTACATGTGTTATAACAACACATAAGTTAATCATGAAAAATGCACTGAGTTATGCCTGTATTTTCAAAAAAGGGAAAAGCGAAATCTAAGTCTATTATTGTAGCTTTCATGGGACATGAAAATAATCATTAACAAATGGCCCCTGTTGATATGATGAAGTATGGATTTGGCATCCATGGAAGGACTGTACCCTGCAAGAGATGCCAGGCCAGACAGGACACACACACATCTAAATTCATTTGTAAGGGAAAAACGCTATTCCCAACAATGACAACCTTAACCCCTACCCAGTCCTAACCTTAACCATAAGAAACCAAACAAAATAGAAGACTCTCTGGCATTTTTAGTCATTTGATTGCACTCACAGATTTTTTTTTTTAAATTGAGTTTCCCCTGTAGGGACCAAAAATGTTGTCCCCACAATGTAATATATACATATCCCACACACACACAGATATAGTTCTCATAACTGATGTTACTTCCAATGAAGTTAAATGATGAATGGCTGTAGGATATTTGCAGACACAGGAAGGTAGAGGATCTCTGTCTCTGTGAGAATCTCTATCTGGTGAGAGAGGTGAGCCTCTTTGTCTGGGTCCTGAGGCTCCTGGGCAAATAGTTGAACCTGCAGGTCTGTCTTCATCCCTGCTGCCACCTGCAGGACAGAGAGGGAGATGAACAGAGTAACAGAAGACAGACATGGTGACTTGATATATAGTATAAAGACAGACAGTCTGCCAAGGGGAAACACTGCCACAGTAGCAAATGGTAACAGACTCACAGGGCCAGGCTGGTAGGTTACTCTGAGGCCAGTGGAAGGAGGCGCCTGCTTCACACTGAACCTGGAACAGCAGGGAACAGTGAGATTCAGGAATACGCTGCAGGTACTGCTATGTCCTCTCCAGCAATTATGATCAAAGGATGACGAATAGCACATAGGAATCAATTGCCATCATGACCTGACTTTGTTAGACTCGGCTGTCAGCAGGTGCATTGAGGCAGGTCATGGTGTGGGGTCCTTACCTGCAGGAGTCGAGGCCTATGTTTCTCATGATTACAGGCACAGAGTAGTTAGCCCCACCCCTCAGCATGCCGAAGTCTACGTTAGTGGGGAGCAGTTCAAACCCCTGCAGGGTAGCCTTCACAACCCCGACCAGGGCCGACACCGACACGGTGCGCAAAGTCCTCCTCACAGGCTCCTCGGCTCTTAGAAACTGGCCAAAGGAAGGCAAAAAATGGCTGAACATACCATGTGAAATGCAGTGATACCCAGAAGACTAATATAATAAAAAGGGTTATGTTCTCATGCCACTTAGAATTTTTTATTGGCTACAAGAGTTCATAGTTTAAATCAGTGTTTCCCAACCCAGGAAGCTGGGAGGGAGCAAAAACTTGGACTGTCAGCAGTCATACCACCTGTAGTTCAGACTATATAATCTAACTGAAGCTAAGCAGGTTTGGGCTGGGCTAGTACTTGGATGGGAGATCAACAAGGAAAGGTTGGTTGCTGCTGGATGAGGTGTTGGTATGGCCAACAGAGTAGCCAATCCTGTGGTCTGTGTGGATCCCAATGCCCCAGTGCAGTGATAGGGACACTGTGCTGTAAACATGGTGCTATCCTTTGGATAAGATGTAAAACTGAGGTCTTGACTCTCTGAGGTTGTAAAAAATCCCTGGGCACCTTTCAAAAGAGTAGGGGTGATACCCCAATGCCCTGGCTAAAATTGCTCTCTGTGACCCTTTCAAATCTGGCTTCCTAACCATCCCCTGTATCTAACTGGTGAGTTCTCTGCTGCCCCTTCACCACATTAGCTACTGTGTGGGGAGTGAACTGGCACAGAATGGCTGCTGTTGCATCATCCAGGTGGGTACTTCACAGTGGGGGGTCAAGTGGTTCTGTAAAACACTTTGGGTGTTGTGAAAAGTGCTATGTAAATGTGACATTCATTCTGTCTAGGGGTCCCCAAGGACCAGGTTGGGGAAAAACTGGTTTAAATGGGGAAGGTGTGTGTGTGTTGGTACCTTGTGATTGGGCAGGCTCCAGGGCCTGGCAGTGAGGAAAACAGGGGGCAGGCACACCCTCTCCTTGCATGGGCTTCCTGTGACATCCATGGCCAGGCTAAGTGATCTGCCCCTCCTCTTTGTCACAGACAGTGGCCCCTGCAAGCACACACCTAAAAGAAGACCATTAAAGGTCACCTTTGGGTTAATGGTTCACTAGTGATGTAGATTCCCTGCAAATGTCCTGTCTGTTCCACTAAAGCACAGGTGTCAGACTCCAGTCCTGGTGGGCCGGAGTCCTGCAAATTTTTGGGTTTCCCCTCATTTAACACACCTGATTCAACTTCTTGTGCTAATTACCACATACCTATTGAGCTGAATTATTTGTGGTGGAACAGAGAAAGAACTAAGTTACACAGGGCTCCGGCCCTCCAGGACTGCAGTTTGACACCTCTGCACTAAAGCATCTCCAAACATGACTGTAAGATGGGAACATCATGAGAACATCCTATCTCAGAGACACTGCTAGTCCATTCATTCAATGTCTATTGCCTGAATTCTACGCCTGCGTAGCAGGAACTAACCTTCTGAATCCTGGGGTCCTTGTCTCCTGAAGTCCCTATATCTATGGTCCAGTGGAACGACCTCCATCTGCACCTCAGAGCTGAGATCATGGCCATTCACTGAATAAGATACATCAGAAGTGAGCCTGACCCAAGGTGCCAAGGTCACATACAGTCAGACCTAGATCACTATATAAAAAAACAACACTGGGGTACAGGCTCTCAAATGATGTTAACACTTAAGTATTCAAACTAACAGTGACCGTCATCTATCTGTGCTCTTATTTGGTTTCTAAGGTAGAGCTACACTATAGATATAGTAAAATTAACAGAACTTTTACTGTCCATGAAATACATAGCATTTCATATACTTACACTAGCATATGCCTGTGGTAGTAAATATTATGACACTTGACTGGACTGTGACATATACAGTATCATTCCAAAGTATTCATCCCCCTTGGTGTTTGTCCTGTTTTCTTACATTACAAGCTGGAAATAAAATGGTCTTGGGTCAACATTACTAATTTACACAACATGCCTACCACTTTAACGATGGAAAATATTTTTATTGTGACACAAGCAATAATTAAGATTAAAAAACAGAAATCTTAAGTGTGCATAGGTATTCACTCCCTTTGCTTCGAAACCTGTAAATAAGAGCTGGTTCAACCAAATAATTCCTAAGTCACAATTAGTTGATTAAGATCCACCAGTGTGTGATCAAAGTGTCACATGGTCTGTCACATGACATCAGTATAAATCAACCTGTTCTGATTGGACTCTGACTCTTCAACACTACTAAGCAAGCAACATGAAGACCAAGGCATTCCAAAAAGGACAGAGACAAAGTTATGTAGAAGTATAGATCAGGGTTGGGTTATGAAAACAGATCCCAAACTTTCAAGATCCCATGGAGCACCATTAAGTCCATTCTAGCAAAATGGAAAGTATATAGCACCACCACAAACCTGAAAAAAGAAAGCTGCCCACCAAAACTCAAAGACCGGGCAAGGAGGGCATTAATCAGAGATACATCGAAGACAGCAAACATAACACCGAAGAAGCTGCAAAGATCCACAGTGGAGATGGAAATATCTGTCCATAGGGCTACTTTAAGCCATACACGCCACAGAGCAGGGCTTTATGGAAGAATGGCCAGAAAAAAGCCATTACTTAAAGAAATAAAACTTGTTTGGTGCATGTGTCAGATTCCCCCAACATGTGGGAGAAGATTCTCTGGTCAAATGAGACTAAAACTGAAGGTTTTGGCCACCATGGGAAATGCCATGTGTGGGGCAAACCCAGCACTTCCCATCACACCCAGAACATCATTCCCACAGTGAAGCATGGTGGTAGCAGCATCATGCTATGGCAACGTTTTTCATCTGCAGGGACAGGAAAGCTGGTCAGGATTGAATGAAAGATGGTTGGCACTAAATACAGGGCAATTCTTGAGGAAAACCTGCTTGAGTCAGCCCGAGATTTGAGACTGGGATGAAGGTTCACATTCCAGCAGGATAATGACCCTAAACATACTGGTAAAGCTACACTGGAGTGATTTACAGGGAAACACCCCAAATGCCTTGGAATGGCCTAGTCAATTCCCAGACCTCAATCCAATTGAGAATCTGTGGCATGATTGAAGACTGCTGTAGACCCTTCTACCTTGAAGGAGTTGGAGCAGTTTTGCCTTGAGAAATGGGAAAAAATCCTAGTGGCTAGATGTGCTAAGCTAAAAGAGTCGACATACCCCAAGAGACTTGCACCTGTAATTGCAGCAAAAGGTAGCTCTACAAAGTATTGAATTTGGGGGGTAAATACCTATGCACACTCAAGATTTCTGTTTTTATATTAATCATTGTTTGTGTTACAATAAAAAAAAACAATTTGTACCTTTAAAGTGGTAGGCATGTTGTGTAAATCAAATGGTACTAAACCCACCCCCCCCCCCCCCCCAAAAAAATCCATTTTAATTCCAGATTGTAATGTGAGAAAACATGACAAACACCAAGGAGGATGATACAAGGAGGATACTTCTGCATGGCACTGTACATATACAGTACAGTGCTCCGAATGTGAGCATGACATACAGCTGGGCTCAGCATCCTGCGAGGTGGGACTGACATGCCATCCCTGGAATGCTGCATCACTTCCTGTGGTGTATGAAGGGCTTGGTTTCAAAGATTGCTTGGCTACAGCAAGAACAAACAGACCAGATGTATTGTCCAGTCTCCCAGCACAGCTCATTCACTCAAGTCAGGGAAATAAATACTGCTCTCATATTTAGAAGTAAACCTTTATCAGAACTTTTGCCTTAAATCTTGTTTGCTCAGACACATTTCTTGGCACAGACAATGCATAAATTGATAGGTTTCTTTAATCAAAGAAGCCTTCTTTGAAATGCTGAGAAGTTAAAATAACTGTTACTTTATATTAAAGCTAGTTTGATTCAAGGGTGCAATAGCACAGCTCCTACTAAGATGCCTAACAGCAACACTGTTTGCTATCGTAAAAAGGACATGCATATGTGCATCAGGCACAGAAGACCCCTGTGAGCTGTGAATAAGTCACAAAAAAGTCTGAGATGACATTACTGAAGGCACGGGTGTTACTGGCATCTTGAAGAAACTCCTGGATTTGTGGGTTTGGTCCCGACCTGGGAAGTGGTGGCAGTGCTTGGGAAAGAGCCTCCATGTCAGAAACCTTTAGGAGGAAAAACACACACTGACAAGAGTGATATCAAAAACATTACTAATTTACAACCAGGGGTCAGAAATGACTCAGAGGGGCATGTGAAGCATGCACAGGGCTTGATATACTGGGCACAAAGTGATCAGCCTTTGACCCTAAAAACAAGGCATTACATCACAATGTGGTCACAGGATACACTGGGCTAATATAGCCCAGGAATACTGATACAGGGATACACAGCCTACGCAGCATAAGAATAAGAGTTTGACTCTAGCTGTTATGCTATACTCTTGGGTTTGCTGACACCGACGGTAACAATACCTCCTGTGTGAACTGGAACGCCATCCAAACATCAGAGTGAAAATACGGCGACAAACGTCTGGTTCTCAGAGCTTCTCGCATCTGACACTCTTCTCGGAGCTCCTGTCTGGGTCACAGTGTCAAAGATGTCAGTTTCAGTTTAAACAGCAGAAAACTAGGCAGAAGTGTAGACAGTTAGAAGGCCCTGAACCCATAAAGAATAATAACTTTCATCAGGTACAGAACAGTCATATCCATGCATGCTGAGGAGTAAACGCCTGCTCTAACATACCACTCAGGTTAACATAGCAAATGTGATGTGAGCATCTAGAACATTGACAGAGCGACTCTCTGTTACCTGTACTGCTCCATCTTTCTTGGCCACAAGGACTCCTCCTTTCTGCCAAGGTTGCAAGTAACAGTAAAAATGCTAATGGTGTACAAAATACAGTGAAAGATACTATGCACATTTGTTACAACTATATGTCCTTTTACAAACAGTGTTTGAAACAAAATTCAATTTAGATTATACCTCAGTCAATGCACTGGCAGAATTACTTAGATTCAGCTATTTAAACACAGGTGTGAGAGACAGCCAGACAGCACAATGCCCCCAAAAACAGTAACCTGCCTGGAGCAGGAGAGGCTGGAGTACCCAGTGCTGTGGGGACTGGGAAATAGGACCACAGGACCTACCTGTCAAGGACCCTGTTGAGACCATCTGCAACAGTGCCATCAGGTGGTGGCGTTGGGGAGAGCGCTTGAGCATACAAGGCAGCCATGTCCACTATCATGTGACATGATCAATCAGGTCCACAACACATATCAGCGTGGTAGTCAGTCATATCAGCACAACACAATATATGCAAAATATAATCAGCGGTGAGCTGTTACTCTGTTCTCTACTAGTCTTATAATGCCTATAATAAACTCCTGGAGGCCCAGAGTTGTATCTGGACCCAGAACACCTTGAGCCAATGGACTTCATACGCACCAGAGCTATTTCTCTCTTCCATGGTGTTGCTCAGGTCCTTCATGTCTGGCAGAGACTGGAGAGACCCCAGAATGGCTCAGATTCGGTCAGTTGCTCTAAGAAGGTAATGTCAGCATAGTGAGGGCAGCTGCCTGCTTACCAGGACCAGGTGCAGGGGTTCAGCAGCGTGGATCCTCTTCTCCTTCTCACGTGGTTCCTTCACCTGCAGCTCCTCAGACAGGTGGGCCCTCCTCAGCAGGTGGTTCATGTATTCCTGTACCAGAAAGAGCAGTCAAGTACGTGCATGTGATCAGTCAGGCAAAGACACGTGCTGAAGTTATAATAGGATGAGACGCATCTTCCCTTGGCCTTTGTATTGCCATACAAAGTGAAGCCAGACAAAAGTGAAGTTGCTCATCTTTCCCAGAAGCCAGATCAAGACTCCAAGTTCCCCTCATGGGAAATCTAGACATTTCACCTTATACCAGGTCTGATCAGCCTTGCCATACCAGCTTCTCAGCCTCACAGACAAAGCAGGAGGAGAACAAAACTGTCAGCCTGCACTAAATGGGGAAATGAGGTCCCAAGGTCATGTAGGTGGCACTGTATGGCCATCATTCACCACTGAATTAACACACTTTTGTTTTCATACTTTTGTGGTTCCCAACGAGTGATTTTCCTTGTGATAAAAGAAACATGACCTTGAAACATAGTGTGGGCAGGAATTCTGTGTACTATCAGTCTCTGAAGATGTATGGTAATAGTGGCAAGAGTTTCACAATGCAAAGGGTGAAAATGACCATTGTAAGGAAGGTACAGTGTGTGATGCAAAACATGGATTTTAAATTGATAGTCCCCGGTATATAAAAGTTTGTCACCAGAGTGGACACTGATCAATTATACATGTGGGCTGCAATAAGAACACATCAGTCCCCCACCTTAAGGCGCCTCTCGAGCTCCTGCCGCAGCTGGCTGCTGATTGGCCTGTATTGTATGATATGGCGCACCTCCAACAACTCAGGGCAGGCTTGCTGGGGGGGGTGCAGGGGCGAGCGTTGCCTCTCACTCTGGCTCGGGTCCCTGCTCATACAAGTGCCAGATGGGGGGTCGGGCAGCTTGCTCTGAAAGCCCAAAATCGGCCAGCACAGTACAGTTTGTGTTACTTCAGTAATATTTCAACAGTAATTTATATTTTTTTAGAAGGGGAATGGATAACATTTTTCTATCGTTCTTTTTACAGCCAAAAAAGTCATTGTTCCAGTTCCTGACTAAACAGAAACAACGTGAGTACTCCTTTTTAAACACACTGCCTATAGCTACCTCTCTGGAGGGGAACAAGTCCCACTTCCTGGACCTGAGGTTGAGAGGCATGATGTCTGGTTTCTGCTTCTGGATGATCCAGCGGGAGGCGCTGTCCTTCAGGCAGGGCTTCAGCACTGTAATCCCCAGCACCCCTGAGGAACACAGGGCTACAGATGTCACTATGAGCCAATACACTGACAGAAAGTCACTTTGTATGCAACTTAAAAGCTTAAGGATTTTATGTATGTGTACGTGGTTTCTGAGACTAGTGTATGTCACTCTAACATGGGCTATAAGACTGGTGACCCACCTGGAAACTCAGAAATTTCTTCCTTAAGCACCGCAACCTTTGGGTCAGCTTGTGCCTCGTCCAGGAAGTCCTCAACATCCTCCAGACTCAGTAGTTCAGTGCCAGAACCGTCAGGGTGGACAACAAAGAACCTGGAACACAGGCCATTCTGGGAGTGTTTTGCATTTTTTTAGACATGTCAGTATTCCAGCTGAACCACTTCAAAATACAAGCTGAAAATGAAAACTGGAAGTAAAATATCAGCATAAAAATGACCAGGTAAAGGTAACAAGTAAGAGTAAGGAATATGTACACACTATTTGAAGAATGCTGAATATTCCAAAATAAAAACACTTCCTGAAGTCTTTAGGGAGGAGCACATAAACAGCAGTCCATGGTAAAGAGATGACAGATACCACCAACAGTCAAAGCACCCAGAATAAGTTCCCAAAACAAAAACACGAATGAGAGACATTTAGGGCTACCTAGCTGAGGATGCTCCGAGCCCTACACAGGAGGACCTGGACATCTTTGCTCCTTTCCCATTTCTCCCCTGCTGTTCTTCCTCTTCTCCTTCCTCCTCCTCTCCTTCCCAGTGATCTTCAGTCCTTGAAATACTGGTGTAGGTTTCTCCATCTATCATCACCTGGAAGCAAGGTCAAATTGATAACTATTTACTCCCTCTGCTGTTCAGGCTATGTTTATGGCTGTTTAGCGGTAATTTCACGCTATTAAAAATCGGCTTAGATCCCTTACAGGCACAAAATCGTCCATCAAAACATGAAGCAAGACTCTGTACAAACTGGGTCCTACAAAGCTACAAATAATTCATACTGATGGCAGAAAAAAACAGCTGATTTCTTGTACTGAAGATACCAATTTTATTTAAGCACTTATCTGGGGTAGATTGTATGGATTGTATATAATAATAAGGGTTTATTTATGCTATTGTATACACACACACACACAGGCATACATGTTCGTACCTTAAAGTGGTTCTCCTCTGGGTCTGTGACCTCACATACAACCTGACTAGTATGCTTCATAACATAGCTACCAGGCTGCAGTTTTTCATTATCGCCACCTGAGGTCAGTGCTGTATTATTGCTGTGGTGCGAGGTGTATACAGTGCTACCATCCTCATGGATGTGGAGAAAACCACCACTTGATGGGACAACCTTAGGGGATACAGTATTGTCCGGGATGTGTTATTTACCCATTATAACAGTAAAAATTGATTCATACCGACCACTGTCGCACACCTGATAGACATGATTTGTACCTGGTACTCTCCCCTGTGTGTGGCTTCAATGACGGTCCCATCTCCAAACACAGCACTGCAAGCTGTTTTGTCACAGCTCATCACCACAGTGGCAAACCCCTCACATTCCACCATTACCAGCTTCTCCTTCCGGCGCTCAGTGCAGGGTTCCTCCTCCCCTAGCACATTAACAAAATGTTGAGACTACATTGCTACCTAACAATTTAAATGCCAACAAACAGATTAAATCATAGAGGTCCCACACAACAACAGACATCAGATATATATGGCAAAATCTAATGCAAATACAATGCTAATTATGCATGTATAGAGGTGATGTTATGCATCTACTCAGCTTCTGTAAAATAGTTCTTTTGTTGTTATAGTACAACGAAACTGTTGCTTGCTTCCTGCAAATCTTAGAGATAAATAAATACAATAAGTACAACAGCCAACAATGAATAAATAACAGTATTAACAAAACTGTAGACATGATTAAGACCATCAATTCTGCAGGATTAGGGTGTACAGATGTATTTTTGTTCAGGAGCCTACTGCCCAACAGGTAAAAACTGTCCATGATTCCTGTTGCCGGGGTGCATATATTCACACACTGGGGGACATCATGCAGAATTTAAAAAGTAGCAGCACTGATCTGTGAAGACAGCCAATCTAACAATGATGAAACAGGAACTCAATTAGCAATGGGTTAATAAAGCTGACCAAAAACCACCAGCAGTGCCTTGTGTTACATATGCACCCCCACCCCTGCCAGGCACCACTGGCAAAATGCCCTAAACATCCCCACAGTTTTGTTGCCAAGATGTTAAAAGCATAAAACAAAAGGCTGCAGAGGAATTTATGCCACAGAGCTTGGAAGTCATTTTATTGAACTCATTTCCTGTTTTTGGCCTTAACACTTTATTACAGCTCTAACAATAAATCCTGTGATGACTGAAAGCAGTACAGATTAGCTAAGAGCAAGCAAGGGAAGGAGGCCGGGTTAAGTAAGTGTCACGTAAATTACGGCCATGTAGCATGGGAATGAAATAGCAGCACAATTACTGCTCTATAATTTTGCGGTCTTAGTATGACTATACATCTAGTCACATAATTTAGCGACAGTGATACTTATCTGACTAGTTAAATTTCCAGCAAAGTCCTCATGTAGTGCCCTAAATGGAGGGATTTAATTTGAACAGCTGTATAAATAAGTAACCTTGTTTCCCAGCTTCTTCAATGTCCCTGTAGAAGGTTGTGATCCTGGTGCCGTCGGCATGTTCGGAGATAATCGTCCCATCACTCTGCACAACGATGAGGACTCCGTCCTCTCTGGTAACCACAATCTGTCACAGATAAGACATACTCCGCAGATTATGCAGTGCAACAAATTGGTATGTAAATTCAAACTAAATCAAACCTATCTAACTTATATGTATGATGTCACAAAGTTCTGCACAGGGAATTTTAGGATAGGGAGAAAAAAACAAGAAACAAAGTTTTACATTAACTTAATAATACAAATGAATTAAATCCATTCCAGACCCCCAAATGATTGCCTATCTATCTAATGATAAAAAGCATTGACAATCAATATAAAACAAATACACCCATGAAAAAGCACACATACTGTACAAAAGCAATAAACGTGAAATGACAGTCCGAAGCGAGAGCAGACATGTGCAGCATGAGTCTCACTATAATTAACTTTTTAAGTTCTACAGTTACTCTCACTGCTTTCCTCTTTGGTTTCACTGCTCATTTTCTTAGAGGCCATGACTATTGTATCACTAAATGTGCTGTAGATAAAGCACAAAAAATTTCACACAGGAACACAGCTTTTGCACGTCGAACTCGGAGAGATACTGCGAGACTGAGAGCGATTCTATCTCCTACATCAGCTCAGGCTCTATTCCCACCAGAGAGGTTACATTCCATGTGGCAAGAGCCAGTTTTGGTAGCTGATGATTGTTCTGTCAAGGCCCCTGGCTTCGACTGCCACCCAATCAACATTGCACCCAACCCTCATGACTGTCCCTGCAAGTGGGGCGCAGAGGAGGGTGGACCCATGCTACTCCTCTGGACTATGCCCACCCAGGCCCCATGGGTGGAGGTCCAGTCACCCTGCACTCACCTTCGAGCTTAAGTGTTAAGCACTATCATTACAGGCAGGGTTTGTGTGGGGGTGGGCCATGCTTATATTACACCCACAGTGTTGCATGCTTATATTATACCCACCCCCCCCCAGGCCAGGCTCCAGTATCCCCAATGCTCCCCAACACTTATCATGAGGGTCTTCTGAATTGCACTTAGTCTGGCTGCTCACCTAGGACCAATTTTCCTGGGGAGACCCTACCAGAGGCAATGGGTTGTATTAAGCTACATGTGTATCATGTCATGATTTGTGTGTAGTGGCCATTCTACCAGGGATTGTCGGAGATGTCCGTTGCACAAATGCATAAAGTTCTGTATTCATTTTCAATGTTAAAGAAAGTTTCATATAACCAAATGTATAAAGAGTGCTCAGAACTATGAAAAGCTGTATTTTGTTCGGTTCCTAACAGCACAACTTGGTCTTCATCTATCTTGGTCTTCATCTTGGTCTGATCTATCTTCATCAATCCTATACTGACATTCAGTCAGCAATATATGCCTATTTTACTGTATATACCGATATGCAATTTGCGCCGATCACCAAAGCAGCTTCTTTCCTCTGAACAATGCCAAGGATGGCAACAGGCTGTATTCAAAAGTCTGTAAGCCTAGCGATGAACGTTCTTAAAATGGCATTTTATTAAGTATTTTAAATATTTTAAATACACAGAATACAATCTCTCAATCTATTTTGTTACAAAATAGCCTACATCTATTTTTTCCCATCCAGCATCATACAAATTACAAAATGCTCAAAAGTAAATGAATACACATTTCAAATGCATTTAACTGAAATACTGCCCATTCTCAGAACACAGAACATGCCACTTCTTCACAGTATCGTCGTTCAAGTTCTTCTCATCGATGGTTCTTAACCAAGTTTTCTGTAGCCTTTTTGGCAGCTCATGGGTCTCTTTGCCTTGATTTGTACGATCCGAAAGTTTACAAAAGAGTCTTAGATTCGGGGTTTTCTTGCTGCTGTTGTCACTCGCACCCCGGTAAAATGGCTGCCGCCTCATTTTCATCTATGCGTACCTTGGACAATGACGTCAGCTAAATACAACTCATTGCTCCTGACAACATAGCTCCTAGAATCATAGAGGCACATAAACCTCTTCACCACGATAAGGTGGCGATTCATGAGATTGCATAGGGTATGTCACGCTTTATGTTGTGTGGATGGTAAGATTTTATGAACAGCTGTGCTATTGCTTTGCTAATTTAGCCTTCACATTCTGCTCTTACTGATGGAATGTGCAATCAGTGAACAATATTGACCAGTCTTTCAGTTCCGTTGTCGAACCACTGTAATTGAGCAATGAATTGAGCAAGCCATCTATTTGACTCATGCATGTGTCACTATTTTTGATGTGAAACAGCTGGATGAGTCATTCAGTTTAAGTAATTTGTAAAACCTGAAGTAGCTCAAAGTATCCTCCCTGATATGGATTTTCTGGTCACCCTACCTTTTGAATGTTTGTGATTGTACATCCCTGTTGCTGCATGAATACCAGCCACTCCCTGGAACAGACCTACAACTTTTCAACCGTAGCCTTCATCTTAGGTTCTCACTAAGTGTTTTGGCTACCTGTCCCCTTTTCCTGATCGGTGCCTTGACATATACAACATGACTGTTACTGAAATGGGACTATCAAATAAACTTTGCATAACAGAAAAGAACTCATGGTTATTCTCAAACAACTCTTTTCCAAATAGAAGAAATGCATCAACTTGTCTGCTCTGTATAACACCTGCTCCTGTCATGTAGTGTAACACAGTCTTGTGGTCTATTGATGCTGCTTAGAGAGAAGGGAGAGCTTGGTTTGACACAACAGATCTCCCAGCTATTGCAAATACAGAAGAATCGTTGTTATGTAAGAATGATTGCATAGGGATCAAGGAATCGAGATTGTGATTCAGCCCTAGAATGAGATGTTATATGTAAGAATGAGATGGGATATGAATCGAGATTTCAAAATGATTAATCATGCAGCCCACCAACTACTTTACCTCAGGTGATAGCTATCACTTGAAATCAGAAAATAGTTTGAGCTTCATTTTGTTTGAGTTGGATACCACTGTCAAGGTAAAGTAACACCCTATGCTTCCTGTTTAAAAATGGTATTTATGTTTGTACAATGATAAAAATGATATAGTTATCATTTGCATTCATGATGGTTGTTTGTATGGATGACATTGTATCACTAATTTTGAACAAGTTAACGTTGATCGTTAGATAACATAGTAAGACAAAGCTCTGATTATGTCTAAATGTTTAGACTAGCTGTTGGTAACCTTCCAAGTTCTTGGAATATAGTGAACAGGCCAATAAGATTCAAACTAACCATGCGCCATTGGTACACATAATAAGTCAGCATTTGCCGATAACAATCCCTGAAAGTCCACTTAATGTCATGACCGGCTCGTCCGATCCTCCTGTGTGCCACACCCCCTTGTTACTGATGTGGAATCCCAGTGTTTTCAGCTGTGTCTAGTTGTTGTTAATTGATCCTGGGTATTTAGTGCTTCTGTGTCCGTCTTACCCCTGTTGGGTCATTGATGTTCATGCTTGCGTTGTGTCCTGTGGTTTTGTATTTTCTAATAAATCCCTGTTTACCTGACTTCACAAAGTCTGTGCTGCTTTCCCGGATGCAATCCATAACACTTAATTTATATCATTCACTAACCACTGTGAAAAATTCTATTTGTTGTGCTAAGGTTGTTTCATTATGTTGTTTTAAATTTATTTTATAAAGTAGTTGAGGGAAAAATGTGTTTTTTCCATGTTCCTGATAATTTGAATTTTTGGAGATATGCATTTTTCATTGGACAGCTATGATATGTTAGTAACAATAGCAAAAAAAATCAATAAGAAACTTAACTGCAAGGTAATCTTTATTATTGGCTGATTGAGAAGTCATCCCAAAAACCCACACCCACACCGGCCCTCCATGGAACAGGATCCCCACCCCTGATCTACATCAAAGAGTGTCCCCATTATCAAAGAGTGCATTATCATGATTCATGATTGTTTCATCAGCCAAACAGCTGATCGAAACAGGAATTTGTATGGTGGAAGAGACATCACATGACAGGGCCAAATTAAAATGTTTTTATATTCTATGTACTGCTGACCTCCTGACAGTAGAAAAAGTCTCTGCAAACCTATATAAAGGCCCAGTCATGGAAGTAAGTAAAATTTATTTATAAAGCGCTTTTCACAGACAAAAGGTCACAAAAACCACAAAGACCCAAGGAAAAAAGTGTCCTTCAATTTAGGTTATTTGTCTGGAGGAAATGACATCTTACAATTTTCACAGCATGTTTTCCTTAGTGTAAACAGGAATAAATATGTTTCCTAACATCAGTGAAAAGATAGATGCAAAAATAAAATGTCCAGTACAATGGACATAAATGAATGGGTGGGGTCTCAGGAGGTTACTTGGGTGCTTGTCCATGCAGAGCTCTGTAGGGGAGTACCAAAATTTTAAAATGAATTCCATACTCAACCAGAAGCCAATGAAGTGGGTACAAAATGGAGGTAATATGTGCTCTCTGGCCAGATTGAGTTAAAAGCCTAGTAGCTGCATTTTGAACTAGCTGTAGGCAAGAAAAGAAAGATTTGCTTAGACGTGTACAAAGCACTACAGTAATCAAGATGTGAAGAGATAAATCTATGAACAAGTATCTCCAGTTCCAATTTGGAAACTACAGTCCTTAGTTTGGAGATGTTTCTTAAATGAAAGAAACAAGACTGGGTAGCAGACCTTACATACAAATTTAGGCTGGTCAATGATAACCCCCAGGTTACATAGACTCAATGTGGCAGCTGGAGAGACAGAAGCCATCTTAAAACTAATCTCAAAGTGGTTAGGTGAAGTAACAATTAGGACCTCAGTCTTTCCTGAACTCAATTGCAGATAATCATTGCAGAGCCAATTTTTAATCTTTGACAGGCAGTCAAACCATAATGGATACTTTATTGATTTGTATTAGGTTTAAAGAAATAAAGAGCTGAATATCATCTGCATAAAAGTGGTTTGAAATACGCTTAAAAGAGTCAATAATCTGAGACAGAGGAAGAATGTATAAAGAAAACACAGCTGGCCCAAGAAAAGAGTCCTGTGGCACTCCACGTCAGAGGACCTGTAACCGATTTAAAATCTGCAACACCAACCGAGAAACTCCTATTAGTTAGATAGGAGGAAAACCAGTTTCGGAACAAAGCCAGAGACCCCCACAGACTGTTGTAGTCCAGAACGGAGCTAGTGACCCCCATAGACTGCCCTACAAATGTTTTTGAGTTGGAGTGTATACCTGGACATATTCTTCCTTACCATACTCTTAATAATCCTACTTATGCATGGGTTCAACCTTCCTTCATGGGCAGTCTTTTTATAAAACTTTCCATTTCTTCCCCATTAAGGCCTCAAATGACAAGACTGGGGTTCCAGCCTGCAAAGTGCTTGTAACACTGCCTCTCCATGTCTCCATCTCAGCTTCTTTTTTGAACCTGTCTTACAGGTTGCCCCTCCACCCTCTTCTTCTGCCCTCTGGCACTGAACTTCTTCAATGGCTGATGCCTCAATTCTGGACACTAATTCATCCTTGTTGCTTCTTTCCTCCACCATCTGGCGGGCATCATTTGTCTCCATTAAGAATTGCTTAATTGGAATTTTCTAATTCGTATCCTCATTCCTCCATTCAACATTGGTTAACAGACAGGAAGCAGGAAGTTATACAGGTAGCAGGTAGAGGTACAATGTCACAGTGGACCTGTGTTCTTAGTGGGTTACCCCAGGGTTCAACTTTAGGACCACTATTATTCCTAATTTATAATAATGATATTGACATCAATATACAGTAAACTGGTTAAATTTGCAGATAACACCAAGGTGGGTGGTGTAGCAGATACTGAGCTAGCGACACAGAGGCTAGTGAATAGGCTGATACCTGGCAGATGAAATTTAATGCAAGTAATGTAATATATATAATACATTGTAAGATAATCCATGCAGGGAGCAGAAATATAAAGTACAGATATTCCATTAGTTCCACTGAAATAAAGGTAGCTGATAATGAGAAAGACCTTGGTGTATATGTTGATGCTTCCATGTTCCACTCTCGTCAGTGCGGGGATGTAATTAAAACAGCCAATAGGAAGCTAGATTACATCTCTGATTATGTGGAGTTTAAGTCAAGGGAGTTGATGCTAAGATTATACAATTCCTTAGTAAGACTCCACCTAGAATATTCTGTGCAGGTTTGGTCACCTTACCTTAAAAAGGACAATCCTGCCTTAGAATGGGTTTAATGTAGGGCTACAAGAATAATTCCTGGTCTTAGAGGAATGTCTTATGAGGAGAGGTTAGCTGAGCTGAATCTGTTCAGCCTCAAGCAAAGAAGACTAAAGGGGACATGATCCAGGTATATACGATTCTAACAGGTCTGGATGCCGAATCAACCAAATAGTTACTTAAATCCTGCTAATTTCCATCGGTGGAAATTAGCAGAATAACATTTTAAACTAGAAATGAAAATTCCTGAAGAAATTTTGAGATGGGCCTATTCTGGTGTCCCTGGTACAGCTGGCACATCTAATGAAGTGGCTGGTCTGTGGGTGGTTGCTAGG
>JAODJW010000035.1:1144104-1155474 GCA_026777045.1 Hyperopisus bebe
CCGTTGCTTCCGGGATAGGCTCCGGACCCCCCGCGACCCAATAGGATAAAGCGGGTTGGAAAATGGATGGATGGATGCACGCACATGAGAATGATGAGTATCACCAGGGCTTCAGATGACAGGCGAAACTTTTGGCCGGACACCAGCTTTTCAGTTCTATACAGGGATTTATTTACACTCACAACTTGTTAACCAGATTAATAGTGCTCCTACAATATTCAGGGAGACATTTTATAACACCCAAAAACTGGTAATAAAATTGGCATGTCCTTATGTTTAATAAATGTGTCAGACTAAACTGCAAAAAGTACTGCAACACCACTGATGTCTTTTAACCTTGCCTATCCACTAGATCTCCTCTTTTAAAAGATGTTGTGGCTGCTGAGTTGTTCCTTTCTTCACCGCCACTTCAGTGCATATCGCATATTGCACTTAAGTATATCAAACCATAGTATACCAGAACAGAATTATGTGGTGTGCTCTGCCAACCGAATTTAATAAACATAAAGATACGCCAAGTTTATACAGATTACTAACTTTTGGGTATCACACAATGCATCTCATTAATATTTTAGCCATACTACTAACCTGCTTTACAAATTGTAGGCGTAAATAAATGTCTGCATAGTACCGAAAAGCTATTGTCCGGACAAATGTTTCGCCTGTCACCTGAAGACCGGGTGATTAATGCGCATGCATGGTATATCAATGTGATATCACCCAGCCCTAATGCTTACCTTATACAAAGTACACAGTTTCCACTTTGACATGCATGCTTACTGGGGGTGTAACAATGGATCGATTTGTATTGATGTATTGATTCAACCGCAAACAATCCGATGTATCGACGTGGCCACATAAATGTTGATGCAAGCGTTTTTTTTTTCTCGCCGGTTCCAGTATTGTTTTCATGATCCACTCTGAAGTATACATGGTCTACACCAGGTGTGCCCAATACGTCGATTGCGATCTACTGGTCGATCGCAAAGGTAGTGTGGGTAGATTGTATGGAAAAAAAAAATAGAGGGTGGATGACATGTTCAACCTTGCCAGCTGCTGCAAACCTCTAGCAAGCTACTGAGTCGCCTAGTTAGCCTCCAATTTATTTCTACTAAATTTAAGAAAGGGTATAAAAATGAATGGGAGAGCTGGACCAAGTAAAAAGCCAAAAACCTACCACTTCCATATGGAATGGGTGAAGGACTGTTTTTTTTCACCATGTCATATTCGAAGTGCGTTTGCCTCATCTGTCAGCCTACCATTGCTATTCCGAAGAAGGGAAATGTGGATTGGCATTTTCAGACTGTTCATAAAAAACTACAATATTAACTTCCTTCTGAAAAGCGAGCTGAGAAATAGAAAGGTGAGGGAACTAAAATCCCAATTATATTCAAAAATATTTTATTTATCCCAAAGGGAAATTAATAATAGATTACATATACATCCTAAGATGCTTCTTGCCTTCATTCACCTTGAGTGAATGTATAGCCTTGGCCAGGAGGGGTTGATGTCATCAGGTTGTGCCCATCGTTCATTTGGTGTTTCGACCCTTAACAACAACACCCTCCTGATGGTGGGACGGCAGTGGTGGCCAAGTCACTGCCCATCTTCCCCTCCTGGCTTCCAGCTTACCTCCTCTCTCCTGCTCCATAACCAGCAAGAGGCCCTTTCTGCCGCCTCCCCCATTCTGCAAGCTGCTGCCTTTCTGTCCTTCCCTGTCATCCCTATGGCTGTGAGCATTCTCCATACTGACTGCGCAGGGAATCATCCCCAAAGGGGAAATAGCCATGCCTGCCATCCCTTCCCCCTGCAGTCCTGCGGAAGGTCTTGGTATTTGGTGCTCTTCCTTTCAATGGCCTGTTCATACCCCTCTTCCCATGGGACCGTAAGTTCTATGAGGATGATCTTTTTTGCCTCTCCAGACCACAGTACCACATCTGGCCTCAGGGTTGTCTGGACAATCTGGGGGAACTGCAGCCTTCCTCCCAGGACAACCTTCATTTCCCATGATTGGGCCTTTTGTAGCAGACTAGTTCTTGTCACTGTGGTTGGTGGCTTCTCCCCCTCCCTTACAAACTGGATTGACGTTGTTTTCTGGAGTGATTGGCATTTCTTCCTTCTCTCCTGTTAGCAAGTGTCATGAGCACCTTGTCGTGGTGCCACCTGTACCTTCCTTGGGTGAATGCTGTTTTGCACCAGGACAGGATGTGCACCATGGTGCCTTTCTCCCCACATAGCTTGCACAATGGGTCCTCTCTCATGCCCCACTTGTGCAAGTTTGTTGGGGTTGGGAGTGTGTTGTACACCGACCTTAGCAGGAAGGAGATGCGGAACGGCTCCAGTCTCCATAAGTCCACCCAGGTGGTTTTCCTCTTGGGAAGGTCCCATTTGCTTCCTTCTCCGCAGCTGTTATTAGGAGGTTCATCCCCATGACGAAGAGGATGGGGCAGATTGTGCAGCCAGTTATGATACCCTTTTCCAGTCTTTGCCACCAAATTATAAAATGGGCTGTCTTGAAACGTAACTGTATTCCTCCAAAGTAGCTGGTGATCATTCCCTTAATGTGCTGAGGGATGTGGTAGTGGTCTAAAGCTGCACTGATAAGGGCATGAGGGATTGATCCATAGGCATTGGCTAAATCCAGCAGTCAAGTTGCCTTTGCAGTCTTTATTCACACAGATAATCTGACAGAGAACTCCAGTGTGCTCTAGGCATCCAGAGAAGCCTGGGATTCCAGCTTTCTGGATAGCGGTGTTGATGTATCCATTCTCTGTCATATAAGAGGTCATTCTCTTAGCCAGTACAGAAAAGAAGATCTTGCCTTCTACACTTAGCAATGAGATTGTTCTAAATTGCTCAATGGTTGAGAAATCCTCTTCCTTTGGCACGAAACAGCCCTCTGCCTCCTTCCAGCTTGATGGAATGGTACCCTTTCTCCAGATCCTCCAGAACAGCTTCCAAAGCCTCTGAAGCATTGGGCATTTCTTATATACCTTGCAGGGTATACAGCTTGGACCAGTGGCAGATCCTGTTCTGGCCTTCTTCACCACCACTTGGACTTCCTTCCAGGATGGGATCTTTTGTTCTCCCTATCCTTCCTCTTCTTCCGATTGCTTTCTGCTCTTCGGAGTCTGTAGAGGCGCTCCCGGAGTTGACTTGTCGGATCCTTGTTGCCTTCTCTTTCATCGGCAGGGCCTCTTTTGAACTGTTTGTTGAAAGTCTTAATTTCTCCCCTCAGCCAGTGGATTTCCCTCATTCTTCTGGCTGGTGTGCAGACATGATGTTGACTTTATTCTCCTCAAATCCAAAATGCTCTCTTGCCAAGTTGTCAGTTATTGTTATGAGAGTATTGACTTTCTGCTCAGCTATCCCTGCAAGTGTGGCTTCCACACTTTGTCGAGATCTTGGTCTAGTTGGTACAACTCTTTGTTGTCGCTCATTTTGAGCCATTTAATTTGTTCCCTTGCAGGGTGGGGATGGCATCAGGTGGGTCCCTCCTGAGGTCTTGAGGTGACACAGGTGCTGAGAGATCTCCAGTGCAGTGAGGTGCTTCCTGCCTGGAGTTCTCCTGCATCTCACCAGGTGCTACCGCTGTGCACTGCACCCATAACATCTCTTTTCCACAGTTGGTTCGGCTTTGGTGTATCTTAAGCCCTCTTTTGTTCTTGCAGATCGTTCCGTAATGGCACTTTACTTCCAATACCTTCCCAGTTAATGTTGTTTGGGTGAGCCGTCTCTGTGTCCGTAGTTCGTTCCTGACCATAACCATTGTGTCTGTCCTGTCGAGTCTCTCATCCTCCCCCCCTTTCAAGAAACTCTGGGGGTATTGCTCTGTAATACTTTCCGTAGTGGATCGTAGCCCTCTTGCAAGTGCCTTGGACGAGGTTGCTAGCCTCATACACCCATGCCAGTCTTTCCTTGAGGTCAACTGTCTTTCCAGCATCACCGACCTTCTTCAGTTGCCATCCAGAGTCACTGGTCTCCCAGAGTTCCTTTTTAGATTACATATACATCCTAAGATGCTTCATACTATTATCTTATCCCAGTAGTTCTCAATCCAGCTCCTGGCGCCCCCCATGCCAGAATTTTTTCGTACCAACCGTACCTTAATCAGGCTTCTATGGTCCTTAATAGGTTAAAGCCGGTTTTAGACCGAATGCGGTATACACTACGCTATGCTCCATGCCGCACGCCGCTCACGGAGCTTGTGCGAGCACTGTGGTCAAAGATGAACTTTGTTGAACTTTGACCGCTGCACGCCGTGACACATTGTCTCGCGATCAATAGAAACAAGGCACAGAAAATGAAATGGAGGAAAAATCTATACAGTATTGTCCGTGTCTGAGTTCCCAGAGCTATATCACACAAGCATAGAATCTTTTTGAATGCGAAATATACATCGTCGCTACTGACCGTGAGCCAAAATGACAGGAGAGAGTTTTGAAAGCCACGGCTACTTTTCGTGCAGAAGCCTCGCGGCGAGCACAGCGTATGCTGTGTCTGGTCTGGAACCAGCTTTGCATAATAGTAGTACAGGTACTAATAAATAATAATAATAATAATAGTAATATTAAAGAATACTCAATATTTGTATACATAAATATATGTTTTGCATTTTTATAGTAGGTACATGAGCATAAATTATGAGGGGGATGGGGGGGTTATAGCCCCCCCAATAAATCAAAACCAGCTAATACCACCCCCCCCCAATAATCATGTTTCCCCCATAATGGGTGGAGACTTCAACCCCCCCAATGTTCCAGTCATAGTTACGCCCTTGAGTAGGTAGATCATTTTGACTTGGTAATTTATAGGTAGCTCGCAAGGTAGTGTACCTTCAGAGTATTCAGAGCGAGCGTTCAGTGTGTTTAGTACGGCAGGTGACATAGGATGCTACGCTCAGAGCACACAATCTCCTGAACACATTGACCATTTAATTTTTCTTAAAAAAAACCTCTCAAAGAAGATTACTGACATACTTGTTTCCCTGCAGAAGTCATGTTAATCTTCCTCATTCAACATGTCTTTCCATGCAATGTTTTTTTATTTTTACCTTTTTGCACTTTATGTTGCTTGTTTTATGGGACATACTTGACTACACTAGATTTTGTTTACAGTTCCAATAAAATGATGAAATGCTAATTATATTTGGCTTTTTTAATTCATTGAAATACTAACCCTAGTATCGACCAGGATCGAATCGTATCGTATTGTGGGTATAATTTTTGAAGTATCAAAAAAAATCGAACCGTTGGCTTAAGGAATAGCTATTGTATTGTATTGCGAGGAAAGCTGTGATTTGCACCCCTAATACTTATCTTCTACAAAATTTATAGTCCCCACTCTGACATGCATGCTTACCTTCTGCAAAGTGCACAGTCTCCACTCTGATGTGTCCTCCATCTGCAGGAAACAGCGATTGGATCTGGCCTGACACATGGACCAGTGTCCCATTCATACTGTATCCCGTGAATCCCTGCCAACCACAGAAAGGCCATGTATTAGGGCAGAAGGTTCAGCATGAACAATGGTTTCAAAAATGTACGGCCAGTAGATTTTTAGAAACTGGGCAGCAGATTCAGAGGAACAGGTGCACTAGATTTATAGATACTGGACACAAGAATACAATGAACTGAGACAGCGTTTTCACTATAGTAATGGTTATGAGATAGCCCACACTGTGCCTGATGCTGCTGGACACGTGTAACCACACTGATCAGCAGCATCATGGTAACATTTGCAGAACTGCCACAGTCATGCTTTGACTTTTCAGCATAACTCACTATGAACTTATCCTCAGCTAGATGTATGTCTTCACTGCCCTCTCTGGAACACACTGTAGGCTCAGAGGTCTTCAGGAGTTCTTCCAGGCTCTGCTGGCTGAGCAGGGGGGTGTCTTTGCTGCCATTTGGGGTCTCTGAGTGGTCTTGCACCTTTAAAGAGGTCTTCTTCCCTTTGTCTTTCTTGACTGTCTTGGTGGGCTCCTCTTCTTTTAGTTTGTCCTGCGCAATTTTCCATGCCTCAAGTTACATAGTTTGCAAAATAGAAAAAACATATTAATAGTAATAAAAAAAATATTACATCTATTTATTCATTTTAAATAATGGTGGTGAACTGGGAGTCCATTCCCAAAAGCACAGGACATGAAGGCTACACAGGTTATAAATTACAGGGCACCCCCTAACCATAAGCACAAGTAACCAAACGAAATAGAAGACTTTTAACATTTGGTCCCCACAATGTAATGTATACATCACGCATACACAGACACACACACACACACACACACACACAAGAAACACACACCCTTGAAATGCTGGAAAAAGCAGGATCTGATTAAATGTAAAGAGCATCATTTACTCCAATATGGCAGACAGGCTACTGGCTCTCACCTTCAGGGAGTCTTTCCGTACGTATAGGTCCATCACAACATCTTCCAGGGGTTTGAGTGAACCTTGACCACACAGAATTAAACAGAGCTAAAAGTACATACTAATAACGCCACAATATGTATCCACTTACAGGTATTACGTAATTCAAACAAATCTTATCAGTCAAAAGAAAAAAAAACACCAAAAGAATAATTTGAAAGCAAAGGTTTTCCAAAACTGGTATCCATACTGTAATGCCTTTAAAAAGTGGAATCTTTAAAAGCATGCCCGAGGAATTATGTAGTCACACTGCAAGGCCTTACCTCCCGTGCTGCTAGGAAACACGCTCTTCTCCTGAGGCCACACTTGTCCTGACACAGGGGGCTCACATAGGCTCTCTCTACCCCTCTGCTCCCCAATGCCTTTCCAGTTCCTCTCCTCCTGATGCATCCAGTCTGAAACAAAGTCAGCCACATGCTCCAGGTACCTCCTGAAAAACAGGCAAACATACACCATCAATGACTTTTGGACTTTTCATTCTTGGGAACAGACTAGTTTAAGCATGTTTGTAACTCATGTAAGCATTATTGACATATTTCCTTTTTAACAATCAACAACAGTAATAGCAGTGCTGATCCTCTGCTTCGTTTCGGCCATGAACCTGAAGCCCACGTCTGTATGGAGCCTTGTGTTCCACACTTCCCTGCTCTGCCGCTCTGGGCCCACAGGGTTGTGACACACGATACAAAGGGATCTGTCCAGTTGACGGCGGAAGGTGTCCATGCAGCAGTAAGTGTGAGAGGCATCATTGAGAACCTGGAAAAAGAAATCCCAGATTGCCTTGCTTCTCTGGAGTCGGGGGTTGGAATTTCGCCTCTGTTCTGTACGAATATGTAGTGTATGTGTACTGTCGTTGTGCTATGCAGGTCTCCTCCCAGTACTCCGCTTCTCCCCTGCATTCCAAAGAGGGGGAGACAGGCTAATCGGCATACCCAAACTGTCTGCAGCATGTGAGGGTGTGTGTATGAGTGCTGTGATGGAGTGACATCCCATCCAAGTTTTACCTTTATCTGTACTCTATGCTGCCCCCAACCCTGTCCAGGTTAATTGATAATAACTCATTCACTGAGGAGTTGGAGGATGAATGAATAGAACAGCACAACCTGAGGCACTGGTCCCATGATCATTGAGTACCTGAGCCAACACAGCAGCACTGTGGCACTCAGCATAGTGCCAGGCCGTGAGGCAGCGCCGCTGAACTTTCTGGATCGTCTCCTCGCTCATCTGGATCAGCTACCCCAGTCAACCAAGCAAACGGTAACCACTTAATAGAGACAAAACTTGACTTTGCATAGTGATCGCAATTACAGGCAAGATTATGGTCGAAAGGTTTCAACAGAATAAGTACCTCGCCTGCTTCTGATGTGCCTGGTCTGACATGGAGAAGCTCTGTGAAAAAAGGAAAGAGCAGATAGCCTTGTCTTGTCTATACAAGAGTTAAGGAATACAACAGACACTCAAAGGCGGTCCTGACCAAGGCCCTGAGAGAAGGAGATGGGGTCATCCCAGGGGCTGGGGCCTGATTCTGGAGGCCTGTTTTGAAGCAGAAGGCCATCCTGGTCCGTTTTTGTGAGGGGCATGCTCTCAAACACAAACTGAAGGAGTGCTCGCTCCACCTCCAGCCAGTTCAGGGGCTCTGCCAGGGAGGCAAACGCAGTCCAAACATCACTAATCATCTCATATCAGAGTACAAAAAACTGCACTACAACTGATCATATTTTTTTCAGTTATCAGTTTGTTTTGCTTTGTTATTCTTGATTTTATCTGTGAAAATTAAATATTCATTTTTATTGAATTAAAGCCTTTCAGGTTAACTGAAGAATGTCTGCTAGAGTTGCCTTTTCACTTTCACTTTTCATTAGATTTCAAAGGTTCTTCTATAGTTACTCACTTTCATTAGCAGCTCTTTTGCCATTATTTGGCTCTGAGAAGAGCACTGGTTTGGTGGGGAAAATGCAGGTGTCAAGTACATTCATTCAAATTATTACATCAAACTGCTTTATGTGATTTTGTTCCCTTAGCCCGAGGATGTTCACTAGGACCCCGACCCTTCTATGCCCCCTCCCTCCTCACATAGATTTGTTGGCCATCTTACAGACTCATGCTCTGTGGCTGTTCTTTCTGCATGATAGCATTGCCCTGACCTGTCACAAGAATGCTTGATTTTTGCAGAATGTAACCGAACTCCCTCCCCTTACTGTCACAGCAGAAGCACATAAGCTCCTGCAGTCTGGCCAGCTGGAGATGGTCATCTACCGGAGGATGACCTGAGTGGAGGAGCTTAAACAACGGCGTGTTCTGCAGCATCGCGGCCTCCACCTTCATGGCATCCATGCCATACTGTACCTACAGACAGAGCAGCGGTGGCAGGAGTGGAAATGCTTGATCAGGCCAGGAGAAAAAAGATTTATTTATGAAGGGCAGTCAACAGGACACTCTGGGGCAAGCAGGGGGGCAGATGCCCCCCCCCCCCCCCCCCCCCCCCCCCCCCCCCCCCCCCCCCCCCCCCCCCCCCCCACGTGCCCCCTTAGTCCACCAGTGCTGCACACATTCAAATGGTGCTTTAAACGACTCCGGCAAAGCATGCTGAAATGCACTATCAAAAAAAAACTCATAAACTCAAACTGCCAAATCTGGCCAGAGAGGACAGGGGAATTGTTCTGCCACTCATGTTTATGTTGATGAAAGAGGTGACAATCACACAGGAGCAGAGAGACACAGAGGCAAGGGTACGTCTCTTACAGGGACACAGTGCAGCCTTTTACTCCTATCATCGTGATAGTTCAGCAGCAAAGGTGTCTTCCCCTCCTGCATCAGCATCATGTCCCCAAAATTCTCCTTTGGCTGCTACCAAGAATGTATGGAGCACAATTTTATCATTATGGCAACACCCCCCACCCCCACAGAAAACATGCAAATCTGTATGGAGGAGCAGTTACTGCAGTACATTTAAAGCCAGTGATATACATAAAAGCTCGATATGCATGCCACCAGCCAACTGTGTGCATGAAGGCTGCATCTATGCCTGTATGCTCTGGCTCTGCATACCAGGCAGCCACACACAGTCATAGCGAGCGAGCAGGTCTGGAAAACCGGTACCTTTGTGTTCCGGATGCCCTGCCCTTTTGCACGTTGCTTGGCCTCAGTCCTGTCAGGCAGCAAAATCCCCTCCTGCATTGCCACCACCTGGACACAAGGAACCTGGTAAGTCCCATCTCTGCCCAACGTGAAGCAGGCCTGCAGCAGCTAGGGGCCCAAAAGACCAGGCCTGGGTCTCCACAGCAGCTGGGGGCCCGAAACACAAGCCCTAGATTTCCACGGCAGTTGGGGGACTCAAAAAACCAGCCCTGGATTTCCACATTGGCTGGGGGCCCAAAAGACCAGTCCTGGGTTTCCAGAGCAGTACCTGTTCCAGCATGCAGTGCAGAAGCAGGGGTACAGACTGGGCCTCGGGGGGAATGGACTCCAGAAGGGCGCAGTAGTACCGTGTATCCACCCCTGTTGGCAATGGGGCCATTCACGTAGAATGAAACTGAATTAATGATCTATCTACCATTGTATTAAGAGCTCTCTATTTAAATGGGTTTTTACTGAAGCTGCCTTGGTTTACCTGTAGTGGCATGGGATAGTTCCTCAGGAATGTGCTTCTTTGTCGATGCCAACACCGGGACAGTTATCTGGATGTATTTGAAAGAAAGGACAATTTAACCTAAAGAAACCTATGTATGACAATAATCAGAAACCCTGATCTCAAACAATTACATTTATTTATTTAACAGGCGCTGTTACCCAAAGCAACCTACAATTGATAAATTAGGATCAGCCCGGAGCAATTCAGGGTTAAGGGCCCAACAGTGAAATCACTCCAAACCTAAGCCACAAATTGCTCTCTTACTATTTTAAGCACTGGAAATAATTATATCTTCAAAACATTAAAATTATCAAATGGTTAAATAGCTGAGTGAACGACACATTGTGTACAGTTGTGGCCAAAAGTTTTGAGAATTACACAAATATTAAGTCTGCTGCCTCAGTTTTTATGATGGCAATTTGCATATACTTCCGAATGTTATGAAGAGTGATCAGATGAACTGCAAGTCCCTCTTTGTCAGGAAAATGAACTTAATCCCAAAAAACCCATTTCCACTGCAGTTCAGCCTTGCCACAAAAGGTTCTGTTGACATAATTTCAATGATTCTCTCGTTAAGACAGGTAACAAAGGCTAGAGATCATGATGTTTGAGTTAGAATAGCAGACTGGATGCTTTAAAAAAGAGGGTGGTGCTTGAAATCCTTGTTCTTCCTCTGTTAACCATGGATACCTGCAAGGAAACAGGTGCAGTCATCATTGCTTTGCACAACAAAGGCTTCACAGGCAAGGAAACTGCTGCTAGTAAGATTGCACCTAAATCAACCATTTATCGTATCATCAAGAACTTCAAGAAGAGGGGTTCAATTGCTGTGAAGAAGGCTTCAGGGAACTCAAGAAAGTCCAGCAAGCGTCAGGACCATCTCCTAAAGTTGATTTAGCTGCAGGATTGGGGCATCACCAGTGCAGAGTTTGCTCAGGAATGGCAGCAAGCAGGTGTGAGTGCATCTGCATGCACAGTGAGGCGAAGACTTTTGGAGAATTCTGCAAAAGGTACAGGGATTGGACTGCTAAGGACTGGGATGAATTCATGTTCTCTGATGAATTCCCTTTCCGATTCTTTGGGACATTTGGAAAAAAAGATTGTCCATAGAAGAAAAGGTGAGCGCTACCATCAGTCCTGAGTCATGCCAACAGTAAAGCATCCTAAGACCATTCATGTGTGGGGTTGCTTCTCAGCCAAGGGAGTAGGCTCACTCACAATCCTTCAACAGTGTGAAAGGTTGCGGAGCGGACGCTGTTTAGTGGGAGTGGATTTGGCCAAAAAAGTCAGAGTCAGCGTGAGAATAAG
>JAODJW010000035.1:1183951-1195990 GCA_026777045.1 Hyperopisus bebe
AGATTAAAAATGAATGATATTTAATCGTGATTAATCGAAATTAATCCACAGCAACCCTGTGATTAATCTGATTAAAATTTTTAATCGTTTGACAGCACTAATATATATACAAATACACAAAAAATGTGTTTTCCTGTCTATCATTATCAAGTGTATAAAATTATACTTTCCTGTCATTTTTCTAAAAACATTATTAAAGGCATCAGAAAGAAAAATAAGCATGAATATCCTGAGGCACTGACCTTTGACCTGCAGCCGAGCCTGTTGGTGATCCTGTCTGACGGTCATGGCCTTATCTTGGCAGGTTTTTTTTTCCCAGTGCTTTTCAAGTTTTTAAGAAATATATTCATCAGTCACTCCCACTTACTTGGCAATTCAGATATGATTTTTTACACAGGACAGTATGTACCTTTTCAGATGTCCTAGGCAGGCAAATTTTGCGTGGGTCCCTTCAGTAGATTTTCCAGCCAAGTTAATTTCCTAAAATTCTTCCCCTTTGCCACCATGTTTAAAAACTAATGAAATGGTGTATTTGAGTACACCCCTGCTGAGGAAAATGCCTTAAAGATCTGATTTCATCAAGGGAAACGTCAAACCAAAGACCACACTAGTTGTCACAGGCTGAAGATCAAAGAGAAATTGGTGGGAAGCAGAGGTGAGTGTGATTTGTTCATAAATTGATAGATAGGATAGGAGGATATCAGTGTTTCTAGGTCTAATCGTAAATGTTTTATTTTCAGTTTTGCATGGACCTCCATGGCTTGAGCAGAAAAGTTTCGTCTGCCCCAACATGACTCAACATTAGCTTGCATTTAAGAGCAACATTGTCCAATGAGAGTGACATATAAGTGGACGTTACTCTATATGAAAGGATCACTATGTCAGTGATGTTCACCATATGGGCCTAAACTTCACCCCAAGCTCAGTTCATCCATCATCACCTGGCATAAACTTTAGTGACCTTTGAGGAAGAGTAAGAAACCCACCATCTCAGGCCATCTTCATCTTCCTTTCTAGACAAAGAGATGCTTGCTTTGCATTAATTTTTTATTGAGTTAAAACTAGAGGGGAGGGTCACAACTGAAGCCATCTATTGTTTCAGCACTCTGAGGAGGCATTCCGATAGCATGGTGTCACCATATTTGACTGACAGAGCCTAGAGACTCTTTTGAATGTGCCATTAATTCAATAAAACCATTAAGCAATTTTGACCATAGTCCCCCCTAGCCCACAGCAACCCCCAGCCAATCTCACATTGACTGATCTGTGCTTAGCACCTTCATACAGAGCAGCTAATCTTTTTAGCGCCAGTTAAACAGAACCAGGCTCGCTGTCTGGGTATCCAAAGGAAAAAAATAGAAACAAAGAGAACACAGAAAACAACACAAGTCGTTGTTTTGGTGTTAGAGTTTAATCTGATTGTCTTTGCCAGAGAGTAGGGAGAAAGTGAAGACCTGAGACATTTGGCTCACTTCCATGACTGTGCTTATTTCAGACATCTCCATTTTAGTCCACAGTAATATTAGACAGACACACTGTATGGCTATTAATCTACCCAGACTACACAGTAACACACCTGTCACTCACTTGGCCCTGCCCATCACAATCACTATGGCGAATTGCCAATAAGATACTGCAGTAAATATGTCCCAGTGGGGGTGAGGTGGCTCATTCTGACACTGCATCCTGCGGTGCCCGAAGCTGGAGGAATCTCCTTGTACAGTGACACTGTGATGAGTGTCAAAAGTGAAAGGAGCAGTTTGACTCTGATGCCTCCTACTGGCACTGAACATTGTCCCACGGAAAACAAGGGAAAATGGAGCAGGGGAGTGACCTAAATAAGGGGGAGAGACTTCAAAAAAGTTAGTTATGCTTCATAGAAAAGGAGTGACATTGTAGTGTTTTTGAGGGGGAATTAGTGTGCTAGTTTTACAGAACTTAAACTGTAAAAGTGAATCAAAGTGATCTTTGCAGGACTGATTGCCCCATGTCACCTCACCATATGCAGGCAGCATGAGGACAGCTCACTGCAATCCCTCTGTAATTCATGGTTGTGCTAGATACTGGATCCTTGCCCACAATGGCCTTAGTCATTTAGTTGCCCCTTGCCCTGCCTCCTAACACCCTTCCCCGGCATGCCCAGGTCCGTTCCTTAGCATTTCAGCAGCTCTGTGATTTGGAATGCCCTGGGCAGGGCTGCTGGTAGATCTTCAAGTGTATGAGGCCCTCGGCCGACATCTGTGCTATAGGCTCCCGTTCCCATATCCACGTCACTCTTGGGTGTGGATCCAGGAGACGTGCAGAGCTTTACATCAGCTGGCTTGTCAGACTGATACATGCGTTTCTCAATAGCTAATTAGATGAGTTCAAGGCCTTACATGTTCAGAATATGAATTTGCCCTACAGTGATTCAAAAATGTTGCAGCATGAATTGTGCACAAAAGTACAAATTATATCTTTCCTAATGTTTATTTACTGCTTTCTGTTAATTTCAGAACAGATTTCACTTTAAACAAAGCAGGACTCCTTGTAATTCCAAAATATATGAATAACTTAAAGTTATTACTTCCTGCTTAGCTTTCTTTTGAGCGCATACTCAATCTGTAAGATATAGGTAATGAAATTGTGGGGCTCAAAGGAATTGCAGGGGGAGCACAGGTCAGGGGAAAAAAGAAATGTGGGTGGCGGGGGGAGGGGGGAAGCTGGGGTAAACCTGTTTTCAAATTGCCACTATCAGAAATATTACAAATAATGTGAACATATTATATGCCTGTACACATCATAGGATGCTGACAAATGAATATAATTAAAATGTATAAAATAGACAGGCACCACACACGAATATAACAATCTGTTACGACTATTAACATAGCAAAAGTTTACAGTGGGAAAGTTGCTCAGTTTGTGCTGATTTGAACCTGAGAAGATGCCACCTTGGGCAGTTGCCCATCTTGCCAGCCAGGATCTACCACTACATGTTGCTGTATGTTTGTATTTTTATAAAAATCTGTGACTGCAATGAAAAAACTAAAAATGTAAGATCTCTTGTATTTTGCTTGGTTACTCATGGTTATGGTTAGGGGGTTAGTGGTTCAATTGCAATTGTTCAATTGAGGATGGGTAGGGGTTAAGGGTGTCATAGTTAACATTAGCATTTTTCCCATAGAAATGAATGAGCGATCCCCAAAAAGATATGATTACATGACGTGTGTGTGTGTGTGTCTGTGTGTATGTGTGTGTGGATTATGTTTATATATGAGCAAAGCAAGGCACAGTAACAGTCTACATAAACATAGCACTGCTGTGAGATGCAAAGGAAGCTTCAAACCCTTATTTGTAAGGTCAAACTCAGAAGATTTCTAACCTTCTTCAGCAGCAGTAGCAGCACTTGTACTCTCTAAAATATCCTTAGTGCATCTGTAAAATTCATCTGATAGCCTGTTTTTTTTCGAGGCAGAGAGTGCTTTATTTAATTTTGTTTAGTGTTGTGGTCCCATATTTGCAGAGCACTCAGTGGCCACTTTTCCTTCACTCTCTGGTCAAACTCCTCCAAAACAATTTCTACTGTGCTTAAGTCAGGTGGCCAGGTCATATGATGCAACGCAATCACTTTCCTTTCTAGATGGTCTAGCATGTCCAAACTTTTGAGTGGTACCGTATATAGAATCAACCACTATAATTACCCTGAAGTAGGTGTTCTACAGATCTAACAGATACTGCTCAACTTAGCCAATGTCACTGGAGGGCACACAAATTCAAAATGTATTCTGTGATACCTATCGCAGTGCTGCAGGACTAAAACTCATCAACACTCTTTGTATTTGTATCACCAGAAAAGTGGGCATACAGTATAGGAAAACTTACATTTACTAATCATTTTGGGCTATTGTCCTATATAACCACATATACCAACATTTTGGTATTTTACAAATTCTGCCAGACATGGGTCATTCTGTATAATAACAACAATAATAATAACAATAATAATAATAATACAATGGATCACATCGATGCAGACACTCATAGATTAAAATGACCATAAAATCCGACGGCGCTTTACTGGTAAACGTATTGCACTCAGGACGTGGGAAATAATGTGGGGATTACAGCAGGGAAAGCTCAGCCACCCTGCCTGACTTAGGTCCCGCACAACAATGCTGTTGAAATATTAGCACCATTGCATAATTCTAATTCTAATAAGCGTTACACATGCTATGAAGCATGTTTGTTTATACATGATTTCAATTTAAGCAAACACAACAATTATTAACAACATGTTGTGTTTTCTCATACTGCCGAAATGGTAGATATTACCTTATTTCAGAAATGATTGCAAACTGATGTATGGATGTCCCTGATCTATGCATATGCACAAGCAGTAAACGCATGGAAAAGAGCAGGTTCTGGTGATATTTTTGGCCACCACTGCTGTCGGTCTCTCTGAGCGTGTCACCATCACAGGTCTATGTGCAGGGCACTGCATGTCAGGATGAGTCTGCAGCATTGGCCTATTTGAAAATGGATCATGCCGAGTGGAATGTAACTTTCATCAAAATTAATAGAGGAAGGCAAATGGAACTAGTCTGCCACACCAGATAATTTGTGTTACTCTGGGTAACATATATTTAGTTCATACCTGTCATATATTTACTTTGTATCATATCTGTCGTATATTGGAGAATCCCAATCCACTAGACTTGGGCATAATCTAATTTCTTTCATATTATATCACAGTATTTGCCTTAGGCAACTTTCTTCAATTTCAAGGTAGCATTCCAAAACATATATCTAGTTCATACCTGTCATATATTTAGTTTGTATCATATCTGTCGTATATTGGAGAATCCCAATCCACTAGGCTTGGGCGGAATCTAATTTCTTTCACATTATATCACGGTATTTGTTATTTAATTCTTTTTGTTATTTTGATTTTTAAGAAACGCTGCTATTCTGGATTCATAGCGATACATTTCATCAAGCACGGGGATTACAGCAGGGAAAGTTCAGCCACCATGCCTGACTTAGGTCTCACACAACAATGCTGTTGAAATATTAGGAGTGTTATGCACTTGTTTCTATAAAGGTCTTCAATCTATTTCCTTCTGTTTTGGTCATCTTATCCATATAGAATAATCTGCATTGTTTCGTTCTCCTACAAATAAGAAATCTATGGGCCATAACTTTACAAACCTCAAAAGTTCTTAATCTTGATTCGTGCTTTTCTTTTTTAATTTTGTTTAAGAAATGAATAAAATTCATTAAACGAAAATATAGTGGTATCTTAATACTGCCCCAGCCTACTCTCCACCCATGCAGAAAAACATTATCATTCTTATAAGGGTACTAATTAGCAGATATAATTATGACCTCTTTCATTTAACTATGTCCTCTATCATAAATGATTCATTCATGTATGATGTCACGTTTATATATGGCCACATAATGGATTCTATATATATTCTGGGTGCAACATATTATAGTTATATAGTCAATGTAAAATAAATAAGAGTCATACATATTCTTGCAAGATTTCTTTGTATGAGAATACCTGCAAAAATACAATGTTCCAGGTTAAACCACACCCACTTCTGCTATTAAGCCCACCCATTCCAGACACAGATACAGAAATTTTTATTGAATAAACAGATGCACATATTGATAGTCCTGCATTTGTTAACCATAAAATTGCCTAAAATGCAGACTTTAGGAGACTGACCTAATGTCAGTGTGGCTGTGGGCCAGCATCCTCAGTAATGGGACGTTCTGAGCTAAGGGGGTGGAGCTTATGCATCTTGCAGTGGCTTATCACTGTGTGTCTTGACTCCCTTTTGCTAAATCACATCTTTCCCACACACACAACCTACAATTTCTGAACACAGGTAAAAATGCAGGTGCAAATACCATATTTGGAATTTCATCAGGAATTTAACTGGGCTGTTAAAACATTTGCTTTAGATCATCCATCCATTTTCCTACAGAAATGAGGTGAGCCTGGAACCTCCTGCAAAAAGGACAGGGCTCAAGACGGGGCAACCTGCATAGAGTAACAGTCCATCACAGGGTCCAAACTCTCACATACACATCACATACTATGGATCATACAGAGATGCCAGTCCACCTTTGAACTGCAGGAAAATTCCTGAGTTTCTGCCTGAAACTCACACATAATTGGGAGAACATGCTATGCCAAGAGACAGGAAGGGATGGCAGGGGACAGGAAGAGGGTGGCTGATAGGTTAGCCTAAGACAGGGGACAGGAAGAGGGTGGCTGATACGCTGGCATGGGACAGGGGACAGGACAACCTACAATTTCTGAACACAGGTAAAAATGCAGGTGCAAATACCATATTTGGAATTTCATCAGGAATTTAACTGGGCTGTTAAAACATTTGCTTTAGATCATCCATCCATTTTCCTACAGAAATGAGGTGAGCCTGGAACCTCCTGCAAAAAGGACAGGGCTCAAGACGGGGCAACCTGCATAGAGTAACAGTCCATCACAGGGTCCAAACTCTCACATACACATCACATACTATGGATCATACAGAGATGCCAGTCCACCTTTGAACTGCAGGAAAATTCCTGAGTTTCTGCCTGAAACTCACACATAATTGGGAGAACATGCTATGCCAAGAGACAGGAAGGGATGGCAGGGGACAGGAAGAGGGTGGCTGATAGGTTAACCTAAGACAGGGGACAGGAAGAGGGTGGCTGTTACGCTGGCATGGGACAGGGGACAGGAAGGGGGTGGCTGTTGGGCTGGCATGTACTCCAGGACCACACATTTTATTTTCTGGTGTGGCACAAGACAGGAGGCAATTGAACACCTATTTATAGAAATGGTACACATGTTAATATTAACATCACACACAGTGCAGTCATACAAACATGCACAGTGCATACACATATATATTATGTACAGCTGTTTCAAGGCCTTAACATTTGTGAGGATTTAGATGCGTGATTGTGACAGAGACTGTACCATGCTGAGAGTGGTATGCAATGTGTGTGTGTGTGTGTGTGTGTGTGTATGTGTGTGTGTGTGTTGTGGCAGCAAGGTGACCCCCCTCCCCAGTATGCACACATGTCCGGCTGGATTGTAATAGCTGTGATGACAGACATGTCTCACCAGCTGCTCCAGCCAACAGTCACGCGGAGGGATTAACCCTTGCATAGCAGAAGGCGGAGGAGAGGTTGGTGGAGCACAGCTGACATATACTGAACTACAGCCCCCTCCCTACCCCAATGGACAAGAGTAGAGCTTAAATTCCCTCCAAATACACACATAGCTAAGGGTGCAGAAAGGGAATTCTATACGCATTGAGGATAGAGGATGAGTTCATGAGAACAGATTTGCCTCCATCGACATCACTCTATATATGCATGGAGGATAGAGGATGAGTAGATGAGAATGGATACGCCTCCATCGACATTGCCATGTTTACATAGAGAGAACAGAGGATGAATAGATGAGAATGGATATGCCTCCGTCGACATCGATTTGTTTACACAAAGAGGATAGAGGATGCATAGATCAGAATGGATACGCCTATGTAACTGGGAAGTTCCCAGCACAGGATGCTACAGGAGCAACCTGAGTAAAGACTCAACATATTAGCTCCCATCCCCACGCATGTTAAGCTGTCCTATTGCCAGCATGCCCTGGGTGTCAGGCTTAGCAGCGATGTTCCCGTTATTGGATACACGACATGGCATTCTCTCAGCTCTTCTAAATTCTTCTAAACTTCTAGACTTCAAAGCAATATCAAAATTCAACCAGAAGTTGGAGGGAAGCAGAATGTGAGCTTGTGATGTAGGTTACTTGGTTATTAGGTTGTGTTGATTCTCATCAGTGAATGCAAATTCTCACATAGTACCAGCAATGACTCAACAGTTTTACAGCAAACATGGAACTTCATTTTTCATATTCTTTAGTCAAAGACATCAGGCAAGGAGCATAAACACAAATACATAATCTGCAGGTGAAGTACATCTTGTACAGCAGTGATAAGCATGTCATCCTCATGGTGCACCAGTTTTAGAGACGATTAATACCATGTTAATTAATGGATAATGGAGTGAATGAGCCCACCGTGTGTCTTTAGACATATAACCAGTGACCAGCTGTTCCTGTGTGTGTGTGAGTTCCCTTCCCTTTCTTTGCTCATTTCCTCACAGTTGACTAAAAGTCCATCAGTCACCCCGTTCAATAAAAACAAACTGTTAAGCTATGTGTGTATCAGGGAATCTGTGTGTGTGTTACCCCATTTGTGGCTCTGTGGAGAAGCATTTGTTTCCCTCTGGGAGGGTGTAGATGAGGGGGGGGTCATCCTTTCTCCTGTGGTGTGTGGGCATTTCAGGGGTCTGATTCTCCCAGCAGCTGGTACAACACAAACACATGGGCCTAAGTTTTTCTTTTGAACAGCTGGGAATACAGAGATCCCCCCACCCTCACTCCAACCACCCAAACAGAATCTACCCCCCTAAAAAAGGCAGATGAGGTTAATCTTTGAATTCTCTGTATTATGATGCTGACTTTAACCTCAAGCCTGCCAAATATCCCGCACTGACCGTGAGACTCCTGCAGCTGAGTCCAATGACACATGCTAAGCTTGCAATTTCTCCTGCAGATTTTATAATTCTACCCAACTTTTATTTTAATTAGCGGTGAGCTAGCATCCAGTTGAAACAAAGCTGCAGGGGTGAGGTTGACCTCAGGCAGAGCTGCAGGGGCCAGGGCGTCCTCGGGTGGAGCTGCGGGCCAGGGCAACCTCGGGTGGAGCTGCAGGGGCCAGGGTGACCTTGGGTGGAGCTGCAGAGGCCAGGGAGACCTCGGGTGGAGCTGCAGGGGCCAGGGCAACCCCGGGCAGAGCTGCGGGCCAGGGCGACCTCAGATGGAGCTGCAGGGGCCAGGGTGACCTCGGGTGGAGCTGCAGGGGCCAGGGTGACCTCGGGTGGAGCTGCAGGGGCCAGGGCGACCTCAAGTGGAGCTGCAGGGGCCAGGGCAACCTTGGGTGGAGCTGCAGACCAGGGCAACTTTGGGCAGAGCTGCGGGCCAGGGCCACCTCGGGTGGAGCTACAGGGGCTAGGGTGACCTCGGGTGGAGCTGCGGGCCAGGGCAACCTCGGCCAAAGCTACGGGGGCCAGGATGATTTGTGTAATCTGTATTCAGTCTTAGTTTGATGTCAGCCATAAAGTCCAGTTGGTTTGTAACTGTTTATGTAATTGTTCCTGGCATATTATCTCAGCCTCTGTATATTTCTTTCTGTTTTTCAGCTTCATAACCAATGAAATAGCCATTGAAGGTGGGCTTGGTCATGTCCCATTTGGTTTTGAATGAAACAGGCACATGCTGATTGGCTTTCCAATACTGAGATATGTTTTTGTGTATGGATAAGCAGAATGCCAGATTATTAATTCATGAAATGTTGAGTCTTAGGAAATGGCAGGATATACTGGGCTTTTATATGTTACAATAAAATAAAATATATCCTGCAATATCTCTCAGCATTGTAACATTCAACAGCCATGTTGCAAAGTTCACAGAATTGTCTTAATACAACAAACAAACTTTACAAACACACTCCATCATAATAGAAATGGAAATTTAGTGTCCACTCTCCTGCCCTGCTAGCATGTTCAACAATGGCGTGTTTAAGAAATTTTCTCTGTTTTACTTAAGCAGACAACACAGTGCATATACATCATAGAATTAGAATTACAGTATAATCACTTTATTTGCCAAACACATTTACATATGCAAGGATTCGCTAATATACAGATGTACAATTATACAGACTTAATGTATTAAGATTAAATTTAATGTATTAAGATTAAATTTACAAAAGAGAGGAGGCCATTTGGCCCATCAATCTCGTTGGGGAGAACTCAAGAACTCAACTAATAGCTCAGAGTTGTTAAAATCTTATCTAGCTCTGATTTGAAAGGAATCTGAGGTTTTAGCTTACATTACACTCCCAGGAAGACTATTCCATACTCAGGCATACATTCCATACACACTGTGTAAAGAAGTGCTTTCTCAAATCCATTTTAAAATGTTCTCCCACTAATTCCCACCTATGGCCACGAGTTCTAGTATTTAAACCAATATTAAAGTAGCCATTTGGCTGAACAACATCCAGACCTGTTAGAATCTTATATACCTGGATCATGTCCCTTAGTCTCTTTCGCTCGAGGCTGAACAGATTCCGTTTAGCTGACCTCTCCTCATAAGACATTCCTCTAAGACCAGGAATCATTCTTGTAGCCCTACGTTGAACCCTTTCCAAGGCAGCAATGTCCTTTTTAAGGTATGGTTACCAAAGCTGCACATAATATTCTAGCTGGGGTCTTACCAAGGAATGGGTACAGAGTGTTGAAACATGCAAAACATGTGCTATGTATTCTGTTCCCAGCTGGGTATAATCAGATCATGAATGAGTGTCAGAGTCAGTGTTTCTTCAGCTGACACAGATCGAAAAGGGGTTGATGGACTTTCTTTAGGATCATACAGCAGTTATCATGTCATTTTAGGTTATGCAACAAGAAACTTGAATTATTCTCTTGTGCCTTTGACCAAGCCAATATATGTCTGGTGGGGGATGAGGCAATCTGAAATTAATGACCATCCCCTGGATTTTCTGTGTGTTGAGCTCCAGGTTATTCTGGTGGCACCATGTGGACAGGTGCATCACTTCGTGTCAATAAATGGACTCATGACTGTTGGGAATGAGACCAATCTGTCACGGTACGGGTCGTGTGAAGAAGGAGGATGCTGCTGCGGATCAATCAGGTGCAAGGGGTTTTATTACTCAGACTGTCATACAGGAAAAAGAACCAAAACGTAGTTCTAAACTCGTAGTTGTGAGACAGGCAGGGGTTAGGCAGTCTTTGTTAGTAATCCAAGGGGGCAGGGCAGGCTCAGGTCCGAGGACAAGCAGGTATTAAGGCAATCTTCGTTGGAAGCTCGGCAACAGGTAGAATCGTCATCGGGAAAGCAGAAATGGGTCAGGGTAACAGGCAGGCAGAGGTATAGACAGGTAGGGAGAATATGGGACAGAACTGCTTGAACTTGCAAAAATATGCCGAAGATCAGCATATTTAGTATGACATTCCATTTACCTCAATGGACTTCAGCTGTCAGAAGGCGGAGTACCGTGACTGGTTCTACCGCATCTTAGAGCTGGCAGGGAGGGAGCAGTTCGGCCACTGCTACACTCCCTTCTCGGGAAACCCCGAGGGCGTGAAAGGGAAGCCGTGCATGACATCAAAGGAGCATCCTCGGAGCAGTCCATGACACCAATCAGTGTGATGTCATCTGCAAACATGATGAGCTTCACATATGGTTCACTACAGGTACAATCACTTGTATAGATGGAGAGAAGTAAAAGGGAATATATGCATGACCACCCACCCACACATAATTTCCTATCTGTGAGGAAGCTGATGATCCAGTAGCAGATGGAGGTGGGCAAAGTGAGTGGAGTCAGCTTGTCTGCTAACAGCTAGTATGATAGTATTGAATGCAAGTTCACAAACATGATCCTCATTTTAGACCCAAGTGTGTTAAAGTAGGGGTGGCCGATCCCAAAGAAATCATACCACGATCTTTATAACACACAATCGCGATCCTCGATCTGAATTGTGATCCTTCTTCCCAGTTTTGAAATGTACCATCAAGAATACCCAGACCTGATCAGGCCTAACGACTTATCTGTTAGCACCATTTAAACTCAGTATTGCATTAAAGATACTGCCTTTATATGTTCATTAAACCAGAGTTAAACTTTATTTTAAATATTAAAGTTGAGTAGAATGCTGCCTTTTACTTCACTGGGTATGACGTTAAACCAGGCTATCTGCACTGGCTTCATTGGGCTAATCCAATGAAGTCTTTCAGCAGGGGTGGATCTAGAAAATTATTCATGGGGTGGCAAGGGGGTGGCATTAAAATTATGAGGGGTGGCAACACTGAAGCAAGCATCCTTGCATGGTTTTTGTGGATTCAAGGAATGCTATTCTTTATTCGGTGTATACACT
>JAODJW010000035.1:1236295-1247160 GCA_026777045.1 Hyperopisus bebe
ACATCACCGGCTTTTCCGACCACTTGCTCTGTGCCCCGACTACGCCTCCCGAACGCCCCCTCTGATTCTAGTTTGTCAGATCTAAATAAAGGTCTTCTACGGAAGTCTTTCTCCTGTGTGTTCTGTACCCGGTAACATCAACGTTAGTTCAAAAGAGAGAGTAACTTCATAGGCCCAACAAAACTAGCACATGACAGCACTCATGCAATGCTACAAATGCAGTTATACCCATTATAAATACGCCCTGGACCCAGGTCCAGCATCCAGAACTTTATGTTTCCATGTTAATCCACAACCCTTGGGAGTGGAATCCAGTGCTCTATGGACGAGTCCCCACTTCTTGGTAAAATGTAAATGATATTTCAATAGCTAGGGTGCACAAATATGTCAGTTATACATTTGTACGAATTGTTCAGAATCAGAATACTTTTTATATCCTGGATGAAATTGCCAGCGATTACAGACTGCATGGTATACACCGTATACAGCTACATGAAAAGACAGTATACCACATTACCACACACAATTAAAAATAAATATTTTTGTTTGAGTATATGAAATAAATAAGTGTAACGTGGAGATGAATATACAAATTTCACTCAAAACACTGCATGAAAAAAGATGAATAAATGAGCAGATATTGCTAAAAACAGATATGATTGCACATGCGCCCAGCGTGATTTACCGCTGAACAGTCTGAAGGCTGGTGGAAGGAATGCCTTCCCAGGCTAAGAGAATGATTCTACCCAGGTTACACTTAGGACCATGGTAAACAGATAAACAGAGATTGTTCATTTGACACAGGTCCAATTTTACGTCGCTTAAAAAAAGGAAAACCAAATGTTCAGCCCATGTCATTTGACTGACAATTTCATATGGCGAGGCCGTAACCATAGCAACACAACTTGAGTTGGTGCACAAACATGAGCAGATGGACGGCTTGGGTGCTTCTGCAGTGACGGATGGTGGAGGATGGTTATGATTCTCTCCAGAACAGTATGAGCCCATGAAAATGACTTGGCACAGAGAAAACGTATTAGATTCGGGTGACAAAAAATTAACTGACGCTGCAACTGCTAAAAGGTTTCGTTACAAATATAGCCACCTTTTTCCAATAAATTGCCCTGGGTGGGGAGGTCAGATTAATGAGACTGACAGAATATGCTAAACATAACTGGTCAGGGGGCATGATTAATGCAACACATGAGGTCTAAGCATTGTCTAAAATAGCCCAACTGCATCACAAACCCACCAGGCAAACCAAGGGCACATCGGCTCCTCCACCTCCAGTGTTCTCATGCACAATACTGGCATCACCGGCTGGCAACACACCCGCCCATCTCACACAGACATTTGCAATCACCAGGAAAAACAGGACGTCATCCATTCATTGTTCCATAAGCATGAAATATGTTAAACACTGGAACCTGAGTGTAGCCCTGACATTTGTACTTATGGACTGCAGCCTGACGCTGGGTAGATGTGAACATGGCTGCCACATTCCCTAATGGACCAGTGATAGAGTGCCAATGCCAAACTCTCAGCGTCATCATGAATGGCGAGCGCCGGCTGGCAGGGCATGCAAACAGGAGGTCACCATCCAACCAACAGAACCAAATCTGACAAAAGCCTTTAGCATATCTGTGGGTTTTAGCCATCCAATGCTGTAAAATTATCACCTTTACAGAAAGTTCACTGAATGTGACCCACGGGGATGTGTGGCAGCTGACTGGGCAGCAGTGAGTCACAGAACTAGTAATATGTTTGCTTTTATTGACCTGTCAGTTTTTATCAGTGACATTCCCTGAAAAAAGCTGTTGGTTCTTATAGCGCCAAGGCATGGAGGTGCTAGGTGTCGAGTCTTGCATTCATTGTTATAGAACAGCTAGCTGCCAAAAGGTTTAAGGATTAGCTACTAAAGAAAAGGAATTTTTGTGAAACTTTCATCCGGCAGCCTGAGGAGAAGGGCAGGCAACTTCATTTCTGCGAATAATCAACACCAAGCATCGGCCAGTAGTTTGAGAATGAGCGGCAGGAATTTGGTTTGGTTCATAACCAAGTTTCTATAGGAAATAAAGACGCTCATAGAAACACTGGTTATGCTCTCAAAACAAGAAATAAATCCTGACAACTTTGCACACAAATTTCTTCACAGTTTCAGACTCCAAAGTAAATTTGAGTTTTTGCAGAGATCCAAGGGCCAGACAAAGGCCCAATTTAGTTATCACCTTAAGTATGAAAGAGCTGCTCTCTGCTCTATGTTAAACACCCAGCACAGCCAAGGAAAACAAACATAATTTCCTTTATATACTTTGAAAAGATGCAATCTCTGGTTATCTGAATCTCCAAATGCGTTTTGGCCTAGAAATGTGTTTTCATTCTTCTCTGATCAGTGAAGTTCTTCTCCACATCATTCACAGTTTATTGGCATCATAGGTTCACACATCAGAGGAAGCAAATCACTCCCAACAAGTGTAAATGAACTGGGAAAATACTCAGTATGGCCCTCCTTTGGCTCCTGCTTACCCACTGTTCCTCTGTCTTTAAAATACTAAATGGTTTCATAGTTTCACTGAACAAAGACATGACTAATTTCTAGCAATGCTGCTGCTGATCCTGGAGATATTTCAACAAGGGACCAGAGCAAAGGCTCGAGGGCAGGAGATCTATTCCTTTCTATAACAAAGCACCTGTCAGCTAAAGTGTCAGCCAATCCCATTAGTTAACTTTTCATATATGCAAAAATGAACAATCACAGAGAAATTATCTCTACAATGATTCACAAGATATTCCAGAGGAGGAAGAAACATAGGCTATTGGGGAATTAATGGTGTGAATGACTTACACTGTCAGAACAAAGTGATACACTGTCACAGCATGGCCACAATATTTACTCTTGGAATCAGGTTTGTCTAAAACTGTAGAATGAGGCACACATCTGCTCAGATTTATATTGACTCTCATTTTATTGTAAAATGTGATTATTAATTTTACCTAAACAGAACTGAAAAAATATGAATGCTCATAAACATAATATTTTGCCTATGGCATTCCAAAAAAGAGGCATTCACTTATACAGGCAAATCTACCAAAGGTCTTTTGTCAATTTTATCCATGTGGGGATGTTTCTGCCCACACCTCCAAAGCAAAACATGTCCATCTGCTGAGGTACTGGCCTGTGCAGTTTGGAATGTCCATGTGATGTTATTAATCTACATCTTGTACGCATCATATACGTAGTTCTTAGATTGGCACCCCCTCAGGCCTTCCATCCGAAAAAGTTCCCCACGTCCCCATCCCTGGCCAGCTGGGTGCGTGTGCTGCTTGGGGGGGAGCGGCCCGGCAGGGAGAGAGCGAGGCCTCCTGTTGTTGCGTCTGAAGCCTGTTTCATAAATGTCACATGCCGTTACATATGTCTCAATGGGGATTTTTTGGTGGTTATGATTTTTATTATTTTTTTTTTTTTTACAGTTTTACATGCCCTATGCTACATCCCAGACGTTCTTTTAAGCCCAACCTCTTAGTTAACAGTTAACATGAGAGGAGAAACACCAGTGCTTTTGTAACTGGGGGAAAAAATAAACAAATCTGCATTCTTGCATGCCGACATACATACACACACACTGATATTCAGCAAATATTCACATTGGATGTTTAAAGTTGTGCTATTTTGTAATTATTTTAGACAAACATGCCGGAATTCCCACTGGGATCACACTTCCTCACAGACTTTCTCCCGGGATCGGGGGCATGCTGAGGTGTTGGGGGGTTGGGGTTGGGGGCACTGCTGTCTTCGGCTCCCTGTCTGACTGCGATTGTGGGAAAGGTCAAGGCCTGTGGCTTGCGGCAGCACACTCAGGCCCACTGGGGCTCAATATATCTCCAGTGGGGGATTAGAGGCCATTTCGCGGCGTGTCTGCATGTCTGCGTCTGTGCCAGAGGGGGAAACAGGAGACGGCACCTCGTAACTTTCTACGACGGCCAGGTGCCTGCAGCACTGGCCTGTGGGCTCCCGGCTGAGGCTATGTTGTCACAACATTGTGCCAATGTTGCCATGGCATTGCAGGCTAATGTGTGACCATTGCTCACTGCCATACACTGCAAACCATCAGGTATTCCCTTGGGTGATTTTCCTCAGTTGACCTGCTAGTCCTAAAATTGATGAACTACTTACTGTAAATGCCTTTGGTTTGGTTTTTTAGTTAAGCATGTAAGTACTAACCTGAATGTCCAGTATATGTGTGCGCACGTTAATCGTTTGACTAATATGAAGTGTTTGTTATGTTACATTAGGCAGTAGATATAGGTAGTAGGCTTCCCTTTGTCTCCCCCCTTCAATTACTGACAGTAGTATGGGATTTTTGTACTATGTAAATGATTCCATAGCTTGGTCTTTAGCACTATAATGTTTGTCCTCCCATGAATGTTGCACTGTGGCTTCAGCAGGAATGTTATTATGTTTCGCTGTGTGTTATACATGACTGTGATGACAATAAGGCTTTACTTGACTTGAATAATAAGCCATGACAGTAAGCTTGGGGGGCGCACAGTGGGTCAGAAGGCACTATTGTTGTGTCCTACCTCGAGCGCTCACTGCGGGCTAAAATTCGACCTTTGGTCCGTGTGTGTGGAGTTTTGCATGTTCTGTTTTGTGTAATATGGATTTCCTCCAGGTAATCCTACCCAAAGATGTGCCATTAGGTCGAAGGAAATCTCTAAATGACCCAGGGGGTGCCAAGGGTCTACAGGGTGCACTATGTTGCAGGTAGAGTGCACTATGCTGCAGGTAGGGTGTATTATGTTACAAGAAGGGTGTCCTATGCTGTGGATGTACTATGCTGTGAGTAAGGTGCACTGTGATGCATTAGGGTGCACTATGCTGCAGTAGGGAGCCCTGTGTTGTGGGTAGGGGGCACTGTGCTGCGGGTAGAGTGCACTATGCTGTAGGTAGGGTGCACTATGCTGTGGGTATGGTGCACTACACTGAGGGTAGAGTGCACTATGCTGTGGGTAGGGTGCACTATGCTGTGGTTAGGGTGTATTATGGTGTGGGTGTGGTGCACTATGCTGAGGGTAGAGTGCACTATGCTGTGGGTAGAGTGCACTATGCTGTGGGTAGGGTGTATTATGCTGTGGGTTGGGTCCACCACGCTGCAGGTAGGGTGCACTATGCTGTGGGTAGAGTGCACTATGCTGCAGTAGGGTATATTATGCAGCAAGTAGGGTGCCCTATAATGCAGTAGGGAGCTCTGTGCTGTGGGTAGGGGGCACTGTGCTGTGGGTAGGGGGCACTGTGCTGTGGGTAGAGTGCACTATGCTGTAGATAGGGTGCACTATGCTGTGGGTATGGTGCAATACTCTGAGGGTAGAGTGCACTATGCTGTGGGTAGGGTGCACTATGCTGTGGGTATGGTGCACTATGCTGTGGGTAGGGTCCACTACGCTGCAGGTAGGATGAACTATGCTGTGGGTAGAGTGCACTATGCTGTGGGTAGGGTGCAGTATGCTGTGGGTATGTGCACTATGCTGCGGGTAGGGTGCAGTATGCTGTGGGTAGGGTGCTCAATGCTGTGGGTAGGGTGCCCTATAACAGAATTATTAAGGCTGCAGTCATGATGAAGTACAATTGAAAAACACTTTATCAGTGCAGCACTTTTTCTGATGAGCATCATGGTGGCGACATTCCAGGCAGGTCAGACAAGAGAAAAACAACTCAGTACAATTAATAAACAGAGCAATATAATTATAGCATTTATTTATAATACAAATATAGTATTTTTGTAGATCTGAATCTGATACCTGGAAGAGGGATGGGTGGGCAGAGGGGCTGAGTATGGCATATGGGCCGGGGCCCCCACAGGGCGTGTTCAGGACCTGCCACTCGCTGCCCCAGTCAACTTGCCAGTGAGGTCATTAAAACCTGAAGAGGCCAGCAAGTGGTGTATCGAGTGCCCATGCAGGCGGGAGGAATGTTCCATCCGAGTAGCCAGGGCATACCAAGGGAGCACGAGAGGCCAGGTTAGGTTTCTCAGCCTCCATCCAAGAAGCTCCACACCTACATGCTTTTCAGACCCTCATTCCCTCACGCTTCACTTCATAACCCATCCCAATAAAAGTTTTTTTAATCTTTTATGTTGGTTATCCATGTTATTAAATTAATTAAACATTTAGAACAATCTAAATTCAATTCAGTTTTTTTAATCTTGTTTGTTTTCTAAATTCCCCAAGCGTTTAAGTTTTGTGACCTGATGGCAGCCTTTGGATCAGTCTTTGACGCAGACCACCAATAGTGGCTCTGAGAATGTTGTCTCTCAGCAGTGACATGCAGCAGAGACTAACCTCTGCTCCTCACTTTGGCGCAGGCCATCAGATTTATTAAGTACTAATTGTTGGCTTGAGTGTCATTGATTGGCGCCCCCCACAGGGCAGCTGAGTGTCAGCTTTTGTCACCTGGCAGATTCATGGGCTAAAAGCACATGCTGAGGCAGAATATTTTCCAAAAGCTGCAATGTTGTTCCCACCAGTCCAGAAGCGTCCCCTCATGTCCACAGGGTATTGTTAGTGTTTTTCACCTCAAAGCACTTCATGATTAATGAGGACGGCTGTGTGTTTATAGAGAGGGTAGGCACTCAAAGGACAGCAGGCCAAAAATAAGCCTGGCCCAGCACTGCGGGCGGGGTCAGAACCCCAAGAGCTGTGGCATGTTCTCGGGAGGATGCATGGCATAAGACAATAGGGGGTGTGGGACAGGGGGGTAATTTGTTGGGCAGAAACAGAGCTGCTGTGGAAGCTAACTTTGCTCTCCATTGAAAGATTATGGACTGGCCTAGACTTCTGCTCCTTTGAGTTCCAGCTGGGGGGCAACAGGATAAGTGGTGAGGGGGGGCGCAACTCTGAGTGCACTAGCATAGAAAAGTACCAGCTGCCTTAACCACCAGGTGATGTACCCCCCCACCCCCAGCACTAAGCATTTTGTATCTGACCCCTTTTAAAATCTACTTCCACCACAATGGAACTTAAGTAGCTCAAGCCCAATGTCATGGACTCAAACCGACCATCTGTCTGAAAGAACTATATAGATGTATATATCTCTGTATAAATGTTTCCGAAGCGGTGACTTGATTTACTGACTGCCACGTCCTGCTGTGTGCTTAGCATGGTCGGTGTTATCCCCCAACTTCAGTGGTCCAAATTCCCCCAGTTTTACAGCAGCAGAGTGAGCCCCCACACTACAATAGCCAGGGCCTAGGAATGTAGACAGCGCCCGTCACCCATGCCCAGGCCCAGGAGAGCCTGGCACCCCCACCTGCCACCTCCATCAGGCACATAAATCGTCCTGGTAAGGAGAGCAGTGAAGCTGCACAACCAGGTGTCATGGGTTTAAGATGTGAGGAATAGCAGTGGGGGAGACGGCGCATTTGAAATACTGCAATGCTGTAAAATCACGGCTTCACCGGTGCCAGCTGGGCCTGTGTGGTCAGATAAGCAGTTCAGTTCACAAACCAGCTTTTCATCTTCAAGCTGAAAGTCAATAATGTTTTCTTTTTTTAATTTTATTGAATCATTTTTACAGAAAAAAAAGATGGCTGAATTCAAATAACCAAGACAATTTATTGTAAATTTTGTAACATGAATTGTAGAAGGCCCTGTGTTTGTATTCTATATTTTTATCTCTCATTTCAGTGTTCATACAAGTGGGAATACAAGTAATTAAGATGTGTGTCTATGGTGTATCATGAATTTGTGTAAGTGCTGTATGGGTCAAGCCGTATCCAGGTAATCTTCAGGCTGGTCTCTCGCTGTGCCAGGTTCATGTTATATTACAAGTAGATTAAGTCTGTATCCACATATGCTCAAACTACATTGAAGATCTGCTTTGAATTTTCCGTTGATTCATTGCCCCTGCACCTGTGTTCCAAGTGGTTAAGTATTTCATTTATGAATTCAAACTTATATATGGACTCTCTGCCAAGTTGCACAGTTTCTACTGTGGCCACAGATGAAGTCTGTAACTCAGGAAAGATACCTGTAGACTTAAACCCTGAGAGAGATCTTCTATACAAGTAGGCTAATTTGTAATGACTGAGTATCCCCCCCCAGGGTGTCCCCTGCCTAGCACAGACGCCAAGCTACCTGCAGTCCCATGTTGGATAAGGTATTGTAACGCTGTTTTATGAATGTAAGGCACAGACATTTACAAAAAAATACACTCAAACATTTATTCATTTAACAGACACTTTTATCCAAAGCTAAACGCAATTAGCCCAACAATAAAATCATTCGGCTGATTGCAGGATTTGAACTAGCAACCTTCCGATCCTAGCAACCAAAACCACTAAGACAGACTGTGACCTAAACTCTTGTCAAAAAATGAACCACATGCTTTTCTTCAGAGAACCAGAACCCCCCACAGTCTGGGTGGCTGAACCCACTCAGCCATTCCCACAAGAAGTTACATTGACATTTCACTGTAATACTTTTGAAGCTTTTGACTTTTTATTTTTTATTCATCATCTAAGTTACTAACTAGAATCCCTGACCAAAATATTGGAACGTCTTCTTCTTGAGGCTGAGTGATTAAACTTTTAAAAGATTTTATAGTGTTTTTTTTTAATGAAAAATGATAACATCATACAACATAGTACAGAAAAACAATAACACAATACAGCATGACAAACAAAGACATAAGGGAAACAGAAGTAAAAAGTGAACACTGAAATAACAAGAGGGATAAACTTCATTCGACACCAAGGAGTAAACATCGTTTTTTTAAGTGTCATTGGTAAGTGTGGGGGGTAAATGAAGGAGGAAGCAGCAATAGAAATGTTGTAAATCAAAGAGATTTTAGAATCTGATGACAAACATAATTCGTATCTGAAAAAGGCCAACCCATCCGCCCCTGACTGTCATCAAAGCTAGTCTATAAACATGGCAGCTGTCAGGCCAGCACGTCCGGCCCGCGGAGGACATGCCGCCCGCCTCTCACATGCTCTTCTCATCACACAGCGCTGCAGTCCAGCATGACGTGGGGAATTCTGCGTTCTCGTCTGTCCTCAGACCCACTCCACCTAGACGTTGACTGGTCAGTCCATCTGCTCAAGGGCATTTACATGAAATCATACAAATACTCAATTCTGGCATTAAAAAGGTTATGAAAACTTCATATTGAACCAAGGCCCCCACAAGGGGTGGCAGGGTGGTGCTGTGGCACTGTCGTCCCATACCTCCAGGGCTGGGTATCAAAGCCTTCCTCCGCTCCGTGCATGAGTCTGCATATTCTCCCTGTGCATGCTTTTCCTCCTGCAGTGGAAACACATGCAGCTGGGCCAGTGAGTTTCCCAAAATTGCCCATAGTGGACTGGTACCCTGACTTCTGTTAGGCTTATAAGACCAATATTTTTACGGGGCTTTGACTCTTATTATACTTTAAAATTATTTAGGTGTTAAATGTCATCAATCATATAAATTACTGTAAAGATGTCAACTCATTTGAACTTAAAATTCACACATTCACAATTTTACGTTCCACAAGGAAAACATCCCCAGAGAAATCAGCCACCGCACAACCTAAAAAGGCTTCCTCCATCCTCCCTCATCATATAAAGTATCAGACATCATAAATACACAGGGTGTGCCACAGCAGCACTTTCTGTCTGATCAAGTTGGCGTGGAGGCTGTGAGTGAGCTAGGGGGTATCCACATGTGTGTGCCACGTGTCCGGGACACACACACATGCATACACACACCTCATCATCTTATCATAAAGACAACCAGAGGATGGGCCGGCTCTGCTCACACTTTCACCGTTCAGAAGTCTAATGGCAGTATAAAACTGTACATAGGAGGGTCTTTAAGTATTGACTTTTCATAGAAGTAAGAAACATAGTCATAGGCTGCACAATAATTAATGACAGACAGACCTGTAGCCTACTTAAATTAAAGTCTCTAAAGGGATGTTGCTGTTGTACCTTCAGATTGTCTCAAAATACATCCTCCTATCCACAATTACCTAAAACTTCCTTAACACAGGGTACACACTCACACACAATGTTTAATTTTTATCTCAAAATTACAAATCTGTTTTTTTTATATTATAAAGATCTGCCATAATTGTACTAGAACACCTTACAATGAGTTAACAATGAGTTGTTTAGGAAAAGAGGGAAGCTGAATGAATGAATGAATGAATCAATGAATGTCAGAGGTGGGTGGCCACCCACATATGCTCCCCCTGCTCCCTACTAAACCCCCCCGCCCCCCCCGAAAGTTCTGACAGAAGGTCAGCTATAAGACAAAAAGCACTCGAGAACAAGCACCTGCCAAGACTCTCCATGGGAGTCAAAGGTCAGCCACCCTAGGCTTGTACACATGGGTCCACGTACCATTCTTCCCTATCTATAGCCAGCCTTCATGCCGGAACAGCATGTGCATTGCAGGGACTTATAAGGGGCTTTGGTGCATGACAGCATGGATAGCACCTTACCAGCATCCCACACATACCAACCCCCCAAACAGGTGTGACAAACAAGAGAAAAGCTGTCACACTTAATCGGACTGGAAATCCGTGTTCTTCTGTTTGATAGGGCCATGGTCACAAAAATTGAATGTTATTTGTTTTATGACTGGATTAAGATTCAAGATTCAAAAAACTTTATTAATCCCAGAGGGAAATTGCTTTGTCCTGGTTATACAGTTGCTCAGATTATTTTAATGGGAAGAAAGGAAAAAAGAAAAATTAGATTAGGAGAAAGTACAATAGAATTAAATATAGCACACAATTAAGTTACATAATGCACTAGAAATGCAGTGTAAATAAGAAGAAATATTGCACAGTGTATTATAATCAGATATTGCACTTGGAATTG
>JAODJW010000035.1:1247260-1257596 GCA_026777045.1 Hyperopisus bebe
TGACCTTATCCAGTCTGTTTCTGTCTGCTGTTTTCATGTTACAGCCCCAACAGACCACAGCATAAAAAACGACACTCGCCATGACAGATTCGTAAAACATCCAAAGAAACACAACTGGGTCTCCGATGCCAGCCGGCTTCAATGCAATCAGCTGCTCCCTAGTGTAAACAAAGAAACCAGCTCCATGCTGCTGCGCGCTGATCGCCGAAAACATAAATATCACTGTATAACTAATAAAGATAACACTTTCAAAACGCATGGTTTGAAAGGGCAGACCGTAATGATTTAGGAAAAGAATAAAATTATAAATAGATAAAATCGGAGAAGTATTAAAAACAAGTAAAACACACAAAAACCCGGAGAGCAACTGCACCAAGCTGCTGCACGCTCGCACATGTGCAATATTCTACTGATTTTACTCTGTTATTTATTTTTCCTCTGAGCTGCCAGATTGCAATTACTGACATTTAGATCCAAAATTTCATCATCTGGAAAAAAAAACTTGGCTCTGGAATCTCGGCTTAGTCCAGGTGATTGCTAGGCTAAAATGGGAGGTAGTTTTAAAATTTGCATTCAAGCATGTACTGAACATAAATATCTGATACACACCACACAATTTATACATAGCTTTGGCCATGGAGGTAACGGCAATGGGCCCAATGGCTCTGAGAACAAGGAATACCTGGCTCCTATAACCTTACGTTTGACGGGCATTATAAAGTTCTTTCATGAAATGATTGTGTGTAGCCCCAAATATGTTCTAGAATATTCAGTAAGGGTTTACCCAGAATTTTCAAACACTTTGGATGGTTCTTTGATGGACCCTGTCTGCTAACTTCAAAACTTCAGTAGAAAATGATGTGTGTGGCAATGGAGCCACCATAGCTGCAGACAACTACAGTAGATGATATGATAGCAAAGATGCATCCATACATTTTCTATGCCCACTTGTCCTGTGCAGGGTCATGGAAAAGTGAGTATATAGGTTATGGCAGAAAATACAGGTGCAAGGCAGGGAATAACCCAGGATGGGATGTCAAGGCACACACACACACACACACACACACATGGGTTTGTAATTATATCTTTGTGGGAACTCTCCATTCATTTCTATGAAGAGAACCCTAATCCCAACAAGAACAACCTTAACCATAAGTAACCAGAGAAAATACAAATCTCTTGGCATTTAAGTTGTTTGGACTACAGTCACAGATTTTATAAAATTTAATTTCCCCTTGTGGGGACTGAAAAAATGGTCCCCATGACGTCAAAAATAACAGGTTTTTTGTAGAGGACATTTGGACCCCACAATGTAATGTATACCTGGATCACACACACACACACACCAATTCAGCTTACCATGTGTTTGGTCTGTGGAGGAAACCGGAGTACCCGGAGGAAACCCCACAATGACATAAGGAGAACATGCAAACTCCACACACATGGAGCTAGGGCAGAGATCAGACACTAAGCCTCTCATGACCCTGAGCAAGATAGACAGTGGATGGATGGATGGATGGATGGAATATCCTGTATACAAGGGTTTTCCAGGGATCCCCCTCAGTAAATTATTTATTTACTGCATGGCCACATTTTTGTTTAAAATTTCTTTAGAATTTCCCACCGATTCAGAACAAGAAAAAAGTGACAAATTGAATGGACTGCAAACAGAAATCTAATTTTAACAGCCTTAATAAATCATACAAATGAACTTTTTTGAAGTAGGGCAGTACAGCACTATATTCAAGATTCAAAGATATTTTATTGTCAATTCACATTTTATGTGCAAGACATATATGAGAACCGAAATGCCATTTTTCGCTCATTGGTGTGTGTACCCTCTAATTAGAACTAGAAAGTTTAATCTAGCTTACAAAATTTTGATTGAATTTAAATAGACATTCTATATAAAAATACAGATAACAAGACACAAGACAAACTGACAAGGCAAGAGACTTATCGACAAAAAAAGGGCAAATGGTAACAATATAAAATAAAACATGACAGTACAGTTTGTTGCTGATTTTTTTCATTGACTGCCTATCTGCTCATTTCATGAAACGCGTTTCACTTCACTGGTAGAATTGTCACCCATCCCAAGTGAAAAATATAATACTGTGCCCCATTTTTAACCAGCACTGGATGCAAATTGTCTAGTATTTAGTCAGGTTGAAAGTGAAAACCCTAATAGCTGGTGTTGGTAACTGTAAACACTAGCATTCTGTATGTTACACTAGATGGCAATGCTTCCAGTGGTGAAATAAGTTCACATTATTTCCAGTTTAGTTTTGACCGCATTTACAGTATGCAGCACCATCTGTTGGATGTCAAACATTAAAGATCAGGAGATCCGGTTCCTGTTTGTGTGGTGGCCCATTATGGACCAAACTGTGTTTCCTTGCCACAGTTCCATGGCCCACTGGAGGCCGCTCACATCCTCATACTGAGCTGCAGACCAGTGACTGATAAACACCAGTCAACATCTGTGCCTGAACGCTCACAATGGCCTTGTCTCACACAGGAGACTTGGTTGTGTTGACTTGTGGAACAAAAGGGATCCACTAGACTCTTAACTGCAGGCTGTAACTGCAGGCTGAAGGTAGACTAGTTTTTTGGGGCCAGCACCAAAACCTTATTATAATCCAGTCAGAATAGCTCAGCCACTCATAAAAATTAGCCAGCCCCCACCCCTGGCCCATTCCCCTAGCAAGCAGAGGAAGGACACCTGTTTCCCTGTATCGGGCACCCCCGTACCTTCCCCTTTTCTCTGATCCCCCACCCCCCCATTGAGGACCCACATCTGCACGCCATTCCTGCCCAGTGCTATGGCTCTTTTTCAAGTGCAAATGTCCTAGGCGGCATGCCTCCATGAGTCCCTAATGCAATGCGATAGTGGGCTGCCCCACGTCCTGCTATTTTCACCGCCCGTGCTGTCTTTGAGCTCCTGAGGGGGCCTGACCAGAGAGCAGAGGTTGTGCTGTTCATTCCCATTAGGTACACAACGCTCAGTGTTTCTGGACGCAGACTGGACCTGCCTCATTTAAAGGTGGAAGCAGCATCAACAGGCGCACTATTTCTGAGCTCAACAGGTACCAAAACTTTTGCGAGACCCCAGCTGTTTCTGACTGGGCCTTTATCAGTAACATCTGTCTGGGGGACAGGGGGAGGTGGTCTGGGGTGACTGGTATCAAGGGCAATGACCTTGTTCTTTTTTAGAGTGTTTCCTGTTGACACCCCCAATCCCTACCCCCTACCCACTAACTTTATTCCTGAGAGTAGCCTGTGATAGCCTGTCTGGTTCCACTGCTCCTCATCAAACATACTGCAGCGACCAGAAGCCATGAATCAACAGCCACTGCTGTCCTGGAGACACATTGATATGTGCAGCAGGGCCGACATCTTGGTATGCTTTAACTGGACACAGAATGCGATCCATCTGGCTGCAGAAGCACCAAGCTGCCAAGTAAACACATAAGGATTGCACATAAGGATTAAAAGTGTATTAAAAGACACTGCAAACCATTAACTTCGACTCAGTCCAGCGATTTTTTTGCACAGTAAATATATTGGCAGTTTTAGCATCCAAAATTTAAGGGCTTAAAATAACGTGAAGAAACGGCCACGCTATAGACAGGCAATAGCTATTGGGGCTGGCTTTACCGAAGAGATGAAAGACCGCGCCTGCTTTGCAGCATCAACAATGGTTTCCCTAAATCTAATCGGTGACACGTGGTTTTCAGAACAACCACTTAGATGGGGCTGGGCTGTGCCCTGCGATTAAAGAGACGCATCGGCGAGATGTGGTTTTAAATTTTTTTCGTAATATATTTTTCCACAATAGGTTACAAAGTAATACAGTTGGCACAATGCGGGTACATATTATCGAAAGTGACTTACCCGATACAGCTTCAGTACCGGAAAAGCCTCGACAATAGTAGACGGTCTGACAAGCAGACGCAGAAACACAAGAGGGCATGATTATTATTGCGTCGTTGTGTGTCGACTTGTTTAAGCAGCATTTAAAATAAAGCATTTTCTCTGAGTGTTTTCGCGCTTGCCTTTTTTCCTGTCGGCATACCGCGGAATGAACAGCTTGGCTCCGGAAATAGTCGGCTAAAGTTTTAACTTTAAACTTGAAATCTTTTCAAAGATTTCAAAATTAGCATTTTTATTGGAGATGTCTTGATTTGCGTCGTTATTTTTCTGGCAATATGAATTAGCTTTACATCGATATTTCAGGCAGTTTCCAGATGAGTTGCCTGTCAAATGGCATAGCTTATTACAACTTCTGTTTCTTAGGTATTCTGGCATTACAGTTACTTACTGAAAACAAGATTAGGCAAATAAGAAAATATGTTGTTCATCCATCAGGTCAGTGTTGTCCGCTTCACACACCTCGGTGTAACGGGCTCGAGCCTCTCTGAAACACCGCAGGGCACGAGCCATGGGCGTAAATTACGGGGGGTTGTAACCCCCCAATGATCAAAACCGGCTAATACAACCCCCACAATAATCATGTCCCCCCCCCTAAATGGGCGGAGACCGCAACCCCCCCATTATTCAAACCAAAGTTACGCACTACTAGGGCAAAACTTGGATGAGAATCGAGTTCAGAAAATGTATTTAGTTGGTTTATTTTGGGATGGTACAATTGTTAAAATTCTCGTCAATTCATGAAAAACCTACGTTTATATGACGAATAATATTGAATGAATAATTTGCAAATGTCCATAATGGACAATACAGAACGTTCTCCGTTGCGTGCCGTATTATAAAATGCATTTCGGGCCATTTGTTGGTTTCTCATCGTGCGCTGATGAGAGCATGTAACGCAGTACATTGATAATTATTTTAAATAATGTCCAGATAGAGGGCGTTCAGCCAAATCCTGAAGTCATGTTCTTCTACACTGATCGAGTCATTACGCCAGCTATTTCTTAAATAGACGACTTGGAAAACAGGTGTTTCCAATCGTACACTGTTTTTCTCCATGTGATCGTATTCAACAGATATGGGAGATGCTATTACACGACTGTAAAAATAATGGCAACCGATCGGGAAAAAGAAAATCACATTTCAGTTGCGTTTTAAATAACAGAGACTGGTTGAACGCATTCAGTCAGAGATCTTTTTCAGGGCACTGACATCTGACTTTAAGTTTCAGGATGAATTAGCCTGGACATCAACAATAGGGGGGGTTATTCCATTAACCCGCTTTTAAACTTTTGAACGAGATTTTCACCTCTCACAGGCAAAAGCTTAAATCCAAAATAATTCAATCTCAAACTGACGTGCTTTTCATGCACAAAAAGAACAAAACATGGAAAAGAACTTAAGTCTTTATTAAGCTTTTTGTACTTGGCACGTGTATTTACATTTAGAGGGACCTTTTTTCTAAAAAAAAAAAAAGTCCTATTTTTCATTTTAATCCATTTGTAATGACTTTTTGGATTCTAGACAAAACTCACTGATCCGGATTGATACCACTGTGTTATTTCTAGGGACAAAAATACAATAATCTACAACACTCGAAATATACTTGGTTCTTTCTTACTATGTAGTACGTCTTCCTGTCTCCATAAGATGACTTAATATATTATACACTCTGAATGGTAGGTGACATACATTCACACGTTTGAAGTGTGGGGACGTGACTTGGGGAGAACATGCGAATTTCAGATGCAGAGAAGAGGTGGGATGCTAGTCCCCCCAAGGGTGTATTAACGGTGCAAGGAACTGAAGCACCTTGCGGCATTAAAGCGACAACCTTAATTAAGGTGTGGTAAATGAGCATCAACGGATTTTGAATATAACGCGGTATTTTCATTCAGCGAATGTTTTCGTGGGACACCCCCTCCCCCCGCCAAAATAGCGGAATATCGTTGTTTTTGTGTCACGGGGCACGGACCGAGGAAACAGAGGCAGGACTCAAGGAGTCGAGAAACATGGGGTTTAATTCAAAATACAAAACGAGCAGGAACACGGGAACATGCAGAAATGACGTTAATGACAGGACCGGGGAAACATACTCCAACGCGTACCTAAATACGTCAGACTAATTAACAACAACGAGAAACAGCTGGTAACACAGGGATTCCACGCGAGGTAACGAGGAGGGCGTGGCACACGGCAGGATAGGACGAGCAGGGCATGACACTTTTACGTATGGCAAGCTAGCGCTGTGTTATAAACGAGGATTGACGTGACTGGTACGCAAGTATACGCTTTCGTGGGATAAAGGGTTAAAGGCACTCTTCCACAGTATATTATTATTATTATTATTTTAATTGTCATAACTTGCAAATGCGCATTAAATTAGGATCCTCCTCAGTTTTGCATTGCTGTGAAACTACGGTGTCGACCCCGCTCGTACCACGCAAGTCCGCGGGTCAGCTGTAAATGAACACCGAGCGAAAACGCCCTCGGAAGCCAATTTTCTCCTTGTCGCGTAGTGCAGCTGTAATAGTACTGAATGAGGCGAATACTTTTTCGTGATAGTGTCACTGTGCCTTTAGACGAAAATTTGCACTTTATATATTTAAATCAGGTATTGAAAAAAAACATATTGAGTTTTTTTAAATAATAAATTGCCAGTCTGATATTATAAATTAATGCCAAGCATCTGACATGCAAACCTAGTAACGTCCACTCAAAAACCCAAATAAGGGAAATAATTAAAAATTGACCTTGAGGTACATTTCTCCCTTCTTTAATATTAATTATATAATTTCATCTTTTAATGTTTAAGAATTTAACGTTTGACAATATATTAAGATATTTCATGGGGACAGGGAAAGGCACTACATAGTAGGATAGGACCGCTGGAGTCATTCGTCGCCTCGTTAATTGCATCAACACACAGCACCCTGAATCCTTATACTGCTGCCTATGTTCACCAGCATGCATTTGCTAATGAAACGGCAGAGTCAGCCCTGGCAAAAAGGAGTGTGAACAGCGTGGCTGCCTTTGCAGCATGATAATCTGCTCTGCTCGCTGTTGCTGGACTCTGAAACCATGCTTTCCTTTACCTGAAATACCTTTCCAAACTGTGATGCTTTTTGCCTCATACTGTATTCACAGTACTAAATGGATCCACGCAATTTCTCTTCTCAGCATTCCAATCTTACCCCCTTTTACACAGACTTTCCTATTTCATATCATCTTTCCATTACAACTCCTTCTTTCCAAACTGAACACCAAAGCTCTAAATGTCAGATAAGATCCCACAATGGTGCTGTATGTATATGTATATGAAAATCACAAGACAGGTTTTCAAGTTGAGTCTTGGCTGTTTCCCAAACCTGCCACAGGTGAAAAAAAATCCAACAAGTCTCTGTTGTGGCAAAAGCAAGTCAGGAATGGGGAAGAAAAGGGACTCTTTTTGGCAAACAGGAGGCACAGGTGATAACGTCACGATAACAATATGTCCACAGAAGATATTTAAATAATATCCATAATGACACTCATGGCTTTCAATTTAGGCATTCCAAAAAGAATTACTTTAATGGCTTCCCTGGACAAATGCTGTCTTTTGCAGCCAAAAAATGTCTCAACGGTCCTTGTTTGGCCTTCCTCTGAACACGAGTCTGTTGTCACGTATGTCATAGAAATCAAGGGCAGGACAGAGCTGTGGTCGGTGGCATGGGGCAGCCGCAGGGCCGGCATCCTGCTTTACACCATGTGCACCGGCATCTGAGAGGAGGGTCCATACTGACGTCCATCACACTGGCTCACCCCCTGCTGGTTAGCAGCTGGACCACTGATCATGTGAACACCATCCACAGCATTGGACAGGTACTGACGCTCACCGAAGGCCCCAGGGGCTGAGGGGGACAGTAGGCCCGTCTGGACTGGTGCCAGCTTCTCCTGGCCGGGGCCCAGCCGTGCTGAGGCTGGAAAGTTATATCCATATAGGTTGTAGGGACTGTGCAAGGACAAGGTGTTATAAGAGCCTTGCTGCAAGTGGTGCCCGGTGCTGTCGCCAGCATTGCTGAACATGTGACTGGAGTGGCCAGTGCTGGAGGGGCAGTGGGCGGAGCCAGGGGCATGGCCTCCGCCTGCCTGCATCACATACTGCAGCTGTGAGGCAGGAAATGAGCCCAGCTGCCCACTGTAGGCATCCAACTTGCCCCCACCACTGCTACTGACTCCACCTCCGCCGGTTGGTGTCCCTGCAGCAATGAAGGAGGGAGTCCGCTGGGGCAGGAAGGTGGTTTCTGACACTGGGGTGGGGGTGCCCCCCGCGTGAAGTCGGCCATACGGGGTTTCAGCCAGCCCTGTGTAGCCCTGCAGCGCTGCCATGTTGGCGCGGGCGCAGGCCGGGTACTCAGACAAACCAATGCCACATAACTGGCTCTCTCGGCACCCCACGTTGAAGGTGTGGAAGGCAGGAGGGGAGCAGGAAGGTGAGAGCAGGTGTGCAGCCCCTGAGGGTGAGGGCGTCCCCGTGCTGGAGGTGCTGGGGGAGGTGCCTGCGCTGCCACCTGGGGGGGGGCAGACAGAACACACACGCTGTCAGGTAGATGTCAATGACACCCCAGACCAGGTGCAGCTCATATGCTGCTGCCTGGCCTTTCATATTCACATGGCACTCTCAGCTCCCTGATCACATTGTTATATGACTTACACTGACTCTGATCCTAATGAAAAAAAAAACCTGGCTGCAGGATCAGTCCCAGAAGAAACTCTTTTGTTGCATCCATGGGGGGAAAAAAACTTTTTAATCTCCATCAACATTTTCATTTAGCAGATGCTTTTGTCCAAAGTGACATACAAGTGAGTGAAGCAGAACATTATTTTAATCAAGCACATAAATATTCTGCATGTTCATCTATTTTTATGTAATATTAATAATATCTCATATGTCTGTTTTTAATATAATTAATAAATTAATCGTAAATATTATTCATTGTAATATTTAAAATTTTCACTAATAAGTCCCACGAAGTTTTGGTATGCATCATTCACAGTTATTAATTAGGCTGCCGGGAAGGCCCACCTTGCTGCTTCTGCATGTTGGTAAAGTCCTCAAAGGTCAGCGTTCGCACAGGAGGCCTCCAGAAGGCGTAGGTCTCCATGATGGCCTCCAGGCCGGTCCTGAACACACATGAGCAGCCGAGACAGAGAGAGAAAGTGTTTGTGCTTATTAGTGTACAAGGGTGTATGTGTGAAAGAGAGAGTGGTGTGCAATAGAGAAAGTCTGGAGTTTAGGGTTCAGAGAGATGGAGAGGTGGGAGGGGAGAGAGAGAGAGCTTGAACCGAGAAGGACAGCCTGCTGAAGTGGCACATAAATCTGGGCTGTGTTTCATCTCTGCCTCTTGCATGATTTACTGCTGTCACCAGGGCTGGGCCCCACCAAGGACTGGCCCCTGTGCAAGAGCTGTAACTCACTGGCAAGGCTGCCTTGCAAAGATCACCGGCCAATCAGCTTCGGGGTAACTCATACTTCATAATTCACAAGTTCTCCAAAACACAGCAATAGAAACCCTCAAAAATACAGTCAAAATGATATTTCTGGGTATAAAGCCATAAGGAAAGTGGATTTCTGTGAGGTCCCAGTGCTGTAGTCTCATCAACCCATAATATATACTCTCACTGAAAATTCAAATTCATTTAACATTACAGTAAAATGCCACTCATGTTATCTACAAATATTTGAGAAAATTATAATTATAGGCTCCGGACCCCCCACGACCCAGTAGGATAAGCATGTTGGAAAATGGATGGATGGATGGATGGATGGATAATAATTACTTCTATTATATCTATAAAATTTACAAATTATAACAAAGTCCAAAAAATTTCCCTTTAAAGATGTATAAATTTTTTACTTTTCCTGTGTGTGTGTACGTATTTGTATCAACAATTTTTGGTACGGCTCTTTCAGTTCGGTATGCACGAATGCAGCAAATGCGGAACCTGTGTGTGTTTGTGTGTTTCCCTCGAGCAACATTCGGAAAAGGGTGGATGAAGCCGTGCAAATACACATGCACGCGTATGTCCTAATGTGAAGCTCGAAGTTGTTCATGTGAATGTAAGTACAGCACAGGTATTTTAAAAATGCTGCACCATAATAAATTTTGATTTTGTTATGCTTTGTATTTTATGATATGTTTGTGTTGCACAGTTCTAATATGAAGTTGAACAACACAGATCAGGTACAGTTCATTTTGTAAACACGCACCCTAATGGATATTTATATATATAAACGCAACACTCTTGTTTTTGCTCCCATTTTTCATGAGCTGAACTCAAACATTGGAAATTTTTTCTACATACACAAAATACCCATTTCTCTCAAATATTGTTCACAAATCTGTCTAAATCTGTGTTAGTG
>JAODJW010000035.1:1265339-1281275 GCA_026777045.1 Hyperopisus bebe
ATACAAAGCCAAAAATGATCTGGCACCATCCTACCTAAAAGACCTCATCACACCCCGCACTGCACCACGATCTCTCCAATCCTCCAGCACTGCTCGACTGGTCCCACCACCCCTCAAGGCACAAGGAAGACACACCTCTTGGCTCTTCTCTGTTCTGGCACCAAGTTGGTGGAATGAACTCCCCCTAGATGTCCGAACAGCTGAGTCACTGAATGTCTTCAAACAACGACTTAAAACACACCTTTTCCTGAAATACCTGAATTAACACTTCTGGTATTATACTCTGAGCTCTTTTCCTTAAAAAAAAAAAAAACCTGCACTTTCCCAACAGAGTATTAGATCGATGGTATTGGCACTTCTGTAAGTCGCTCTGGCTAAGGGCGTCTGCTGTAAATGTAAATGTAAAAATAAAAAAGCAATATTGCAGTCTTTTTGGATTTTTCCGAATTTTCTTTTTCCGTTCTGACACAAATGATGGATTACAGACCTGTATCTCTTATTGTCCACTGGTACTATATCCATCGCAATGTAGTATTGCTGATGGGGATCCAGGCCAGCGATTTTCACTCTCATGGCTGGAAACATCCTCCTGAAGGGAAAGAAGTGAAAAGGCAGTGGTGAAAAAATGGTAGCCACATGACCATGGGCATCACTTTCACACTCTCAAGTGGCTTTTAGGTACAATGAGGCCCCTTTTCTGTACCAAAATACAGCTGCGGTTTCTCTAACCTGGACCTCAAATGGATGATGCTTTTTAACTTATTTTAGTTCATCAGTTATATTTATTTATTTACAGACCATTATTTTTTTACAAACTAGTTGTGTTTATTTTTTACATTTAAGGTGATTTTGGGTAAATAAAAAATAAGAAAAGTAACAGCAATATTTATTTGAATAGATTATTACTACATTTGTCAGAGCATACTGCATGGCCCTAATATAATAAAATTCACATAGTCTGAACACAATGTGGTTCCCAGATGACAGGCTGCAGTAGGATGCTAGAAGAATTTAAGGTTAGGTTTGAATTGCTTAATATGTTTCATATAAAAGGGGAACACATTTTTGTGTAAAGTGTCATATAATATGCCTGTCTTGATTGACAAATTTACCCAGTAACCCAACCTTTATCTGGGGACAGCTGTGGAGATTTGAGAATTTTGTTACCAAAAAATCTTACATAGTTACGATTTGGATTACAAATGCTTACATTGTTATGAAATGGATTTAAAACATCATATTTTAATTAGAATATTAGTTATCATGTGTAAACCTCATTCATAACGGTATCCAATATACAACGGTGCTAATGTGAGTAGGGGTAAAAAATAAAAACGCATAAACCTGTTAAATATATTCCATAATAAAGGTGTCAAGGTATACGATCAAAGTATAATGCGTGTATCTATAAACTTAGATTCAGCGGTTCCGTATAAACTAAAAGGAAAGAAAGCGATGTAGTTGTAAAGTATAAGCTGGCAGTAAACTAGCCTGTTTCACAATCTGGACCCAATTCACTCTAAGCAATTTCTGCGAGCTTTGAAATAAACTTAACATTTTAGCGACATTGCCATATTAAAATGTACGGTTGGAGCAGACAGACGTTTCCAGTCAATTCCCCGCTGTACCATTTTAAACGTCGCGTTTTCTCATTAAGTATAATAAATCTTTCCTTTTATAATGAAAAGAGAGGACTGTTTTTTCGCTTTTCTTCTCTTCTAAATTTAGAGGATCATTATTAGTTGAAGCAAGTAATAAATGTGGCCTATTCGAGGAAATATATCGTTATAACGATTGAAGTAATTAAATCCTAAAGCCCAGTCACCATTGCAAATGTAATAAAAAAAACTTAAAACTGCACTAATTGCGGGCCTAAGAACTTACATAAAACAAGGGCACGTCTATGACGATTTTCTTAACAACACTCAATAATAATAACAAAAAATTGTTTACTATTTATTTATCTCGAGCTAGTGAGGGTTATTTCAGGATTAATTCAGTTGTAAAGAATTGCTAAAATAATTAACTGCAGAACTTCAACATTAACCAATTACAACTGTAACCGATTATAAGAATTTAGATTTAATTTTAAGGGTAGTTAACAGTAATAGTATAATAATGACTGCATTGACTATAAAATGGAATCAGTTTAACACAAACAAATAAATTAATGTCAGTTGTACATTCATTGTGACTCTTGCTATATATATTTTTTTTTACATTTTAACACAAGGAGCCTGTAAAAAACGAAATGAAGTAAAATAAAATAAAAGCTGTATGAATGCCCTAATATTAAAATAGCTGCACTCGATTAAAAGATGTGATAGAAACCAATACGTTTTTAGTAACCAATTAAAATTTGCCAAAATAATTAGCTATTTATTGAGCTTTTTAGAAAGCTTTTTATTGAGCCATTTGAGCCATTTTGTTTAGTATCGACAAATTTAGCGCCATGCTAGTATAATTGTTTTTTTAGCAATTTATAGATGGTTCCGGTGATCTTCTCCTACTTTAATATAAATGAATATAAATATAATATACATTTAATATAAATTTTACAAGTTAAAACAGTTGGGTTAAAAAAAGTTAAGCCCCAGGTAAACTTGAGTTAGCCCCTGAGATGTTCGATAGTTAAAAACTCCCCTCTTAAGTACCCAGAAACGTAACTTGGATTGGACGTCATGGATTGTTCCCCCGTACGCTTTATCGCCAAGTGGACATGAGTGAACCTGCGGGTGACTCGTATTCCTTTCAATATAAGCTTTATAACCGGTTTTTATTCATTAAAGTAAATCAACCTGTTTTCCTTAATTACTGTACTCACTAATTAACAACATTTTAATGGAAATCTATTCGCAGAAATACGTGCGTATACCTCACGGGCTGCGTCCACTCCCGTTGCACATGTTGCCTTACCTGCCCGCTTTTGTGATGATCATCTCTGTGCCGATGTCGTGGAATCGTTTCCAGAGGTCAGCACATTGCAGCTCCACCTGAATTTCATCCATGGACGAAAGGGTGGGTGGATCGCAAGTAGCTGAGGTCAGATCTGAGGGGGAACCAAAGGAACAGGACGACGTCTCAGCCAGGCCTTCGCCGTCTGAGCCTGGGCTGGCCTCTGATTCTGAAAAGTACACACTTTCAATGAACTCGTTAGACATTGTCCAAATCATTCTGCACATATGTAAATGTGCAGATATGTTGACTACAGCTGAAGCAATATTGTCTGCATTACTGCAACATTTGAGCGTATTTATTTGCCAGGCTATTTTGTCTAATATGTAAAATTGACTAAGATAATACATAAGCATAATATGTAGCTGCGAATAAATAATTTAACCTCTAACTATAGCGCAAATACAAGTTTCAGTGCTGTTAGTTATGCTAGTTATTAACAGCATATCTTTTATCATACCATAAATTAACTCTAAAATTGCACTAAAATCCTGGGAATCTGTTTGGGAAAACTTGTGAAAAAATTCCCCAAGGGCTGTACATTATGCTTTTTAATGCTTTTTGGTGTTTTTTCCCATGAACGTAAATGAAACGTTCATTATATTTAGGCCTATTGATCTGGGCTGCGTTTCCCGATAACGATTGATCTTAGCGCTTAAGAGCGTTTTCTACGAGTCATTTTGCGAACGTTCGTTATTGTTTCACGTGCGTTTCCCAAAAATGCACTTAACACAGTTGCACGTAGCCCTGCTTTACGTGCTACTTAGGAGACGCTATCCGTTGGTCAAGTGCTGATATGTCACACTGTAGAATGGCTCGTTATTGTTGCACATGCTGTTATAGCAATCCATCTAAGTTTTGATTTCCGTTTCTTCTTCTACTTGTGTGAATGTATATTCAACTCGAATAACATAAAAAGTCCTGTGATTTCTTCTTGAGCAAGTTTAAAAACATGAATTAACTGGAAATGTCGTTCTGTAAAAACACTGTCTTGCTCCAATCTCGCATAAAACAAAGTCTAACAGTCCTTGCCGGAAATGACATCAGCATCATTTTCGATATTTATATGAAACCTTAATTATTTAAGTAGAATTATTTATCAATTTCTTTATCAACAATTGCTTATCTCACATCAAAATAAATAAATAAGTAAAGAAATAAATAAGCTCTTACATTTATTTTTGAAAAGTTTAGCCTAATTATCTTCACCTGATGTGCATTTGCTAATAGGAGAAACATTTAAATAAGCACATACCTAGGGGTGGAGACACTAGCAAAATGGCTGAAAGAAAAGTCCAGCAGGTGCCCTCATAACTCTGTCTTCTTACGATGCACTTAAGGCTTTACGATTACTCCAGAGCGCTCGTAGATCTACGAAGATTTTCAAGTGCTGCTTAAGTTACGATGTTTTTGGGAAACAGACCGTAATATTAAGATCAGTCGTACGATCATATTTACGAACTTCTTAGGCTTATGATGCTTTTGGGAAACGCAGCCCTGGTCTTTCAATGTGACTGGTAACATTTAAAAATGCAATAATACAATAATAATATAGTAATAGAAAAACTAGGGGGCAGCATGGTGGTGCAGTGGTTAACACTGTTGCCTCACACCTCTGGAACCTGGGTTCGAGTCCTGGCCTAGGTCACATGTGTGTGGAGTTTGCATGTTCTCCCCATGTCAATCGTGGGGTGTCCACCAGGTACTCCGGTTTCCCCCACAGTCCAAGGTGTGCATGTGTGAGTGACTGGTGTGTGAGTGTGCATTTGTGATTTTACTTTTACCAGGCACTACATATTGCCTTGGTGGCTGTGAGCACACCTTGCACGTCAACATACAGCTTTGTTGAAGTAATTAGCGGTACATTCTGCCCTAAATTAGTTACCATCAAAATTAACTCACAGTTTCCCAAACCTGCATGCCATTTCAAGTCACAGGGCTTTTCTGGACAAAAGGGCAATATGGCACATAACCTGGCAGTAATTTGAGTTTGATTTTAATTATATGAAGAACATTTAGCACAGGGCTTTTCGACCGGGGGTGAAATCCACTTTACACAACTAGAAAGATACTCAAGGGGAGAAATGCTTGGTTCTTAGTGAAATATGTGATCATGCAATAGTGGCAGGAGCAGAGCTGGTCAAAGCCCAGTGGAGCCCTAGGTCACCTATGTCACCTGTATTATTGACAGTGGGTGGGGCGTCCTGAGCCTATTTTCTTTTGAGGGTCTCAGTTTGTCTTGATGTCTTGACAGAATTTAGTGATCAAATGAATACAGCAACCTGTAAGCACAAGAGTTTCAGAGTAGGACCTGGCTGTATGCTATAAGGATATATAACAGCACTTAACCCTCAATCACTTCTGGACTATTTTATCATGTTGGGCAAATATTTGTAAAACTGGGGGGCCCATAAATACCAAAGAACTTGAGATCAAATTGTCACAGGTTAAGATCCATACAGACTGATGTCAACATTACTGTAATGACAATTCCATAGTCCACCAAGCCTGGAGAAGCATTTCTATATCACAGTATTAACTGGTGTTTTAAACTGGGGCTCTTGCCAGTGCAGATTTTCTGTTCATTACTTTCCTCAAATTATTTTCCTGAAGTTAGGGAACTGTTTTCCACTATTTAACCGAACTGGCTTTCAGATTTATAAAGCTCCTTTCTGGATTGTTTTTCTGAGTAATATACTTCAAATACATACAATGTATTGTCTTTAAGTAGCAATCTGAATGCAATAAATGGTTATTGGTCATTTCTGAAAGGGACAAATAGATATATATATATGTGTGTGTGTGTGTGTGTGTGTGTAACACATTCTAAACACTCTAATAAAAATGAGTACAGTTCTCTACTCAATTGCCTAGACATCACTAGTCCAAAATTATCTATATTTGTCTAAATACTACTACAACTATCACTAATAATTCTAATTATTAGTAAAACTAAAATTTTGTAATGTTAAAATTTCAAATACTGCCAGTTTGAAAACTAGTTCAAAAACTTATTACCATGATAAGCAGAGACAAGATGGGTGGAGTATTTATATACTAACTTGTTTAGAATATAAGTAAATACATATTTTTGTAACAAATACATATTTTATATTACATCATTTAACTATGTTTTTAAAATGTATTACTTTTAAATACAGATGAAATATTTCACGAGTTATGTACAGAGTACTTTTTTCCAAAATATGTTCTATAAAAAATACATTATTAAAAACATCTGCTAAAGAATAACGTGTGATCATCGTTAGGAATTTCTTGGACTAAAAACTGGTACTGAACTGGAGACCTAAACATATTGATGGTTTCCACTGAAATATTTGTATATGTACATATTTACACACAAATAAAGATGACTGATAATGCTGTCTTACGAAATAAGGCTATTACTCACGGTGATCTGTTCAACCCAAAGTTCCGCAATAATTGACAACAAGTAACATTTTCTCTCCAAAAACCACACTTATTAGGAAACTTAGTCTATGTAAGTTATCAACGGTTTCTTGTAGGATGCATTGGAATTAAATCACTTTATTCGCCAAGCTTAATGAAGATCACGCATGCATAATTTAAACGATGGAAAGTTCAAAAAGAACGCTGGGAATTATAAATATTTCCTGTATTTCCCAAAATTGATACGCCCTCAATATGGTTTGTTTTCCGGCTTAAAATCGGACACAAGGCAGAGTTTACACAAAAAAGAACAGCCCAGCACAGAATCGAGTTGTTTTCAATGAGCATAGAACCTCCCGTCGCTCTGAAAGGCAGGACACCCCGATCCTGAGGACGATGCTGCCAAGAAACTTCCGTTCAACGGCTTGGATCCAGGCACCTTTTCAGTCAACTCCACACTCTGAAACAGCTCGCCATCCCGTGGACATAAACCGTCGTCGGTTGAAGGTGCGTATAAGCCTTTGTAATATCTCGAGTATCCTGTAGTGAGAGCTGGAGACGACGGCAAAAGCTATACATCATTACAAAAGGAATCGCCGAAATGAGCACTCGTCTCCCAGCTTAGATTCTCATTATGCAGCGTCCATTGCCTGTTATTAATTGTGCTTCATCAAGCTCTTGTATCATTACATGTAGTTACTTTTTTTTCAACGCAGTCTATACGCTTCAAATTTTAAAATTTGTTATTATTATTTAAAATTTTGTTTCACGTCAGGCAATACTTTTTAGAGGGCAAATAGTTTGGACTATTTTACAAGGTCTTGAATTACTATAACGTTCGTCATTTGCAATACATTTAAGCAAGAATAGTTAATCATTATTTGTGCTTGTATGCCTATATATTAAAATGTAACGTATATAAGTTACAATTTCCCTGCATTTAGCTTCAATAAGTCGAATCAATCAAATGTACGCGCACATATGACCCTAGAAGACTGATACAATCCACACCAACCCATCAATATCGTGGTATTAGTTAAATAATGACGGTGACATTAACAAAAGATCATTTGTACATTCCCTAAAAGCATTTTAAACATAATACTTAGCTTCAAAGCAATTTCCAGCTGTGACCGTAGCTTCTTAATGGGTTGCCGATGGAAAAAGTCAGTTTTCCAATTAACCAATATTTGTGTTGCTTATTATTGTTTCTTAATGCATTTATTAGTTTTCTATTTTCTATTCTATCAATTTCAAGCAATTAATTCACGCATGGCGTGATTTATAATGTTTTTGCCAATAAATTATATTTCACTCCCATAAAAAAAACCTAGAAATTCAATTTAATGCCTAATACTTTTAGGGCTTATCTACAGTGCCTTGGTCGATAACCTCACCGAGTACATGACTATATGCACTAGTCGAGCGCTGCTCCTGAATTCAACAGCCCAGTTCTAATTTCACTGTATAATAAACAATAAATGTAATCAGAAGTAATATCCAATCTGTTAGATTCAATTACCATGTCACTTTGTGTGAAACGTCCAGCACTGTGTTTATGAAGTTATTCTATGTATATGTATGTATTTCCATCATTCAATCTATTTCCTATATCGCGAGGGTGCGGGGCCTATCCCGAAAGCTATGCGCGCACGTGAATAATCTGGGAATAATCTAGGACGGGGCGCCAACCCATTTCAGATGCATATATATATTACTTCCGATATTGTAATTTTCATTTACAAACTAATCATTTATTTCTCATAATTTCCAAATGAATCATATTTATTTAAGGGAAAGACTAACCTATTATATAACACAGCGTAGAACTTCCGATTATATATCTAACAACTGTAATGGAAATGAACTGATTAGTACCTATACAGTACGATTTTGTGGAACTTCAACTTTTTGCTATGTTTTGTCCTTGTTTTTCGTTACTTTTAAAAAATACTTTTTTATTATGTTCAGCAAAACAAACTGCCAATAGTATCCTCATGGCAGTATTTCTTCAAACTCAGAAAAATGTGTTATTATGAAGAAGCAGACTGGTATTGATTGGACAAGTGCACCCAGAGTAGTGTAGTTCATAGTAATGCTACTATGAATTAATAAATGGTGAAGCTCAGTTGTCAGGTTGTGGAACAGTGCCCTAATTAGACTTATGAAATAGGAATAAAAGCAGTAGGACATCACTAGCCATTGCACCCATCTGTAAACTGTGAGCCCAATATAACAACAGTTGTGTGTTGTGGTGCGTGCATTTTTCATACGATATTTCATTATCATTTCAATGAACATTTGCGTTTCATCGATACAACTTAAATAATATTTCGGTATTTACGCTTTAATTTCGAGTCTTTACGTGGTGGATTTTACACTGAATCCCTGTCGTGATGCTGCAATTAAAATGTATTGCTACCATTAGTAAATCGTGATTTGTATTTGTTCGGCCTAGAAAGACAAGTTCATATTACTGCATGAATATAGAGAAAATAAGTATTAACATTCCGTTCAAATTATTGGTATTTATGATTGAGTTTCCTGCACGCGAGCGCCAGTGCGCGCACACTCGCACAAAATTGTTGGCTTCAACCCTAGTAGACATATATAAAAATAACATTAGAAACGTTTGGAAAACATCGCGTGTTAAACCGTATTGGCATACCAAAACTAATGTATTAACATGGACATGAAATATTCATTCACTCGTATTATATCAAACTCATTATTTAATATAATTGATATTAAATTTCTTTTTTTATCCAATGTTTAACCGACACTGAATCGTATGTTATCGGCCTGAGCATGTTACATCAGATATCGAAGTTAATATTTCATTATATACACACCTGAAACGTGTTTTACCGCAGCATAAAACAACTTCGGCAGATATATTACAACTGAAATGTTATGTATGCGTCCGAAATAGGTTGAGCAAACGGGAATTGCAGAAAACAGGTAAACGTATTCAATGCACCTATCTCAAAATCATTTAAATAATACGTTCATCAATCAGAATTTACTGTTAGCCCCTTATCATCACCTTTACAATAAAAGTAGTTTTATACCATCATTTTGAAACCAACTTTTTTAAGGGTAATTATGGCCTGTTATAGTTCAAAGATTAACTTGCCCAATTAATAATTACAAGGGGTATCATCCACGTTTTTATAAGTAAAACCTGCTGTAATATGTGGCAATTTAAATGCACATTTTTACATGTTTACATGAGATTATTATAATTCTAGTCTAATAAATATAGTCATCCACACTCCATTAGGATCATATAACAGACAGGCTTTGAGAGAATCTCGTGCTTCACAGGGTTATATATGTGTGTGTGTGTGTGTGTGTGTGTGTGTGTGTGTGTGTGTGTGTAATAATTTCTGATCAGGTATAGGTCATTAAATCATAAACTTACGTGCCATATATGTGTAACAGCATTTGATTTAAAACTCCTTTTTTCTTTCCTTTTTTTCTTTTTACAAAAATTGCGTTTTAGGATAAACTGGGTATCATACACTAACCAGGGTCCATATCCAGACAATGTGCGGTATCCTCGCTGTCTCCCAACTGTCCGTTTGTTGCAAGGCTGGCTATGGACAATTCCAGCTCCTTCCCTTCCCAGCCGCGGAGCTTCCTCTTCTTGTTTGTCCCTATCAGGGCTTCCACCGAGAAGGCGTGAGCTCTCGAACTCAGAGCGGCGGCAGATCGCCTCCTGTCACTCATTTCTTACACGGCAAATCCAACCAAGAAAAAAACTCTTTCCAAGAGAAGAATGGGATACAAAGAATGATTAAAATGAGAATAAGATGTCGCGATACAGCAAAAAGAAATCCAATCACTATAACTTATTAGTAGCATTAAACTTCATGGGTGCTGAGTTGTCATTCTTCCGCTAGCTAGTGCCTCAGAGAACTTTGTTGTGATGGTGTCTGGCTTTGTGTCCCGACTCTCTGCCTTTCCTCTTCTGTTTCCTTCCCTCTTTCACTCTGATTGATACACACTTCTGGAGCACTTTTCCGAAGGACTAAGGGCAACCCTCTCATCCCTTGTCGGGTCTTGTGTCCAATAAGAACAGCCAAAAAAGAAAGACCCAAAATATGTCCTCCAATGGCAGAAAAGTGTAACTGCAACTTTTAGCGCTGGAACCTTAAAGTGGACTGCCGTTACAAGACGTTATGCACCAAATTAACTCAGGACAGAAATTGCACACTATTGAACGTTCTGATTGTGTGAGATAGGCCTATTTTATTTTATCATTAAAAACAATATAAAGTCGTTAAATTTAAAGTGCAATCCAAAACGAATACGAATACAACTTTAACGTTTCACTTAATGTAAATACATGGATCCAGTTACCTAATGGATCACAAAACGTGGACTTTTAAATTTTATAACATGATACATGTATGCGTAATTCTAAAAATACCGAATAAATAATTGATACGTTAAGAAACATTAATCAAATACTATAAATTGTTTTGTGCAAAAGCCAGAGAATGTTTTCATTTTATTTGAGACTGCTACACTTGTCAGTTTTGCATTAATCTGTGTGATTTATTTTACAATTCCTGAAACTTCTCTGGAACAGGCTGAGTATCAAGAGAGTCGTATCGTCTGACGTCGACCTTTGTAATTAAGAGCCCACAGGCTGTTATCAACGCTATTCCAGAAGACGATGAAGGAGAAATGAGACAGGTGGCTCAATCAGTTCTAGTTGTAAAATAAACAACTACGTAGGAAACCGAACCGCAAGGAAGGATTTTTAATTTTAATTGTCTATCACTTTAGATCGGAAAAAGTGGGTTCAGGTGTTGGAGCAAAGTTTCCTATATTTTGGAAGCAGTATTTGGAAATATATATCTGAATGACCGAGAGAGACTTAATGGACTTTACTAGTATTTTGGTGGGGCATTTGAATCTGCAAAACATTACAGAAATAAATATTTTAAAATGTTAGAATATTTAAAAATTTGAAGTGCATAAATAAACTATTTTAAGATAAATTTAGGAAATGTTTGGTTGCTGTTGGGAATCGCAAACACGATATTAAACAGGGCTGGTATATATGCAATATAATGTCTAATCTTGGTACATTCAAAACAATGTGTTTGACATCACTGTAAATTTCTTCTATTCCTAAATCGCACATGGCACTGCACTCTGAGGATCGAGGCTAAAGATATTCACTTTGAAAATTACATATTACATTAGAAAATGTATAGCGTCTCGTATTAATCCCGGCGGTACAGACAATACCATTTATTCGGTGTTTTATTCGGCATTAGTTTTCCTTACAAGTATTCCATTTAATTTTATAAATAGTATCGCGCTCATGAAAACGTTCATCGGTTTGATACCTGCTTCATCATTTCGGACTACTAGTTTTCATTGACTGGCCGAAATAGTTTAAAAATAACAATGCTGTGCATTTTTATTCAACAGTTCATTTCTAGTCGTTAAACTGATCATTTTGAAACATTTATTCATTAAGACGAATATAGGCCTACTTGCTGTCTGAAATGTTAACATTGTTGGCAATGCCAATTTACTAGCCAAGTATAAGTACTATTGTCACGAACACTGGTTAAAAAGCTAAAATTAGACCAAAAATAAGTGTCAGGCGACTCCTAATAATTGATTCAAAGTGTTGGAGCCTCGCTATAGCTCGTAACACCAAATAGGAGAAAAATAAACAAATCTTGAATAAGACATTTTCAATTAGCCCATTATAATCAAACAAATGAAACTTAGATGAAACGACAAATTCATAAGATCTTACGTTATGATATCTGTCCAAATAAAAAACTTTGTAAGGTTAAAAAGTACGGGACATTTAAAGCAAAGTAAGAAAACGACCTGTAATAGTTTGAAAAACATTTAAATATAAAATTACATTTTAAATAATGACCACATTAAGTAATGTATAAATAGTATAACAGCGTATTTTAAACTGACCCTTAACACTGAAGTGAACATCACCTTTTTGACAGGTTGTTCTGAACCAGCAGTCCTTCAGAAGGTGTGCTGTCATCAGCGAGATGAGTGCACGCGTGTGCAGGAAGGCGATTTGAGCGGAGCGCATTGCTACGGGGACTCAACGATGAGTTAATTTTAGTCTGGCTAGATATACTAGCCTATGTATATGCCTAACATGGATGATCCATAACTTTTATAATTCCTGAAAACTACAAAATACGGCTCATGTAATTTTATAGAAATTACTTATTTTGTGTGTGTAATGTGTAAACGGACATATGGAAAATTTTAAAATGCGCTTACTAGCATTTTCATTTCGCATTGTCAGGCACGATATTTTTCAATTTACACATTTGTTGTACCTCAAGTATAGAAATAAATTACCAACCTACCCTACGTATTCTCTATGTGATGTTAGTAGAAGTGCATGGATAACTAAAAAGTTTTACGAAAACAGCAAGTAGCAATATAATGTATATCTAATTAAACTAGACCAGAACAGGCTAATGTTTTCTAATAGGCTATACAACCAAATCCGTGATCGCTTAAATAAAATAAATTCTTATGTTGAAGTAATCTGCATGTATATTTTAAATAATCAGATGTACACGTGCACCCTTAAATAATAACGAAGTATATTCTTTTCGAATTTCGAAGTTTCGCGTATTAATACTAGGCTACTTAAATGTATACTATTGTGTGCGGAAACAATTTGCAATAAGCTATAAAAACACATTACTTAATTGATAATGTTGACGTCTTGACATGTACTTTACAGGTGCCGAATGATTGTAACTCTTACCAAGAAATGCAGACGTTCTTACAATAACATGACAGGACCATAGCTGATATCTGAATTAACATGAAACCACCCGGCTAATGATGGCGTTTTCGAAATCCCAAGTAGCAAAAAATGGCCAGATTATCAGGAAAAAGTCAGCGGTGCCATCATTCAAAACTTAGGCCTACATCTTTACCGAGCGTAATCCCCTGCAGGATGATATTGCCCGCAATATATCTGCCAGCACTTAAAAGCTAACAAATGTCATCCAGGAAATGTGCGTAACTACAAATTTAGCATGAGTATTCATTTAACAAAACCAGAGGCATTCGAGAGCAAATGCAGCTTCTCTTAATTCACTGAACATTGAAATATTACACAACGGCGACTTCCGCCCAAAAATACTGCACAAAATTGGATACTATACTTGTAGAGCGGAAAGGTTGCTGCTAAGTAATTTGACTGGATTTTATAGTAACTGTAGCTCTTATTTCCTAATTAATGGGGCACACAAAAAGGATTTTCTTCAATGGAAATCACGAGATAATTGGGCCTATATATTAATTTCCACATAAATGTATTCAGTGTAAAAAGATTAAAATAATTAATATTTAGTTGTGTATTTTATTATTAAATATTAGGCTATTAAATTGTTATAAAGTCGCAATACCTGGTTGCTGTTCTGAAACAACCCTATTGTTAGACAGACCTGGTTATCATATATAATTATATTTGTTAGCACTAGAAATACCTAAAAATACATTTTATACACGCCGTAGATACTGTATTTGGAAGCACTGTAAATACTGCAACATTCCTAGAATTCCTAAACCATTTATGCATAATATAGGCCTACGGGAAATTGCTCAGGGAGCAGCATGTCCGAAATATATCTTATTTTATGTATGTATTATTTTAACATGTTGGAATAAAAAGAAAAAAATACTCGCCTCTAAATGTTATTAGTTGCTACACTTTTATAAACTAAGTTTTTTCAAAAGAACAAAGTATGTCTAAAACATTTACAGCAAATTAAAAGTAGTACTGAAACTCTCCAGTGGAAGGTAACTTTAATACCACGCTCCGAAGCCTTGGTTAGTGCAATGACTTTGAGGGTCAGTTTTGAACCAGATGTTGAAACGATGAATCGGATCCCCTGTGCGGAAATTTCCGGAAGGTATGAGGCCACGTCCTGGCGTGGAGCTTTAGTGGAAAAGCATCGGGTAGCGACCGAGGAAGCGTAAAAGCAAGCAACTGAAGGTCTTTAGTTTAAATCCCCGATCGGAGGCTGTCCTTGTACCGGAAGTTATCTTTTATTGCGTAAATAAATTATCGCCGGTAAAACGACCCTTGTCGGTTAAATAAATGATGACTCTTAGTCTAGACAAATGGATTTTCAATCTATTGACGCAGATACGCATTTTTGTCATTTATTGCAAAAAAAAAAAAAATTCAAACACAAGCATTAGCGGGAATGGTGATAAAAATGAAGATTTTTTTGGAAACCTATATAATCTAAAGAATTAAGAACTGCACTGCACTGAATTCAAGAACTGCACTGCACGTGTATGAATCGTAAAGAAACGAAGACTTAAAAAGACCTAAACGGACCTTATGAAAAAACAAAGTAAGTCTGTGCCAGGACGTGAACACGCGCCACGATTCAGCTACAAGCCTCCGACGGCGAGCAAGTTCACATTCGCAGTTCATGCGCTCCTTCAATTGGATCCTGGGGGGAGAGTTCCAGGGTGAACCATGGATCCCTACAAATATTTTTGTGACCGTTGTCTGCCTCTGGCAATTCGCGCCAAGGCACACAATTAGAACGAAGTGTTTCACAGTCCGCCGTTTGTCTCTGCATAAAGACTGGAGTTTTTATTCCTGCTGCCGAACACCGTCGCCAACTCTCATTGCAAACAACCTCTAGCTAGTTTATATTACGTCTATATTATGGAGCTGTTTTTCAGCCTGCCGTAGTAACAAAGTAAAATTTACCAGATCCTTTCCCCAAATATACCCACAAATAATGTAGCTTTGTTCGGATGTAACAGGGTAGCTGTCAGTAATACATTTGGAAAAATGCATAGTTTCGTGGTCTTCCATACACTTGTAGGATAAGATTAGGCTATAAGGGAATACATATTCTACAATTGCATGTGTTGTAGCCCCCGTTCACTGTGGTGAAGGAAACAATTCAAAATATGGTTTACATCATTTAACTGGATTAAAACGTAATTTTTTATTGGCTGAAGTATTGCGATCATCCTGAAAAACTCACTATCCATGGAATACAAGAATGTGGCTAAGCTGTCTTTCTGATGGAGCAGTGGTTTGAATTTGGATGGCCTGTACTGTATACAGAGAGAGAGGAAGAGAGGGGGGGGGGGGGGAGAGGGAGGAAGAGGGAAAGAGGGCCCATGTATTCAAATCTAGTGTGTGTCATTTTTAGTTTTTTGATTGCATTCACAGATTTTTATAATGTTTTTCATACACATTTTTTATAATGAAGGTTATCCTTCAATGGGGAAATCTTTTCCCCACAATGTAATACTTACAGCACAAACAAACAAGCACACACACAGAGCACAGAAATCCTGCGTTCTGTGGTAACAATACACTTATACACTGGCGCCGTACAAGTTTGAGAATTTGAAAACGTTATGTTTTGTGCTCAAGGCACAAATGAACAAATATGTAAAAACAGGAAATAGTAACTTTATTGTATATCATACACTCACCTAAAGGATTATTAGGAACACCTGTTCAATTTCTCATTAATGCAATTATCTAATCAACCAATCACA
>JAODJW010000035.1:1309702-1325057 GCA_026777045.1 Hyperopisus bebe
GGGAACTGGCGTAATGATAATGAGCCTTCAACCAACTGTAGCTTACAGGTAACATTAAGGATCATTGATTCTGACAGAATTAATTTGTGTGCTTGTTGGTGGGCTCACAGACTTTTTTTAATCGTTAAAAATCATTTTAATTGTTAACATTTTAATTATTACCATATCAGCCTGATGTTATCAGTTCGGTTTTTTTTTGTGTCGGAGAGTTTCACTCTGTGTGTGGGGAGAAGCAGGCAGCTCTCAAACACTGCAACGTGTGTGAGAGTTGGGTTACTCTCCCTCGATTTTACACCGACAGACAGCAACGTCCTCGGAGACATAGAGCTGCTAAGAACAATGCATGGCGGAGAAAACTGTTTCTTCAAAAGCCTGGTTGCCATTCACTTGAGCTGATGCTGACAATGGTCCTTCTGTGCCACGTGTTTGCACTTGAGAGCGGAGATTCGAACAATTTGTCGGACGTCTAGATAAAAAGTGCACGACTTTGCGCAGTTAGTTTCCTCAGAAATGTCTATCCTTTCTATCTGCGATTGCTAGATTCTGATTGTGAATTTGGCTTGTAAGCTGTCTGCCTGCTAACAACAAACATGTTAATGAAAAGTTTTGGGCCTTGTACACTACTCATCATACCATGATGCACTTAGTTAAGTGTTTTTTTCTTTTAAAATGTATTAGAGTGTAATTGTTTTAATGTGCATGGAATACTGGAACTGTAGAATGAATTGAAGATGAACGCACTATAATAAAAATGCTAACCTTGCATTTTTTCTTCTGTTTTAGTAATTGTTGTCTGATGGCTGAACAAAAATCTAATCCTGTATGGCAGCATTTCACCAAGCCAACACCAGGAAAAGCCAGGTGCATTATCTGCAGCCAGCTGGTGAGCTTGGGAGTTGAAGGAGTTTGCTGCTATATTGTGCACTAAAAGAGATTCTGATGCTGCTATTTTTATTGTTTACTGTATAGGTTTAAGTTATTGTTTACAAGCTGCATTGTGTTTTCGTTATTTAAGTTTATATTTAAATTTAGACAAGTCAGTATCCAATAAATGCTAAGTTGAAAAATGTTGTGTATAGTTTGTTATTAGTGTGATATTTTATCATGCAAATACAGTGGTACCTCAGTTCTCTAACTCATTAGAACTTCTTAAAAGTCGAACCAACCAGTTTCAGGAAAAAAAATACCTAGAACTCGATCTGAATCTCAGTAGTCAAACCGTGAACGCTGACCTAAGAACTTGTACACGCAGGGAAATGAGTCACGCGGCATGTCTCTCAGTGGAAACATAGGGTAACGCTTCAGTCTCAGCCTCGCATTCGCTGTAATAGCATCGTGCATGTTTACACTAGCTGAATACATATTAGACCGTAAAAATACATTGACAATGAGACAGTAACAGTAATTATATAATAAAATACATTTAAAAATAAATATTTCTAATTTATTATTAATAATAAACCATTTATACATTTAATTATAATGATACTGTCGTGCCAATCGGGGACGGAACGGAGACAAAGACGCAGACGTCAGGGTATCGGGGAATACGGGGTTTAATTACAGGTAAGGCAGGCAAAACGCAGACGGACAATACAATGACCGGGCTGGGGAAACAAACTGAAACAGAAACAGCTGATCACACGGGGATACCACGCCAGAGCATGTGAGCGGAGTGGAGCGGTGAGAAATTCCGCTCCTCCCTCACGAGGCTGTTGGCTCCGCCCGCTCCTCCACTCTAATTCGCACTAAGCCGCTCCGTTCAACACCGGTCCTCGCTCCACTAAATTTTTCTCCCGCTCCAGTCAAATCATTCCACGCTCGCTCCAAATTAAAAGAGGGACAAATAATCTGCGTGCCTAACAAATGTCACCTTAAACCGAAGCCTTATGTCATAAAGAAATATGTGCAATGGCAACATTGCCAATCAGAACAGAAAATATTTATTTTTAAGCAACATATAGGCAACAATAGACAGATTTGGCCATGGCATTCCATACAAGAATAGGCTTAAAAATAAAGGAATCAGTGGGCTTAATAGCCTAAAGAATATACAGGCACGTTTTAAATTCCTCAATTTCGGTTGATGCTGCTGCTACGTACTATTTATAAAATAAAATTTCACTGACAGCATTCCGTGAAATTAAAAAAAAATTCTACTTTGAATGACAACAAATTTAAACAAATTTATTTGATTACCAATATTTACTTTATAGGCTCTTATACTTTACTTTATAGACTTGATATGCTACAACCATATAAAACTTTGGCTTCCGCCTGTTTGCGTAGCACACTCTCATGTTTCTGAGAAAAGCGATTGCCACATTGTTATTCTTGCTCTACATTATTGTCATCTATACGTTTGATAAATCATACAAGTGTACTATTCTTATCAGTTTCCTTTGTGAAATACTTTGCGAATTCCATCTCGGCCAATTTATGTAACAGTCCTGATAATTGTACAGATGAATTCTAGGTAGATTTGGGCAGGCCTCAGAATCATAGTGTGAGCGGTATCGGAGTGAAATTGGAGCGAGACAAAGCGACCGCTCCAGCCTTAATTAAAAAACCGCTCCGCGCTCTGACCAAATTCCGCCCACTCCTCGCTCACATGCTCTGTTCCACACGGGGTTAACAAGGGGGTGTGGCACACAGAAGGAGCGGACGATCGGGGCAGGACACATTGTTTTTTTTTAACTTTACACATTGTTTGGATACATTTATTTTCTTAATTTACAAATTACTGTTTTGATAAATGTGCTTAGATGCGTTTAGTACAGTATATGCTCTTCTTGTTTTATCTGGTTCATCTTGTGTTTAAATGCTAAAAAAAAAAAAAAAAAAAAAAACACATATTTAGATGTAATTTTTTGGGGCCGGGAACCAATTAATTGGTTTTCCATTATTTCTTACGTGGAAAATTCGATCACAACTCGAACTTTTTAGGATTCGATCCGGAGTGCTGAACGGATTAAATTCGAGTTCTGAGGTACCATTTTCGGCCAGAACGTATATCGGCTATCGGCTGACCCTGACTCCTAAATATCGGCATTGGCTATTGAAAAACCCATATCAGTCAACCTCTAGTAGGCACCATGTAACACTTCTCGGACAGCACAGAGGAAAGGGTGCCCAGGAGGAGAACCTCCAGAATGTTCTTAAGCACTTGATCATTAGAAATAGGAGAAACCAGAAGAAATGTTCTCCACTTTATGAGGACCAACTATTAATAAATAATAATAATAATAATAATAATAATAATAATAATAATAAACATTAATTGGACCATGTCGTTTATTCACCTAGACTGCTGGGTCTCCAACCCCATGTCCATACTGGGGGGCGGGGGGCAGATCCATGGAGTAGCTGGCCAAAACATACACAAAATACATGCATGACTGAGTGAATCTAAAACAGGTTGCTGGGCCCTGGCCTGCACAGGAAGGCTCCTGGCTGATTTGGGTTTTTATTGTACGTCTAACAGGGACAGGAAGACATGGTGCCTGCCATCTAACACCAGAATGAATTGTACCAGAACAGCTATGTTGATCATCTGGCTCCTGCTATATTATGTTAGTCTAACAAAACACAGCAGTAGCCATGAGAGGCTGCACTAACATGGACGCCATTCTAATGTCAGCCCGCTGCAGCAGCTTGGCTACTTTCTTTTAATATTCTAAGTTTTCTCTGCACACTACTTTACCACTTTACTTTCATTCGTGTTTTAACTGGTGACTATCACTGATCCTTTTTGCAGAGCAGTTTACTAGTTTTTCAGATTTTTTTCTATATTCTTTACTAGGCAGAGTTACCAGAGGAGGGGAATTCAGGTCCAGAGAGTACAAATCTAGACCAAGATTTTGTATCCACCAACCAGTTGAGTATAAAAAGTGTCACAGTCAGAGTACTCAACTGGTTGGTTAAAACAAAATCTTGGTCCAAACTCTCTCTGGAGGTTAACTACCCACCTCTGTGAGTTACACACCAAAATGAAGGTATACAGGGCCAACTAAAAATGCTTTGTCAACCAACATTAATACCAGAACAGAGCTGAAATCCCAAGGAAACTGAAAAGGCTGCAGGGACAGAGCTAAACAGAGGGAGAATAGGACAAAACACAAACCGCCCATTGTCTATCATCATGGGAAACGGCAGTTCCTTGGGGAATGAGATGGACAAGCTAGGAGAGTAATCAAGATCCAGAGAGAGTTTCATGGGTACGGCATTTTGTGCTTTACAAACATGGCTGCAAGAACAAATCCCAAGCTACAGTGCCTGGCTGCAGGATAATGTGGACAGACAAAAAACACATGGCTGAGCAGAAAGAAAAAAGGAGGAGAAACTGCACTTTGTTTGTAAATGAAAGGTGGTGTAACCCCAAACACGGTCCTGTACAGGAACACTCCTTCAGCCCAGACACTCAGCTACTAGCTGCTGGGATACATTCATATCATTTGCCCCAGGAACTCTCATCTGCCATTTTGGTTTCTGTTTACATTCCACCATCAGGAGATGCAGGAATGGTGTGTGACATCATCCTAGCACTTTTGTGGCTGTTACAGGAGATTTTAATCATGTTTCACTTTCGGCTACCCTACCAAATTTTTACCAGCTTGTCAATTGCCTTATACAGAATAATGAAGCAATCAATCCCCTGAATGTGAAAGTAAAGGATGCTTCAATTTCAGCTGAAGTCCCACCCCTAGGCAGGTCAGATCATAATACGGTCATGCTAATGCTTAAGTATGTGCCCATTGTCTAGAGGCAGCCTGGGTCTACTGTGAAGAGGCTGCACGCCTGTTTTGAGATCATGGACTGGGATGTGCTCTGTAAACCATGACACTGACGATTTCGCATGATGGACTACATAAGGTTCTATATGAACACCATGACACCTGGCAGGACTGTACACTGCATCCATAACAGTAAAGCCTGCATCAGCATCGACCTGAAAGAGCTCCTACATATGAAAAAGACTGACCTGAGATGAACTGAGACAGGTACAGAATAAACTGAAGGTGAAATTAAAGGAGGGAAAGGACTCCTATCAGAGGAAGCTATAGAATAAGCTCCTGCAAAACATAACTGACACATTTATTCATCAAAAGGATACAGCTGTATTACATTAATAAATCATACATTACCGATGCAAAGATGATAGAAATGATGCATCCTGTGTTCATCCCAAATTGCATCTGGTGGACATGTTTAAAATCTGGCCAATCACTGGTGCACCGATGCCAAACGGTCAATCTTACTAGCCATAATCCACATTTTATAATGTTAATTTTATCAGTACTCTGGAATATTCTGTTTTTTATAAAAATGTGGATTATAAGTCAGAAGCTTCCAATTTTATTAAAAACTTATTTGCAAGTAATTTTCAGTTGTAGGCTACATTTATCGGTTTGTTCATAAGATGTGATAAATAGATAAATTTATTACAAAATCAGGCAGATTTTTGTAGCCACATATCCTATCATGTTTTTCTTGAAAGAGAACATTAACAATATCACTCAGAAACACAGGCAATGTGATTATATGAAAAGGCAATAAAGCAAAAGCTGTTTTTCTCATATGGGCAACACTCTGAGCCCAACGGCGGTGCTGTCTGTATGGCCAACTTTCAAATACCTTCAGGTGTATATTATATATAAAACAGTTTGTGTGTCCCAACCTCTGGATTTTCAATTCACATTGATCTGCACTGAGAATTTCAGAGCTTGCCTTTGCACTCATTTCAGCAATAAGTATTGAGTATGACATCATTCTCAGCCAATGATCTGCTTCTTCAGCAGGGATGACGCCATAGATTTTCTTTTTTTTTGGTGCTATGGGGTTGCTTGACTTTTCAATGAGGGAGCTTGGAAATTTAAGGTTTCTCCTTAATATGCTGGTTGCCACAGTTTAACTTCTACTGCAGCACCCCTGAAATGCCTACAGAAACACAAACGCACATATGCAGCACCCACCTCTAAGAGTTACAATGACATTCAAAATTCAAAATAAAAAATCTAAACAAACACCGGAAATCTCCTGGGGGTGCTATGGCTGTCATATTGGTAGCTACAGCACGCCCAAACCCCTCCCTGGCACTGCCCCTGTTCTCCAGATCTGAATCCAAACCCCACAATGGAGAAGTCTTTATTCTATGAAGGAATGAAACGAGGAACAAAGTTAACAAGGATACAGGACACGTGCAGGCCATGTAGCTGAAGACAGCAGGTCCTGTGAAGGTGGATTCTTCAGAACCACCTAAACCTCATAGGGACATCAGGAACTTGTGGACCTTCGCAGTGCTGAGGCAACAGAAAGAGGGCAGCATGGAGTGTTTGTAGTGAGGACTCAGAGGAACAAAGACCTACTTTACTCCTGCCATTAGCTCAGTGCAAGAGGGCCACAAATCACCCAGCAGCAGAGCTGCCTACTTCACAGCTACTCAATGGGACAGGAACCCCTGACCGACTGGCGCATGCGAGTCAAAATGCAAGCATCCCCGCCGAGCTCCAGCGCTGGCCATGCCAACTGCAACACTCATCAGTGGCCTCCTTCACCCCTTATAGATTCAGGCATGGGGGAGTCTGCTTCGGGCATGGTGAAGGCTGTTTGCTGGCCCACCTTTAAGGCACCAGCTTATGGCAGATTACAGACACCACAATAAAAAACAAGCAGCCCTAAAGGAGCCCCGTCCCCGCGCCCCTCAGAGGGCCACCTCAGTCAGCCGTCAGACAGGAAATTACTTTTAATGGCGCCCTGAGCCAACCCCCTCTGCTGTGACACTGTGGGTATAAGTGCAGTACACATGCATGTGCTTGGTCTACATTAAAGCACACAGCGTGAAACTCAAAATGTAAGAAGGATTAGAGAATTTGAAGAGAGAGAGAGAGAGAGAGAGAGCTGACAGCAAGCAGTTGAGATTGATGAGGTTCCTCTGTGCTTCACGCTGTGCTGAGCGGAGCAAAGGGGGCCAGCCAGGCCTCCCTACCCCACCCCTACATGCACCGTGGGGTCCCAATGGCTGATTAATAGAAACCGGGCCGTTTAGCAAAAGAGCGACAGACTCCAAAAATAACTTTCCAGAGAGCATGAGCGTAGCCAAGGGAGTGGGGGCAGGGAGAAGCCAGGAGCCCCATTACCGGCTGTTATTTACATGCTAGCCTGGTGGATGCTAGGGATGCCGGAGAACTCCAGCTTAGTTCGTTTGCACACCTGCAAGTCCTGCTGACCAAGCTGCCCTTTCCAGGGGTTTGAACCAGCAACCTCCCCCATCATCGACCCAGGCCTTTGATGATGGTTCTAGCATGACTGGGGGCCAAAATGGATTTAAACCAATCACCAGGTCCTCAAACACTGGAACTTTCAAAACATGAACCCCCGCCCCCAAAAAAATCCAACCGATAACACGAAACACATTTTAACTCAGAGTTTCCTAAACTGGAAGTTACGCACCCTGGGGGGGATGGGGGGTTCGTGACGGCTGAACTAGTGTTAATTTCATTGATTAAAATTACAATAAAACATTTGCCAAAAAAAATCACCATGACACAAAACTACGTGCTGACATTTTGTCTATTAATAAAACCAAGACAAAAATATCAGAAAGTTATGAATTTGAAACTGATCCAATCAGTGTCTTTAGTTAGTGTTGACTAGTTGCACATCACTGGATAATGTTGATCTAACCAACTTAAGGCATATAAACCATCTACCTGACAATCAGAAATTATGCAGTTTTACCTGTGAACTCTTGTCTGTAAACTGTTTTGCTATTATAACTGTGTCACAGTCGCCTTTAGGTAGGGAAAACAATGACATATGGATAAATTTCACATTTAATGCAAAAGAAAACAAGATTCAGTGCTAGCTGCATGGAGCGGCAGTAACGGCTAAATACAGCAAAGTGTCTTACTGAAATGAATATAAATAAACAGTTGCTGTTTTGCTTGAAGATTTTGAAATCCAGGACAATGGACTGAACAGGGTATAGAAATAAGCACAACCCAGCTGGTGCTCACTACTTTGATACTTTTTTATATTTTTGAGACAGGACACTTGAGTTTTCTGTATTCAGGTTCTACGCACTGGTATTTTTTTCTTATAATATGAATGAAGCCGTATAATGGTGGAGTGGCGGCACTGAGGTTATGGATCTGTGTTGGCAAACTGAAGGCAGTCGGTTCAAATCCTGTGAATGCCAGGAGTGATTCCACTCTGTTGGGCCCTTGAGCAAGGCCCTTAACCTGCAATTTCTGCATCCTGGGTATGGCATTAACCTACATCCATCCCTGCAAGCAAGACCTAAAACTTCCAGGGAAAATTTGAGGACTGGGAGCAGGATGGGCACTCCAGCAACCAGTAAAAACAGTTCCATTCCATTCAAACTAGTGTAGTGCTGAGGAACCACCGACTGCATTCAGGTTCTCATCCCTGAGGTGGTTTGTTGTGTGGTGGGTGAGGCAACATGCTGTATCAGTGCATGCTCCTTACCTCTCTCTAGATATTACATCCACAGTTAAATCTGTCTCCGTAAAAACTGCTGGTTCAAACTTAATGCCAGTGCTATAATAACAGCTGTACAGAGGTTTCCTTCAAGAATCTGCAGTACACATAGAGGTGAGATCTGTGTATGATGGGGGGAGGGGCACAAAAATCTTATCTGCTAAAGGTGGACCTGCCAGACAAAGTTTGGGAACCCCTAGGCAGAAAGAGCAACATGCTATTTACTGGACTGCACACTATTTCAAACTAATATTAAGTAAAGGCTCATATTTCCCCTTTATTAAAAGCTTGGAACCCATTTTTTTAACCAAATTCTTAACATACTAATAGTGTGACTTAAATGTTAAGCAAACAGCACGGCCGCAGTGATGGACTCGACACGCCATAATTCGAAGGTGGTGTGTTTACACTGACACTTTACACAGTTTCAGGGAACACTGGGGCTCTCTCTGAAGCATATGCCAACTTGCTCCGATACCCAGGAGAGCACAGCAGGCCATGGGCCAGTGTGAGTGGTGGGTGTGGCCTTGGATGCCAAGTCCCACCCACCACCAAGTCATCAAATGAGATGAAACATTAAGAGGATTTCATGGTGCTTGTCATCATACATCCCCACCCCAGCCCACCTCCCTGATGGCCAGAGGAAAAAATAATACACCAAAATAACTGGTGTGAATTATAGTACTTTGTTGGCATCTTAACAAAATAAACACCATTTACTGAGGCTTTCAGTACTCAGCAACTCTGCCTCTAGACAAGCAACTCTTTTGCCGAAGTGTACAGGCAGACACATAACCCCTGTCACCCATCGCAGGCCATGCAGCACGTAGGAGTCATGATGGCAGGAAACACTGGTACCTTCAGACTTGCATACACTGCAATCCCATAATGCAATGCCTTAACCAGGCTGAACAGAGAGAATCAGCGCCTCAAAGCGGACTGAGATGCAACATGTCCTGGACAAAAACCTTCCCCATCCCAACAAGGGCCAACAAGCCAGAACAGCGCTGTGGCAGAATATTCTGCCTTAAATAACATAACACTTAAACTGAATCTCAGGGAAGAATTCAGTTTTCAAACACACAGCACACCTAAAGACCTTATGTAATCCCACCCCCAAGCACATTTGGTGGAAATTACAACAAATGAAAACCAACACCTCATTTATGATGTTATTCCTGGTAACAAACCCCTACTGTATGCCAGGGGCCAAGCCATCATCCCCTTCACTCCAACTGGGCTCACACACCTCTCCAGAGCCTACACACTCCACTTTAACAAAACCCAGATAGGGGTCAGCAGAAGGCTTGGATTTCCACAGCAAACACAGCTCATCCATCACAGGGTAAGATCAGGGGGAACAGGGGGAGGAAGAAAAGAAGCTGATGGGGGGGGGGGGGGGACTTTGCCACAGTGTAATGCACTCAGCGTACACCCATTCCAAGGTCCCTAAAAGTGCCACCTTTGTGTATTCTGTGCTACTGATATTTGGAGAGCCATAAGCACATACATGAATGAATGATTGAATGAATGAATGAATGAATGAATGAAGACAGAATACAAAAATCCATTAATTTTCCTTAATCACCTACACACAGAGACATTATTTCATTTGAAACATTTTATTGAAGGTAGATTTCCAGACTGATTTGCTTCCCCAAAAGCTGCAGAACAGTTGCATTGGCCCTTGAATAACCACACCAAAGCCACTCAGCAGCAGGCGGCACACTTCATGCCCTTCAGCTAATTCATCCTGCTGAGAGGGACCCCACGTCAGAGATAAAGACGAATGTCACAGGGTCAAAAGAACACCAGTGTGAAAAAAAATCATTAAGACCAATCTTTGGTAGGGTTCCCTAGTTCTGGATGTTATATATTTAGATGTTCACATCACTTTTTTTCTAACCTCAACATAAAAATTTAGGTTTAATTATTTTAAATAAGAGAACCAGTGCTCGGGCAAAAAACTCTCATGAACATAACCAGTACAAGTAACGACACATTCTGAGTTTCACTAAACACTCAAGCACAAGCACCAAGTTAATTGAACCTTCCCAAAGTCTACGCCATACTATTCGCTACGAAACTTACACCAATCTACGGCCACACGTGTCAGACGTCAGGGACGGACACAAAAACATTAAAGGAAGTCTCGGTGGATCACTAAAGGACGCGTTCGTCGTTTACCTGATAACATGCAAAGAATACTGTTAACGACTGACAACGTATTTAACAAAGTGACAACTCTGAGCAGTGTTTGTGACTCCTGCGTCCAGCAAACGAACAAACAGTATTGTGCCATGTAAATCCCCAAAAATATTACTACTGTGTGCTAAAGATTTTATCGGGCGATGTGACTTGAAATCTTTCCCTCAAGGAGAAAGATGATTAACATGATTCATCACAATGTTAATCACAAACAATACGTAATACTGCATTTAGCAATCCATGGTTAACTAGAATATATCGGGTACAACAAGCTCATCTTATATTTGGTAATGCACAAGTACCGTTTACTTACAAACTAATTTCAGCAGACTTTATCATAAATCGTATTTGACGTTTTAACTACTCCAAATAAAGATACTTGTGTATGCAGGCATACAGCATGCTGATATGAAAGGATCTGAAGGTATCGTTCTCCAACAGCAACAATCTAAAACTTTTTTTTATCACAGAAAAGTGACCTGAAAATAAAATATCCATATTACCTTATTCGGTGTTTGAGCTGCAATGCTAATTGACCTTCTCATCACTTTCAATTGTTTAATTAGTCCAATGACACTTCTCATATTATTCAAACAGCGCAGCGCCATTTTGGTTTACAAAAAACGTCTGGGCGTTGCGTAACTACGGATCCTCAGTAGGACAATTTACTTGTGCACTTTAAAATTAGGTGGTTCCTATTAGCATAATAGTAAGAACCGCTGATGAATGACATCACAACGTTAGGCGGGGTATTTTGTACTGAATTCGAAAATTGTCTGTAATATATTATAGGGCTGGATGATGTGCGATAATAATGCCAGCGTCACATGTGATGCACTAGTCAGCTAAACATCAAGCTTTTCCGTACTTTCAGTTCTGTACGAACCAGGGAGTTTACGTTTCGCTAACACATTTTTACTGTCATAAGAAAATAAAATAGGAAGTTTTGCAATTGTAATGATTATGTCTCGTAGCTATATGGTTAATAATCAGTTTAAAGTTTTTGTATGAGTGCCTCATGCGTTCTCTGAAACAATCATAGTCACTTTGTCCTATGGTTTTGTGAGAAATTTTATGTTGGACCCTATCACAACAAAATAACATAGCTTGTCCAAAGTAATTTACGCTTGGATCCTTTATTTGTACACGCATCCATTATTATGATTTTTTATCTACTTCGTTTATCGTTGTTTCCTGGGTTAAAAAAAAACACGACGATTGTATTGTGTTTCAGAGGCAGGCTATACATAACCAAATTAATAAACAGTACCCCAGTTGGTTTGACACTTTAAATACTGTAATTTTGTAACTAAGGGTACTGGTACTCGACCGGAAGTCAGTGGAAATGGGAAAATACCGAAAGTACCAAAAGTTTAGTACTTTGCTCTATGTCTTTGTGGGGACTCTCCATTCATTTCTATGGGCATAACCCTAATCCCAACCATGACAACCTTGACCCCTAACCAACTCTAACCATAAGTAACCAAAAAAAAAATACTTTTGCCAATTTTATTTTTTTAGATTCGCAGATTTTTATAAAATTGAGTTTCCCCTTGTGGGGACTGAAAAAATGTCCCCCCACTGTCAAAATAGCAGATTGGCATCACATTGTGGTAACTTCAGTGCACCTCAGCATGATTTTAGATTTTGGTGGGGAAACATGGAGTACCTGGAGGAAACTCCACAGTGAGAACATACAAACTCCACACACGGAGCCATGACAGAGACTCAAATTCCAGTCCAAAAGGTGCAAAGCAAATGTGCCCCACCCCAATACTAGATGTTCAGATAGCTTTAATCTCATTAATACAAGTAAAATATTTTAGAATGTTTTAATTACTTAATACAAGTAAAATATTTTACTTAATACAAGTAAAATATTTTAGGAAAAAATAACATTGAACTGATCTTTTTAAAATCTTATATATTCATAAATCCTGTGGGCTTCTGGGTTTTCTTGCATTTTTCTGGATAAGTACGCACTGGGTATGGCAGCAAATTAGGAAGTGATGTTTTGAGATATTTGTGCTTCATGACTGAAGTGGTGGTCCCAATCTTTAAGAACTGGAACCTGCAGTAAGTCGGACTTGTTCCCGGTGGGTGATTTAGGATCTCATCTTTACTTGTATATGATGTGGTCCTGTTAGTGTCGTCGGCTGGTGACCTGCAGCATTCCCTGGGGCAGTTTGCAGCTGAGTGTGAGGCAGCCGGGATGGGGGTCAACACCTCTAAGTCTGAAGTCATGGTTATGGACCAGAAAAGGGTGGATTGCCCGCTCCAAGTGGGGGGTGAGTTGCTGCCCCAAGTGGAGGAGTTGAAGTATTTTGGGATTTTGTTCACGAGTGAGAGAAGAAGGGAGCGGGAGATCAATAAACTGATTGGTGTAGCGTTGGCAGTAATGCAGATGTTGTAGCAAAGAAGGAGCTGAGCTAGAAGGTGAAGTTCTCGATTTACCAGTTGATCTATATTCCTACCCTCACCTATGGTCATGAACCCTGAGTAATGACTGAAAGAATGAGATTGTGGATATAAGCAGCCAAAATGAGTTTCCTCCATGGGCTGTCGGGCTCAGCCTTAGAGATGGGGTGAGAAGCTCAGACATTCGGAAGGTACTCAAAGTAGAGCCTCTGCTCCTCCACATTAAAAGGAGTTAGTTGAGCTGTTTCGGGTATCTATATAGGATGCCTCCTAGGCTGCTCCCTGAGAAGGTGTATCGGGCATGCCCAAATGGGAGGAGGCCCCAGGGCAGACCCAGGACACACTGGAGAGATTTTATCTCTCGGCTGGCCTGGGAACGCCTTGGTATTCCCCAGAGGAGCTGAAGAAGGTGGCTGGTGAGAGGGGGGTCTGGGCATCCCTGCTTAGACTGCTGTGACAAGACCCTGAATTAGCAGTGGAAAATGGATGAATGAATGTTGTTTCATGAGGAGCCTCTGGTTTAAAGTATGTCAATTTATTGTTAATTGTTGATCAATGGCACAAAAAGCTTACAGCACTAGATATTCCCCAACAGCTTCCCATCCAAGTACTAACCAGGCCTAAACCTGCGTAGCTTCTGAGATCAGACAAGTGTGACACCATCCAGGACAATGTGGAGCAATTGTGGACCTTGCAAAGTACCCCTACTAAGTTTTGAGATATTTGCGTATCATGAGAAGAGAATGACCACCTTTAAGGAAAAACAAACATTTGCAATGGATACTTAAATGGTAATCACTACCAAAAGGGTAACTTTGGATATCAATACTGAGTTATCGATCTGCTCATGCCTGAATTTTGGAGTCTCTGAAGCCGCAGACAAGGTACAGACCATGTCCTTAGAGGTCAGAGCCTTTTATTTTATCCCTCAAACCCAACATCTGCTGGTAATATCCTACTCTTCCATCTGGAGGCATTTGCAGAAATATCATTCCATATTCATTCTTATTTCCTGGGGCTGTAGGCTTTGCATTGAAATGAGAGCCTCCTGCGCAGGTTTCCCCTGTCGCTGCCACCGCTGCCTCGCCCTGTCGTTGCCGTGTCTATATCCGCGGGTCTCTTGCACAGATTCGCACTTCCTGCTCTCCACTTCCTGGCCACCCACTCATGGGTCCCTCAGCGCCTCTCTCAGCACCCCCTACCCCACCCAGCAGACCTCTTCTGCATCAGTTGGCGTGCCTAATAAACTCCTTATGTTACACATCGCTCTCTTCCTCCCTCCCTCCTCTGTCATCAGAGTCCCGTTCCCCTTCGCTTCAGGTTACAATCGTCAGGCTTGTCAGTAACAGGGGGCCCAGTGCGCCTTGCCTTTGTCAAAGAAGCCACACATAGTGAGGAAATTGGAGTCTTATAAACAAATTACAATTTAAAACTTCACCTGGAGGTGTGAGAAAAATGTTATAATGACATTCTTGGTATACTTTGTACGTGGACTGTCAGTTTTTTGTACTCATTTTTTTCCTAGAGAAGCAGGTTGCAGAAAGCTGACTTTTGGTAAATTTGCATAAAAATTCTTATGAAAGTATATATTTTTTTTCCATATGATAGCCTTAGATAAGGCAGGCTAGGTGTTGTGTTTGTAGATTTCCAACTGGTATCTGTCTCATCTGTGATGTTGCACACTGCAGGTCGAAACACTAGGGGAGCTAAAAGCTAAGGGTGTTCAAGACTGTCGGCACTGATATTCATACTGGTACCTTGATGCATGGGCACACACACACAAAGGAAATACAGCAAGCACTGGGGCTCAACTCTAGCTCTCTCTTTTTTCACAGAATAACACTATGCTTCAGCCAGACATACTGTCTATGTGCATTATGTGAGTCAAGGAAGTGCTGTCTCATATTGCAAAGGCAAGGTTTTTCGGAGCATTTGAATAACGTGACAATCACTATGTCACATTACAAGGGACAAAGGACTTAATGGCAGGCATTTCGATGAAACAAAAGGGGCTTTTACTGAGCTGAAACTAAACAGACACTGGAAATAAAGTGGACTGCGAGGGATCTAAACAAGAGGACTACAATGAGGAAGAACATGGGCTGGCAGGAGGAGCAACATTAATGACCGGACTAGCAAGGACAAGACCAACAGGTATTTAAATACATAGACTAACGCAGGGCAACAAGCATCAGGTGTGGCCCATCAGGGGGGTCAGGCAGATGGGACA
>JAODJW010000035.1:1331219-1345139 GCA_026777045.1 Hyperopisus bebe
AACTCAAATTAATAGTAACATACAAACACATCACACAAAAGGTTGAGCATGGTAACGTTAGCATAGCCATAGATGTTTAAATGGTTAAAGTGCGAAAAAAAGTTTGTAACGATAAATAATTAATCGAATCTGAAACTATTTAAGAAAGAAATGATTTTCAACCTACCTTTCCAACCAAGCTTAAGCGATGGAAAAGACTTTTCTTTTTTTTTCTTGTCCTTTAAAGCTATTTTAACAGGGAACAAAATATCTTTTAAAACCATGTTTCTCAACCACTGATGAGCAACGAAGGCTACAGATTGGGCGGCGAATTTAAAACCGAGACTGGCTATTGGTCCGTATAGGGCCGCCGGCACCACGTTTAAATCTAACCATGATGCATTGCGTCAGGACCACAATGCATTGCTTTAAGCCAGCCCTGTAAGGTCAAGGCACAGTGTGTGTATTGTGGATTAACACTTTCAAACAAAGCTCTAAAACCATCAAAACTCAAGCGGCATATCGAAACAAAGCACCCAAAACTTATTGGAAAACCACTGGAGTACTTTCAGCGAAATCATGATGGACTACAACTGCAGAAGCAGACCATTGTCTCCCTAACAACACACACTTATTTAAGAACAGTTGAATGTATAGCCAGTAAGACACACATACTGAGTTGACCGAACATGGCATATGCTGCAGTTGAAGGCACTTCACAAGCTGTTATAGTTAAAAAGAACGCAAAAGTGTCGTTTGGAAGTATTTTGCAGATGAGCATGGAAAGGCTAAGGATGTCGATAAGCCTCTATGCAAACAGTGCTACAAAGTTGTGGCGAAGAAGTCAAGTAGCACGTAAAACTTGGAAAAGCATCTTAAAGACCGACATTCCGGTCTTTATGAAAAATTTTGCGAGGTCAATAAAGCTCGCGTTCCAGCAACACTGAACTATTAAACAATTATCAAGATTGTTAACTTGGCCAGCACACAGCTTAACATTAGCCGTTTATTTTATTTTATTTATCTTTTATTTTACCAGGAAGGTTGCATTGAGATATAATATCTCTTCTTCCAGGACGAAGATGCCAACAAATAAGAAAAATAAGACAAAAGTTATATATACATACGCACAGAGATGATTAATATAAACACAAACTAAATAGACAGATATTCAAACTTTCCAAAAATACTTGCCAAGTATACTGCCAATACTACATATATACTGAGGTAATTTGCCCATTAAAGCCTTTGCAATAAAAACCATGCAATGCATTTTCCTTCTAAGAATAGGAAATTTATAAGTAGTTAGCCAAGAAACACATTAGCCGTCTGTTATCATTAAGGTAGCGGATAGGCACAATGGCTAATAATAAAATAATATAGTTAATGTGGGGACAATACAAAATCACAAAACAAAAATGTGTCCTGTAAAATCCTGTAAAATGCAAGCGCGAGCTGATGCCATAATGTTACGTCTATGCGTGCACCTCAAATTTTAAACGCGATTTAACTATGTATCGGCAAAATGCAGATAGCTTGACCACAGTAGCAGACTGTATTTTAAATGGAAGCGCACTCAGATGGAGTGCAGAAAAGGTGGATGTGTAAGAGCAAGATCCGATTAATGCGGTAGGCAGGTATCTGAAGTCTCGCATTGACTCGCATGGCACATGTTTTGCCCCAAATGCAAACTCACTACAAACTTTTTATGTAACTTGAGAGCCTTGCATAGTGATGTTTCATTTTTATTAGGGGTGGGACTCGATTAAAATAATTAATCTAATTAATTAGAGGCTTTGAAATGAATTCATCTCCACGGAAAGCGCAAATGTTTTTTTTTAATTTAAAAGGGATTTAGTGGGCCACAGAATCAAATAATAGACATGGACACGAATATTGTAAACTCAAGCTCTTTTTATTTCTGAAAAAAAATATTTAAACTGCATTTCAATTCATAACATAAAACAAAAATAATATCCCTGGCCAAAATTTGGCAGACTTATAGTGCTATTTTAAGTACATTTTCAGAATGGTATTGTAATAATAAAAAATTCAACATAAAGTGCAGTTTTTCTTGTTAAAAAAATAAGGAAGAAACATAAAAGGTAATTTGACCAGCTTCACCTTTAAACTCTGAGTAACCTTAGCTAAAATTATTTTCTATATTAGGCTAAAACAGTGCGATCATTGAACATTTTAGTGCACAAACCCATTGGACTCACTATACCTCCATACTTATTAATACTTATTAATTGTCCGTCTCTTTCAGCCATATAAATATGATGCAGTGCCTATGCAGAGTTGACGGAAATAAAATAATTAACTCTTATTAACGCTCTGGGGACAAGGGCATTGTGGACCGCGTATCCTTCTCGTGTATTTCAGTTTATATCTCGCTGAAATCATTATGTAGAATCATGAAAAAAACTGACTAAATCCATAATCTATCTTCTTTTCAAAACTTCCATTGTCGGAAGTATTGAAGTTTTTAAAATTAGGTATAACCGGCAAAAAGCAAACCACATCACCTTTCTTTGTTTTATCTGCATCGGGGGCGTTTATACCGCTTTCAGCTGAAGATCACTATTCACGTTTTAAATGGGCTGCGTTTGAATTGGCGACCATATGATTATAGGCATACAGGCTTAGCCCACTGAGCCATGAACACAGGTATGAGAATTGTTGCTGAAAGTGGCAACACTGGCACAAAGCTTCAGCGGCACGTATCCGGGTGCCATTTTGTAGCCGATCAGTGTAAACACTACCCAGACATGTGCTGTTGTTTATTTCAATCACAATGGGTATATCACACATTTCTGTACCCAATACTAACCATCGGATTATCATGTTATTATCATTCGAAAAGCGCGATTTGCAAGTGGATTTATTGAATATGGGTGGGCTTCAAGACGCAGACGCTTAAGTCAGTCACTTTTGTTATTTCTATTCGTATCATGAAGCTGTAAAAATATATTTAGTTTCTACCTATATACATTTGAAAAGTAGACCGTCCGAGGTTTCTGAGGGTGTTTTTAAAATGTGTATATGACAAAAACTCGCAGAGTTATTTAAATGGTTTAGCGAAATTTCTGTCATATCCCGCTAGGTTAAATGTGTAATTTTTTTACAGGTTTTTTTCAAAATAATTAATCGCAATTAACGCGTTAAATTCCCACCCCTAATTTTTATATTTATATGTTACTTTTGTATTTGCATGAACTTTTCTGCCATACGTATGAATACATTTATCGGAATAATAAGACTGTGCTTCATTCATCTATTTCCCCTAGAATTAGAGCCATGAACTTGCGTTCTCTGAGCCAATCATAATCATTTTCATCTCACAGACAGTGTGGTGCATTTGGACGGGTTTCTTCAAAGAACACCTCTGTTTATATTTGTGATCTAAAGCTCAGAGCAGGTTTGAGTTTACCAATTGGTTGCTGTGACAACCAATCCAGTTAGACTTCCGAAGGACCGAGAAATCCGGGATCTAGTCAAGTAGTCAAGAATTAAATCCAGATAACTCGTTAATCTATATAGGAGTAACACGCCCTGATTGTAAACAAGAGTTCAGGTCTTGACGTGAAAACATTCAGTTAGTGTTTTAGGTGGAAGCTGTTTGTTACTTGGTTTATTTCATTGTAAAAAGTATTTTACTGAATGGTTGTGTCTTAAAATATTAAGATCTTTCATGTGCATTTTCAGTCGTTGTCAGTGTTGTGTCCAGCGTGTGGGCGAGCGGGCGAGCAGACGAGAGAGCCGTAAGATGCGGGTAAAAACGGGGTTTATTGAGAAATCCACAGCATGACGATAGACATTAATGACGGATCTGGGGAAACTCAGATGTGGACTAAATACACAGGACAGGCTGAACATAACAGGTAACAGGTGATTACAATTGGGAAGTAATAGGAGATAATGAGGGGGGCGTGGCACACAGAAGGATCGTACGAGCAGGTCATGACAGAATCGCCCAGGGGAGGCGAAGGACGAGACGAAACCGGGGACACGGGACCTGAAAAACAAGAGCAAGAACATCAAGGACTAGGAACAGAACAGAAACACAGAACAAGCACAGGGGCAACAGTCAAGACAAAACCTGACACAGAACAGGGAATGCAGACAGGCAGACAAGGAAAGGAGACACAAAGGGAACAGAAAGCGGAGGAACAAAAGGGCCAGGAGTGAACGGAGGAGTAACAGGAGGATGAGGAGCAAAGACAGGCGGGACACAGGGATGAGGAGCAAAGACAGGAGGGACAAAGGGAAAGGGAGAAGGAACAAGGGGATCCCGAGGGAGCCAAGGTGGGCGGGAGATGGAGGGGCTGCAGGTGACCAGGATGCCAGAGCAGGAGGAGAACCTGAAGGGGCCGTGGAGACAGGTCGAGAGACAGGCGAAGGGGACGAGGAGGGAGTCAGAGGGGGCACCAGGAAAGGCAACGAGGAAGTCGGAGGGGACATTGGCGAAGGCAAGGAGGAGGGGGAAGCTGCAGCAGGCGACGGGGCAGCCAGAGCCGGGGAAGGCGCCGTGCGACGACACGCCGGAGCGGGGGGACCCGCAGGTGACCGACAAGGCATCGGAGGTAGGACCGAGACCAGATGAAGAGGCGTCGGAGGGGGACCCACAGGCGACCACCGACCAGGAGCCACAGGACCCGCAGGTGCCCCCTGAGCCCCAGCCAAGGCAACTGAGGGCAAGCCAGGGGGCAGGGCGGGCGGGACCCAACCCCTGCGGAGGTGTCCCCTGCCCTTTCGGGACACCGAAAGGCGGGGTTCGGGCCGGGATCGACCTCGCCAAGGCGAGGGTAGAAGACTCATCAGAGAAGTCCCCGAGGGGTCCCACTCAAGCTCCTCCTCCACCAAGGAGGAGGAAGCAATGGTTGAGAGGTCTGGGATCTCATCAGGGACATGGACTGGGGTCATGGGCACCGGGGCAAGAGTCATAGGAGCTAGAGTCACAGGGACTAGAGCAGCTGGAGGTGCTGGGACCTCAGGTGTGGGCAGAGCCGTAGCAGGGACAGCTGGCGAGGGCAAAGCAGGAACCGTTTCAGGTGTTGCTGCAGGCGGCTCCAGGACAGCTGACGCCGCGGGTGGAGCAGAAGGTGCAGTGGGTGTCCCGGGCGAAGTGCCAACCGCCGGGACAGGCAGGGCCAGTGAGACAGGCAGGACAGGCGGATGGGTGGCCGGAGAGACAGACAGGATGGGCGGCTGGGGAGACAGGCAGGATGGGAGGAGCCACAGCAGGGGCCGCCGTGGGCATGGTGGCAGCAGCAGGCAGGGGGGCTGCGGGTGTCGCAGCAGGCGGAGGTGGAGCCGTAGCAGGAGCCTCGGGCGCAGGCAGAGGTGGAGCCGGGACCTCGAGCATAGCTGCAGGCGGATGCGGCGCCGGGACCTCGGGTGCGGGCGGATCTGGCAGGACCTCAGGCGAGGGCAGTACAGCAGCAACCGCCAGCTCTCAGCCAGCAGGGGGCGCTGCAGCAGGCACGGCCAGCAGGGGGCGCCGCAGCAAGCACCGCCGACTCTCGGCCCGCAGGGGGAGCTGACCAGATGGGCAGGCCAGACAGGACAGGCAAGGCAGACAGGACAGGCGAGACGGGTGTAGTGGTGGCAGCAGGCACCACTGGCTCGTGGCTAGCAGGGGATGCCATGGCGGCCGCCAGCGAGTCAAGCAGGACGGGCTGGACAGGTGCATCAAGAGGCCCCAGGATCGGCACCGCAGGAGCAGGCATTGCCCCTTTAAAAGTTCTGGGTACGCGGAGAATGGCATCCCAAACTGTGCCGACCCCTTTATAGGCTAGGCGTGCCTCTCAGAAATGATATGCCACCCGGGGTGGCGGCATCTCTTCGGCGGGGCTGGCGAGGGGTACCGGCTGACCAGAAGTGGTGGTGATGTCCGGGGTGATGGCAGCAGCCTCTGCAGGACATACCTCTGGGCACCCGGTCAAGAGGTACTCCTTTGGAGTAGCAGCAGAGAGAGAGCACGCCCTCAGGAAGATTGCCGGTTCCTCTTCCTGTCTCCGCTCTCTTCTCTTTTTCTTCCTCCGGCTTTGGCGGGTCTTTGGAGGCGTGGTCGCCTCAGAGGGAGCAAGCAGCTGGAGCCGCCCCTCGGTTACCCTTGTCACTAGCTGCCAGTGGTTTTTGCGCACTTCCGCGATACAGTGCACGTTCCTGGATGGCGACATCTCACTTAGGAGAGTCCCAGAGCAGTGGGGTCCTCCCGGACCTCAGGAAGATTCAGCCAGTATATCACCTCTTGCAGTAAGCCGATCTGCTGGCTCTCGGCTTGCTGCGGTGAGTTGTCTTGGAGATCCGTCATTCAATTGTGTCCAGCATGCGGGCAAGCAGACGAGAGATCTGTAAGATGCAGGTAAAACGGGGTTTATTGAGAAATCCACAGAACGACGATAGACAAACATTAATGACGGATCTGGGGAAACTAACTCAGACGTGGACTAAATACACAGGACAGGCTGAACATAACAGACAACAGGTAATTATTAACTAACTTGTAAAAAATGTTACAATAAAATACAGCATTTATTTTTTTAATATTACCTTACCTAGTTACATATATTTAACTTGTCATTTCTGACTCTGATATGATTTTTAACCATTTCCTCCTTATAGTTAGCCACAAATAAAAGAACACAAAACTAGATAAAATAACTCTTTCCAGCTCTTCCTAATGGTCAGGCAGCATGTTGGGAAAGTAATCATTTCAAAGAAATTTTTTAATTCATTTGTACTTATATTTGAGATTTGTGCACAGCAAGCAAGCCGAAAAAATTAATGGAGGGGGGCAAATGCAGCTGGGGTGCTGTTGGTTGCCCATCCCTGAATTCATCACTACCTGTTTGGATTATTGTAATGCATTATTTTATTGCCTCCCTAATAAATATATCACTAGATTGCAGTATTTTCAGAACTCTAGTGCCTGTCTACTTACGCACACTAAAAAATCTGCTCACATTACTCCTGTCCTCCATGATTGACATTGGTTGCCAGTCTCTTTAAGAGTCAAATATAAAATTATCACCTTCAAAGCCCTTCATGGTTTAGCCCCTCATTATCTGTCTGAGCTACTCTTTCCGTACACTCCTGCCCATGCATTAAGATCATCCAATGCAGACTTACTGACTGTACCTAAGCACAGGTTATCAACTATGGGTGGCAGAGCATTTAGCGTAACAGCTCCTAAACTTTGGAATGCTCTTCCTCTTAGTCTCTGTAAGGAAAAATCTGTTATCCATGTTAAGCTCCTGTTTAAAACACATCTATTCAATGAATATAATTTGTCTTAATTGTAACTTGCCTCCCTTGTTAAATGTGTTTCTTGTAAAGTGTCCTTGAGTGTATGAAAGGCGCTATATAAATAAAACATTACGATTATTATTATTATTATTATTATTATTATTATTATTATTATTATTATTATTACAGTATATTGAATCATTTTTGAAAATCTGTTATATACTTGGGTTCTGTTCAGTTTAACTAAAGTTTCAGTACCAGTCCAATCAGAGCACTGTTCCAAGTCTAGGGAACTTATTTATACTGCACTCAATTGTATTCCCCGGATGGACCCTCCAAGGACCACGATAATCAACTGTGTTAAGACAATAAGTTATACTAAAGCAGTTCTACTGAGGAAACAAAATTTAGCAATTTTAATGATTTTTCCTATCTAGTAAAACAGCCTAAAGTTTAAAGTTTACTGCCACTGGATTTGCATGAGCTCTGAGCTATGAATTTGTGTTCTCTGAGCCAATCATAATCATTTTCATCTCACAGTGTGGTGCATTTGTGAGAAATTTAATAAAAACAAGGAAAGTGACCAAGAACTGATCATCAAAAGATATCCTCTATATAGAAATATTTTGGATTCTATAGACACAATATTGAGCAAAAGAAACTTATTTGTCGGTATAACCATGTGTCTGTTAGCACAACTCACAGCAACACCACCAACTTATTTGACAGCCTCTGTTGATTGATAACAAGTTCTAGTTGGCTACAGTTTATTTCAGGTAAATTTCATCTTTTTTGTTTTATGCCTGTAGGTGACAGGGCTGTCCAGGAAATATATCATGTTCATGCATGCTCATCAGTCTAGTGTTATAATAAATACAATATATAGTTTTATTTCCACAGTTAAAATGCTAATATAACAGATTTTTGTTTGCTTGTTTTAAGTGTTTAGTTTCCACAACTTTGGGATCTGGTATACAGTGGTCCCTCAGAACTCAAACTTAATCCGTTCAGAACTGGGATCGAATCCTAAAAAGTTCGAGTTCTGATCGAATTTTCTCTATAAGAAATAATGGAAAACCAATTAATTGGTTCCCGGCCCAAAAAATGACACCTAAATATGTTTTTTTTTTTTTAAGCATTTAAACACAAAATGAACTGGATAAAACAAGAAGAGCATATACTGTACTTAACACATCTTAGCACATTTATCAAAACAGTAATTTGTAAAGTAAAGAAATAAATGTGTAAAGTTAAAACAATATGTCCTGCCCTAGCCCGCTCCTTCCGTGTGCCACGCCCCCTCGTTAACCCTGTGTGATCAGCTGTTTCTGGTTGTTTTCATTATAGCCCTCTGTATTTCATCTGCGTTTAAGTTTGTTTCCCCAGTCCGGTCATTGTATTGTCCGTCTGCGGTTAGCCTGCCTTACCTGTAATTAAACCCCGTATTCCCCGATAGCCTGACGTCTGTCCCTTTGTCTCCATTCCGTACGGTGGCCCTGAAGGTCAAAACACAACAACATTTCAGAAAACACAACAACATTTCCAAACACAACAAAATTACAGAAAACACAACGAAATTACAGAAAACACAACGAAATTACAGAAAACACAACAACATTTCAAAAAACACAACGACATTACAGAAAACACAACATTTCAAAAAATGACATTTCAAAAAGCACAACAACATTACAGAAAACACATTTCAAAAAACACATTTCAAAAAGAACAATGACATTACAGAAAACACAACAAGATTTCAAAAACACAACGACATTATAGAAAACAAAACGATATTTCAAAACACACAATGACATTACAGAAAACACAATGACATTTCCGAAAACGGAAAGGGTAGGACCACACTTCTTGTTAGTGATTGGACAGTACCCTTGGAGTGACATGTGTTGTGTATGTTCACTACAACTCCCAGGATTCAAAGTGTCATGAGGGCCCTCCCTACAGGTGAAGTCTCTGGGAAGTGTGCGATTGTTATATGATTAAAAAAGTTCAGTTCTAACAGCACAACCTGGGGGGTATTCTATGAAAGTAGCTAAAGAAAGGCAGACTTTCCCGAAAAAGTCAGACTCAACCTACCTCCATCTCTAAATTTAGCCTAACATCGTTCCACGAACGCAGTTCAGTGTTAATTAATCAAGGTTCATTCAAGACAGACTTGCATAGTCTCACTTAGTGCGCACATCCGCGATATTGAAGAAGCCCAAATGAATGGATGAGCGATAGATCAACCAAATGAGTCGGAAACGCTGTAAAACGAGAGCAGTGTTTCTTTCCGCTGCAGAATAAACGCTGCTGGTGGAGTTGTACGAAAAATACAAAGATGTAATCGTTTAAAAAAGGCAATACTGTGGCCATAAACACAGCCAGAGAGTTGGCTTGGCAATGAATTGCAGACAGACTAAATGCATAAGTTACATAAATATTACAAGTGCTTGGTACAGTGGTTTATGCTGTCGCCTTATAATGCGACAGTCGCTGGTTCGATCCCCATAGCCAACGGGGAACCTTCTGGGTTAATTTCCCCTGTTATTATTACTGTATAATATTATTTGATCTCCGTAAAATACTTTAAATCACATCCGTGTGAAATGTTCTGCACAAATAACCGTATGTTGTCTTTGCTATTTTAGTAGTAAACTTTCAAAGTATACAGTGACTAAAAATATAATTAATTATAGTAGTTAATTATAACTATTATAATAGTTAATATTTTAACAGATTTTTTTCCAATTACAGTCATTGCATTTCATGTTTCACCATTTTAATATGCGTAAGCTTTTATTTTACAGTAAAATACTGTTATAACGGACTTCAAGGGACCTGGCAAAACAGTCCGTTACATCCAAAGTTGCTGTATGCCCAGAACACAACTACAGGACACCATTTACTCATGCCACACCTCAACAGACACATTTGTGGTATAGATTATTATATTGTACATGTAGTAATCCAACTTAACCTGACCAGATGAGTGACTAATAATAATCCCGACTACGTACGTATCTGCGCTGGATATCACCGGCACGCCACACGCCTTGTAGGCGGAACTGCATGTCCGTTATAGCCGAACAGAACTACAGCTAAAATCGGCCCGCATGAGGACTAAATTATTTATCCATTATAAGCGAAATTCCGTTATATGCGAGTCCACTATAGCCGATGCTTTATCTGCATGTTCGTAAAGGTGCACGGCCGGGACCAGCGGACCTTGTCCGTTATAGACGATATTCCGTTATAAGCGAGTCCACTATAACGGGATTTTACAGTAATTATTTTGGAATTAATTGGAATGCTAAGATGTGATTTTATAGGCTTTATTATATTGATTATGTAGCAATCTCAGCTCTGTTCTCCATATTATGGAAGTATCACGCAGAGCTTTACTTCAGAAAAGATGGTTTTTATTCTCTGCTTTCTCGTCTTGCTTTTACTCACAGCACTGACTACAGGATTCCATTTTTTATATACGTATATACAAGACTCATTCTCCCGCTAACTCAAACAAAATCATGTCATTTTGGTAAACCTTACAGATTACCAAAAAAATTCAATCAGATAATGTAAAATATAATGTCAGATGGCATATAATTCAACAGACTGCATGATATGAACAGTAAGATCGCGGAATTTCGCCCGACGGAACGATCTTTTGGGAAACTGTTCCCACACGACGTCCGGACCAGGCTAGTTTGCAGGCCTAAATTACCATGGTAATTCAGCTGGGATTCATTTAAGACACGTCGATGGAACGGAACTCTCACTTAAGTAAGACTGACTTGTCGAAATAAGTCAGACTTTCCCTTAAGCCTGCTTCATGGAATACCCCCCGATCGCCTTCCCACTTGCAAATCGCGCTATTCGCATGATAATGACATTATAATCCGACAGTTAGTATTGGGTAAAGAAATATGTGAATACGCCCATTGTGACCGAAATAAACAAGAGCACATGTCTGGGTAGTGTTTACACCGATCGGCTGCAATATAGCACACGGATACGGATACTGCCACTGAAGCTTTACGCCAATGTTGCCATTTTCAGGAGCGAATCTCATACCCGTGTTCATGGCTCAGTGGGCTAAGCGAATCTCATACCCGTGTTCATGGCTCAGTGGGCTAAGCCTGTGTGCCTGTAATCACGTGGTCGCCGGTGTTTCGGGCAATTCGGTTTCCGTGTGTTTCCCCTGTCTATCAGGAAATAATGTTTCCCCTAATATTAAAGCAAATAGGTATGTGAAATGTCTGAAAATCACTCAGGTACATTATTATATGTGAATACAGTAGATCGTTACGTATAATATAGGTCCTACCCTTTTTCGTTTTCTGAAATGTCGTTGTGTTTTGACCTTCAGGGCCACCGTAAAGAACAAATCAGATACGTAAACATTGGTGAATGTCAGAATCTTCGTAAAAAAGTGTGTATGTGGTTTTTTGAAATGATGTGTTTTCTGTAATGTTGTTGTGTTTTCTGAAATGTTGTTGTGTTTTGACCTTCAGGGCCACCGTAGAAATCCCGTTATGTGCGAGTCCGCTATATCTGATGCTTTTTCTACATGTTCTTAAAGGCGCATGGCCAGAACCAGCGAACCTCGTCTGTTATAGATGATATTCCGTTATAAGCGAGTCCACTATAACGGGATTTTACTGTATTAATACTTCTACTTCAGCATTACTTAAGTGTTTTTCTTCTTAGTGCGCGTCTCTTCGCCATTCCTTGCACACGGCCCTCCAGTCTCATGCCCTTTTATGGGAAATTGCAGGGCGTTTCCCTATGCTAATTAGGACAAACTGGCACACGCTCTCAGTTACGAAGATGTAGGATTCATCATTCTTAAGAACAAAGGTGCGAACAATTCTGCTACTTAAGAACACGTCATGAATCCGACGTAAGTTGGTCTTAAATTTCGTAGGAACAAATTTAAGAGAATTCTTAAGAAGATATTGGTGAACGAGGCCCAATGTGATTTAATTTAATCAGTGTAAGGTCATTGAAATATGAAAATAACATGGTAAGAGAATTCAGAGACCATCTTCATAGTTGTAAATTATACAAGTTCTAGGTTCTTCAAAGGACAATGACTTCGTTTTATGTCTTCAAGAAGCTGATCTTGTGTTCAGACTTTGCTTTCCACCACACTGTAGGATTGGTATGCAACTGGTCACACTCCCCAAATACAACCCACCCTTGACTCCACTTGGGAAACTGAAAGTTTGGTGTGAATGCACTGTGTGCATGTGAGGCTGGCAGTATTTGCGGTGCACAATGGGCACTGTCAGGTGCCCGCGCGCTATTATTTACAGATACTTCCTGAATAAGGAGCACCGATCAGCCCCACCCACTGCAGTGTGGCTCTTTCATCTGACACTGGGCTCAGCTTTTTGGAGATTTGTGCATTTTTAAAATAAATAGTAAACATCTCAGATGAGCCATGTATTGCCATACATGGTGTCTGTATCATGGTCAGAGCAGCACCAAAGCCAGCATCAGCAGAAGGGAACGCCAATCACCATCTACTGTCATCTTGTTTGTGATGCTGATGGATGGTTGTCTTCTGATGACGAAAATAGCGTTGAATCTTAACATATTTGTGGGACATTTTTTTTCTTTTAAAACAAGGGTTTATTTGACCCCTTTTTAAAATAATCATCAGATTTTTCGCAAGTAGCTAACAGTAGGTTTCATTTGAAAACACAGTGACCACCGAGAATCCTATGAAAGACACAGAAATAGCCCTGGAGACCACTTGGAGGACCGGCAGAGTTAGATCATTAAACAATATTTTTATAAGGTACACATTTGCATTCTTTATAATCAAAAATGACTAGACTTATAAATTACAAGCACATTAAAAAGTGACACCAAGAACCTAGTCACTCTGTTTTTGGAGTAAGATGTGTTACACTTTACATCAAATACAGGATTACTTACTTATTACAATAAGACTACTCTTATAAAGGGTTTATGATTAAGTTATTCAATAGGTTGTAACACCAGTTAAAACACAGTCTTTTTTATTAATTATTTTATCTATTATAAAGTGGTACCCAGAAATGGAACAGAGAACTAACTTTACTACTGATTTCCTCTCTGTTACCTAAATGTGATGATTTTTAGACTGATGTTTTATATACACGCTGCTCCTCCAGCAGGACCTGAGATGAACTGGGTATGGCCAGAACAGGAAGCAGCCCAACAGCCCTGCTCTGACTCACTCTGCATTGGTAATAAAAACAAAGGCAGGAGCCAAGTGCACGGCTCTGTAATTTATAGTTCTACACTCCAATGAACCTGTCATGGGAAAGTTCAGCTGTTAAGGACTCTGCCTGTCTGTCACACTGAACAGAGCCCTGGGGCATAGCGAAAACAGCCCCATTGCACTCTACTGACACTTCACCTCTCTGCAGCTGTGAGGATGGCAAAACAATGTGTAGGACTCAGCCAGTTGGGGTGTCTCAGACAAATCACCATGTGAGTCTGAGCTTAACAGCCAGAACTGTAACTGTGGTTCTGGGGCAACCAATGGGAATAACCAATATTCCTTCATAAATCAAGGTTCAACCCAGCATGTATCTACTCCTGACATAAGTAAAGGAAATACACTCACCTAAAGGATTATTAGGAACACCATACTAATACGGTGTTTGACCCCCTTTCGCCTTCAGAACT
>JAODJW010000035.1:1350977-1363369 GCA_026777045.1 Hyperopisus bebe
TGCCTGCTGCAGCTTCACCGAGGTCCCGGCTTCGCCTCCGCCCGCAGCTGCAGCCGCCGCCACGCCCGCGGCCACGCGCCCGCTCTACCCGTGACTCCTGTCCCTGAGGAGGTCCCGGACTGTGCCATCCTCACTCCTCCTCCAGTGATGGACTTGGAGGAGGAGCTCAAGTGGGACCCCTTGGGGATCCAACTACTGGGTTCCCCTGACCCAGGCGGGAACAGGACTGCTTCGCCTGGGCCCCTGAAAGGGAGAGCCCGACGAGGTCCCCGCCTCTGTGTCCCGGAAGGGAAGGGGACACAGGTGTCGGGCTCGGGTCCCGCCCGCCCTGCCCCCTGGCTCGCCCGTTCGGCCCCTGGCTGTGGCTCGGTGGCTGCCTGCGGGTCCTCTGGCTCGGGGTCGGCTTTCACCTCCGGGTTCTCCCCCGGTGCCTCGGTGCTGGTCCTCGGTCCCGCCTCCGGCTCCGTGTCGATCATCTCCGGGTCCCCCTACTTCGGCGGGGTATCAGACGGCGCCTTCGCCGGCTGCCCTGTCGCCTGCCGCGGCTTTCCCCTCCTGCCAACCTTCACCAGTGCTCCCTCTGTGTCCCCTCCATCTCTCTTTCGACCCGTTCCCTTAGCCCCTGTGTGGTTCTCTCATGCTCCCTTCTCCCTCTCCCCTGCGGCCCCTCCGGCCGCCACCCGTCTGGGCCCCCTCGGGCTCCCTTTTGTCCCCTGTCCGTTCCTGTCTGGTCTCCCCTGTCTGCTCCTCCTCCCTTCGTCCCGCCTGTGTCTGCTCCTCGTCCCTCTGTTCTTCCACTGTTCACTCCTGGTCACTTGTGGGTGTTCCCTCCGTGTCTCCCTTCTCCGTCTGCCTGTCTGCGTTTCCTGTCCTGTGTCAGGTTTTGTTGTGGCTTTTGCCTCTGTGCCTGTTCTGTGTCTCTGTCTTGTTCCTGGTTCCCTGTTGATGTTTTGCTTTTGTCTTTCAGGTCCTGTTCCCTCGTCTCGTCCGTCGCCTCCCCTCGGGCGCGCCCGGTGTGCGCGCCTTTGGGGGGGGGGGGGGGGGGTTATGTCACGCCCAGCTCTGTCCGATCCTCCTGTGTGCCACGCCCCTCGTTACCTCGTGTTAATTCCCGATTGTGATCACCTGTGTCCTGTTATGTTTGAATAGTCCTGTGTATTTAGTCCGCGTCTCGGTTAGTTTCCCCAGATCTGTCATCGTTGATACCATGTGTGAGTACCAGTCCTGTCTGTTCGACCGTAATAAAACCCCGTTCTTCCGTTTAACCTGGCTGCTCTCGCCTCTCTTGCCTGCTCGCCACTCGCAACATATGACATTTAAGACACGTTGATGGAACGGAACTCTTACTTAAGTAAGACTGACTTGTTGAAATAAGCCTGCTTCATGGAATACCCCCCTGATTACACCATTATTTGCCCTTAATGACACAAACCAGGATGCAGCCTCTATCCTCCATGGTGTGCTGCTATACCTGTTAATCCACAGAGACAAAGTCCACAACACAAAAGGTGCTTTGATAGATAGCAATTACATCAAAGAAATAATACAGAAATTCAGGTACTACATAATATGGTGCTTAAAGACCCAGGAGAGGGCTACTCGATCGTGTTAAGGGTCCTGTTATGTTTACATTTTCACAGAAATATTAGGAATGGCAACATCTGCAAGCAACAGGATAAACTTTAGCTCCTGTTTTGTTTTTAGTTTTTTTTCCCAATGTTAATTGTATGAAATCAGATTTGCGCCAATATTATCAAGCGAAAACAAGGCTTCGAAAAGAAAAAAAACTAACTGAAGCAAAAGGAATGTCATCTCAAAAGTAAAATTTATAACTTGCAAACACGATTGGTCTTGTGATAATGTTGTTTACGCTATCAGCTTTCTTGCTTGGGCTGGCTGACTTTGCGGTTATGCTGCCAGATTTCTTGCTTGCGCTCCCTGACTTCTTGCTTACAATTCTGACACAAACTTCTCGCGCGGGCGGGTTTTTTCAGAGGCGCGTCCCCATTGGCTAATAAGTTTTTGACTGACAGGTCAGTGCCACGGACATTTTTAATTAACAGCAAGACTGGACATTCACTTCTCACTAATTTTTACTGGATCCGACAACAAGATTAACAAAGTGTAAATGTTGATGTTGTTTGTGCTGCACTATACATTTTATTGTGCTAAATTAGAAGTGAAGTTAAGCTTTGTTAATCTGATTCCATATAATAGGAAATGTCAGTCTTGCTTACTTATGGTGCTTTTCCACTGGTATATAGGAGGCAGGCTATACTCGACCTGTACTGAAAAGAGAGATTAGTTACAGTGCAATTCCAGCCCATGTTTGGTTTTAGACTGCAGAAGGGTTGGCTCAGTGAAGTTATTGCCGGGTTTGGAGAGCAACACTGACATAAAACCAAAGAGATGCTTATTTACCGTTCACACAGTATACATCATGATTTATTATGTGCTAATTTCCACTAGCATGTCTATGAGAATCACTGTGTTATATAACCTTCAAACACTAACGGAATTAGCATTAGTTCTAGTTCCGAGTTATTGAGTATGCATCAATATATTGTGGTGTGTGATGCTACTAATAATGGATAATATATAGAATGTGCCCTTTCTTCTTTCAGATAATCCACACATATCAACGCAGATCACAGTATCTCTGAATTTCAACCAATCAGATAGTGGTGAAGCAACCAACTTGGTTTAGTGCAGGTATGGTTTAGTTCTTGGTGGCAGTGAAAAAGCGCCATTACTGTGCATCCCCTGGGTTCCACAGGATGGGGGGAGGTGAGGTTATGGTTATCAAGGCCTCACTGGCAGGGTCACAGGTCATACCATTAAAGCACTTGTTACTTCTAATGGAAACCAAGAGGGCCATTTCCCTCTCACATTAGAGAGAAGTCCCAAGGGGAGACAATGCAGATGCTAATAAGGCAGCATAGGGGAAGGGAGAGCAAACTGGGCTCTACTAATCATGAGAGAGAACATAGCAGAATTCATAAAGGGCCTCACATGTCCACACACACCCTTTGTGCCATTATGACACATAGTTAATGAGGATCAGATTGCATTCTAAACAGCTCTAGCCAGATACTGAATTACTAAACCAAATCACTTGGTCCAAATAATAGGTTACTTCTAAAGTAATATTGTTGGAAATATCAAATAATTAATAATAATTGATACTTTATTGACCCCTGTAGGGAAATTCTCTTTACACCTTCCCCAACTTGTTCTCTGTAAATGAGAGCAAGCTGACTGCAAAGGGCAGAAACCTTTTGCAGCGCCCAGGAAGCTGTGAATTAAGGGCCTTACTCAAGGACCCGCAGACGTGGTGAGGCCGGGCTCCAACCGGCACCCTTCTGATCACAGGCACAGAGGTTTAGCCCACTGAGCCACACACTACCCCCATCACAGTGATATATGTATAAAGAATTACAGCATTTGTTCAATATACTGTATTTATGATGGCATGATACTAAATGACAGTTGTTGCTGTTATTATTATTAAGGAGATGTACATAGTCTTATGGAGGGGCACGCTGGAAAGACAAATGATCCACGGTGCAGCTTGCCAGAACAGAGTTCTTTTTAGTAAGACTGGACAAAACAAGAAAACAAAAGAGACCATGGGCAGGTAGAAAACAAGAACTAAATCAGGGAGCAACCCAGGAACAAACGCAGGAGCACAATAACTAAACTGGAGCAAACACAGGAACAACCACTAGGACTGAGTGAAGACTAAAGCAAGGGCTGGCACTTAAACACATACATGATGAGCATCAATAAGACTGGTGTGGGCAGTAACAAGCACTAGGAACACAAGCACTGGTGAGGGCAATCAGCAGATAATGGGTCAAGCGCCAAGGGAGACTAGAAAACAAGGGTAACTTAGCATTACTACAAACATGGTAACAGGGACAAAAACAAGAAACCATAACACAAATTCATAATTAACTATGGATGTACAAAGAAGCATAAATTACAAATTATAAACAACCCACAACAAAATGGAAGCAGGGAGGAAACAGTGGCCCCCTCAGCCCATTTAGCCAAGGAACAGGAGAACACACTTGGAGCTAAGGACACATGATTGTCAGTGACACCTGCTGGCCAAACTGGTTAGAAGACATAGGACAGGGACCAAAGCTGAAACATAGTAAGACAGACATCCCACCTTAGGCTCATTAGTGTCTGGTAAGGATAAGTTTTAACTCCCACAATGCTCACATAGAGTACAACTCAGTGTGCTATCACAGTCAGGAAAAAGATAGGAAATATGCCAACAGCCAAGGCTATACAGATACAGAAAGGGAGAAATCAGCAAGGCCCTGGGATGCATACACCTGATAGAGACAAGCACTGCAGTATTAAAGCCTCTTTCTTTCACCTCAAAAACTCCAAATGCAGATGTACAGTGATATAAAACACAGGAGAAATCTCCTGCTAGGGACTCACTGGTTTAACATTGCAACTTAACACTGTGACTTAATACTGAAAGTAGTAGGAGTTATAAGCCCTTGTAGTCACTTGAATAAGCCAAGCTGGCTGTACGTTTTCAGGGGGTCCAACTAAAGCTTTATTTGAGTGCAACCGGAGCCCTATCAAGAAAATTTATGACATTTCACTTCCTCCACAATGCGGGTAATTCGGGGCAACTGCCTGTTCTGACTATAGTTAGAGCTAGCTCTGTATATAAATCAGGGGTGGCCAGTCTTATCCGTAAAGGGCCAGAGTGTATGTAGGTATTTGGGTCAGCTGTTCAAACCCAAGTGTGAGGACTCTTCAGCCAATCAGTCCTCTAATTAGTAATCTAATTAGGGAGTTGCAACAAAAACCTGCATACATAGCAGACATTTCTGGATAAGACTGGCCACCCTTGATATAAATACACAATAATGATGCTGCACTTGTCCACCACAAACCATACCAAAATTAGGAGTGTAACAGTACAGTAAAACCTTGGATTGCGAGTAACTTGGTTTGCGAGTGTTTTGCAAGACGAGCAAAAATTTTAACTAAATTTTAACTTGATAAATGAGCAGGGTCTTGCAATACGAGTATCATGTATACGCTTTGTCTGCTTGGTGTCACGTGATCACAACTGAGCCGATGGTTCTTCTCTCTCTCTCGCTGCAGGACTGTGGGTGATCGTTTCCCATGCTCGGTCTCAGTCAGGTTACCTCACTCGTATAGTCAAAATTTAGTAGAAACGTACCACCCGAATAATGGAGTAGCAGTGCGAGTGATGAATCTGTTTAACAACAATGCATTGTCACATTTCCGCGGAATCGAAAAGGAAGCAAAAGCAGCTGATATTGGATAGGTTCCTTGCTAAAGTCTGACAAAAAGAAAAAGATTCCAGAGAGCCAACAGATAGCACAGATTCCGTTAGTTATAGTGAAAGTTGTCCTACAAAGTAACCCTCCTCTTCTCCTCCCTCTCAACTCCCGCACACCATCCACGATTCTTTTCAAAGGTAAAGTGCAGGTTTATTTGTTTTATGTATTTTTACTTTATATTTTATATTAATAATTTTTGTATTAATATTTTGCGTTGTGGAACGAATCATCTGAGTTTCCATTATTTCTAATGGGAAAATTCGCTTCAATATACGAGTGCTTTGGATTACAAGCACGTTTCCAGAACGAATTATGCTCGCAATCCGAGGTTTTACTGTATAAGTATTCGTACTAAAAAACTTGTGAGTCTTTTGGTTTGGTATGCATATATACCGAATGAATGCAGCAGTAGTACACCCCTAACCAAAATAGACATGGAGGCTCATGGAAAACCTTTTACTCTCAAATCATAAGCGGAAAAGATCCTGTGAAGTGACTGGTCATTAAATGCCGCGATAATAAGTATCTGTAGTGTGGATGAAACATCACAACCTAATGCTTGGTGACACCTCTGAACATGAGCAATTCTCCTATTTTGCTGGGTGGCTAAAATAATTATGCAAATAAATATGTTTCAAACTGTGGTTTTGGAAGTGCATTTCCAAGGTGTGAGAAAGACATAAGCCATGGTACTGCACTGTGTGTGCTTGTGCTTTCAGGAGGTCCTCTGATGATGATGCTGTTGTGAGACAGCATGCCCCGAGAAAGTAGTGGGCAGTAATCCATCACACGCACGCTGGGTGGGGAGGAAAGATGATCGCCTGCTCCTTGGTGCTCATTAAAGCTTGTTAGTGCTCTTCAGCACTCATGCAACAAGAGCCAAAATCCAGCTTCTCCATGGAGGATGACCTACAATTCACCCCCCATCCCCCATTCCCAGGGCTCAGTGCATGCTCCCGCCAATCACGGTGACCCTATCAGCATGCTCTTTCTCCATCCTTCATTGTCCATCTTACCATCTTTCCCCTTCCACTCTTCTTCTGTTTGGCCATGAAGACCCTGGATCCGAAGTACAGTGCCATGTCGAAAGCTGATCCATCCAAAAAGGCTTTGCTCCTGTGAGGCCTCATCGTCAGCCCCCCTACCTGGAGACACTCAGGTACGCTCTGTCCAAGCCTGCTGCCTAAATACAAACATTGCATGTTTCCGATACCCTGTCCTGTTTCGCTGATTTCTGCTTTCACGCTGTGTTAAGTGAAAAAAACAAGGGGTATGCAAAGCTAATAAAGCGACTCTTTTGTTTGGCTGAAAATGCCCTTTTTCTCACTACCTTCTGCTGCAGAGCAGATGTGTGCTTATCTTTCAGCCATTAGTGCAGACCAGCTGTTGCTGGCACAGCATTACATGGGGGCCACTGGTGATGACATCATCACAGCAGGACACATTGCCAGGCAGGCATCCAAAAGAAAAATGGATTATGTTAGTTGGGGTTTTCCCTCATTTTCCCTTGGACTTCTTTAGAGCTTGTGTCCACAGTACAAAACAACTTACAGATCCATCAAAAGAAACTGTCCCCTAATTGCCAGTCTTAATTGAATGCACTAAACTGGTTTGTGCTGTTCAAGTCACACTGAATGAATGTTCATTATGCTACAACTATAACTCAGGTAATAGGGAACATTCCCAGAACTTTGGTTAACATTATGTGACGTTTGCAGAAAACGTTAACTATAATGTTATCTCCACATTTTACATTTTAATAAAGGTTCTGTAGATGTCAGCACAATAACATTATTACTTCAACATCCTTTTAACACAATTAATGTTGAAAAATATTTTTATAATAAAATATTATTTCATAAAAGTGTATACTGAAAATATGTGTATACTGAAAACACGACATCCAGTCATGAACCCATGAGCTTTGAGGTGTACAGCCACAGTGCTACCCACTGCCCTACCAGGCCCTTCATTGGTTTCTGCATTATTATTCTACTACTAGTTGAAGTAGTGTGTAACATTGTAGGAACATCAGGAAAACTGGACACTGTGGAATGTTTCCATATCTTAATTGTAAAGTTTAGTAATTGTTCCTAGCATGAAAAATTGTTAATGGGGAATGTAACTTTATTCAGAAGCGTAGAAGTGAATTGTGAATGAAATGCATTAAATTTAAATTTGTCATCCATAATCAAATTGCTCAACAACAATAACAAAGATCAGAATGGAATACAACTGCAAAGCTATTTCATTTATTAAATGGACAAGATCTATAGTACTGTGCAAAAATCTTCGGCAGTCAAAGAAAATGTTCTGGTTTTCTGGTTATTAAGTATATATTGGCTCAGGAAAAAAAGCAATTTAACATTAGAATTTATGTAAATTCACAGTAACACAATAAAATCTAGCAAGAATTTCTTTAATTCTCTAAAAATTATATCCTAAAATCCAAAAAGTTGATATTGTTGGATGGCTGCAACGACATTGCTTCAGTTCCCAAACCCCTCCTCACCAGCAGACCCATTAATTAATTATATTAATTAAATAACTGAGCGAGGCATTGATTAGTCAAGCTGACTGAGTCACAAAATACATTGGTGTATTGGATGGTTGCTGCAAATATTGGGGTAACTGTAGGAGAGGTTTAGAAATGGTTGAGCTGACACCGTCAGGATCAGTCCCTGTCTTGTCTGTCATCTCCCCGTTTGGCTATTGGGTGTTGCTGACCATCTTAGTCTGTTCTCTGTGCTTCTGTATGTTTAACGCCCTTTCGTGTTCCTACTGTGTTCCTTTGCTCCGCAGGGCACCACATGGCTGAATGAACTATGTGGGCAGCTGAAAACTCTGCATTCCTACCATTATGTGCTTGTGTTTGTATATTATTGTATTTATTCATGTTCTTGTGTCTTTGATCTTGGTTATCCCTACTCGGACCTAGTTTTATAGGTATGTCTTGTTTCACCTAAGTTCCTAGTATCTCCTAGTGTTTCAGTCTCTAGTGTTCTCTAGTGTTCATTCTCTAGCCTTCCTGCTTTTTGTCTTGATCCCTTGTGGCCCATTGTTTTTTCCTAAGTCTGTTGAGTTCACTTTATAAATAAATCCCTTTTGTTGTCAAGCTGCACCATGGATCATCCCTTACCATGCCTTATGACAGATACCCCTATACAGACATAATTTTATAGCTTTAAACAACATGAATATTATTTAAACAATGTTTCTTTTAATTGCCTAAAGTCTAGTTTATACCTCACTTTTCTGCGTGCCCTTTGTGGCTATGGATGGTCTTGCACACGGCAACTTGTGTTCATACTACATTTGTCTGCATACACAGATGATTGCGGTCAGTGCATGCATACAACAGTGATATTCCACCAGACCATAAGAGGGCAGATGTATTGTAACATGAATCAAACACAAATACAAGCAGTGTAGTGGAACTTTTATGAACAGTTTTAAAATTGTTAGTCTAGGCTTGGGTGGTAATATGGTAATATAAGAAAATATGGCATACTGCAGTATTTTGAAATTCTTACTACAAAATTAGCTGGAACCATCCCTAATTCAGTGAAGTTTATGCCACTTAGTCAAAATTCTGGAATGGTGTTGCTTTTTAAAATACTATATACCTCGTTATAGTGTCTGGACGGTATGAAAATTTTGAAATGCGGGTACCTCCGCACCTCCTCATACAGTTGCTCACCATAACTACTACAACAAAAACTATATTTCCTCTGTTCTTTCTTGGTTGCCCTCTGTTCTGTCTGTGTCAGTGCTGCCACCTATTGGCTAATACTGGCAATTTTCTTGCACATTTATAGTCCACACACACCACCTAGCATGATCTCCAGCGGAAAAAAAACAAACTAGGTTACAGACTTACCCTCCACAGTCATCTAGCACAAACCACTGTTGGCAAAATTTACATCACCTCACTCTGTGTGTGACTGAAAACATGCACATAAAAATGAAGTATGAATTGACCTTAAGACTTTTGTACAATACTGTATATTTCAGTCAATATTAACATTCCATTTAATGTGCACAGATTGAAGCTCCAGTGAAAGACCTGTTTTCTGTAAGTTTTGAGTGGTAAAAGAATGGCAGAGAGGTGGCAGAGGCCTTTAGGGGATGCAAGATGAGAGCTCGGCTATTGATATTATTGTTTAGTGGTCTTGCTTTGCAGTGCATTGTGGGCCACATGGCTCTGTGCTGAAAGCTTAACAGAACTATGACCACTTCTTTGCCCTATAGGCCTCATGCAGTCCAAGAAATCCTGTGGTTGCATTTGTGGCCTGCAGTCTTTCCAGTTTGCTGGACAGCTGTGACAAATTGAAGGGATTAATTTCTTTAAGTAATGTAATTTCAGGGCCTGAGATGAACTGCTGCCACACGCATTCATATAGAAATGTTAACCACACATCTATCAATTTACATCCTGAAGACCAGACCCTTTCCTATGCTAAAAATAATTTTTAAATTATTTAAAAACAAAATAAATTTGCCTTAAAGAGTATGTAAGTTCTGAGAGAACAGGATGCTGTATATTTATATTTCAAGACATTCAAATACAGAGTAAGTAATTTCATTACTTAATTGCTATGGGGCAGCGTGTGAGGAACATTTCAGGACCCCTTTTTGGGGTTATAATTATGCCAAGTACAGACTGAAGCTAGACCCTAATTTTGTATCTAGACATTATTTTATACTTGATTGTGCCAGATTTATTTATTTATTTGCATGTGTACGACCAGCGAATCAGCAGAAGCAGTAGGAGAACCACATACTGAGAGATGGTTTAGGCAGAATAAAAAGGCAAAATCTTTAGAATAAAAAGCATTTTCATTCAGCTATTTTTTTCACTATTGTATTAATTTAATAGTGCAGCCATAGTACACATTGTTATTGTGTTTCTAGGAATACGTTTTAACTTCTGCCTAGGAGGCATCCAAAAAACTGAAACCAATCACGAAATATGTCTCAATACAAACTTATTATGTTTAACTCAAGCTAAACCTGGAAGAGGGGCTAGATGAGAGGTTGGGGTTTAAGAAATGTTCTGTATGTTTTCCTTATACAAATTTTCTAGAAGCCTTGGTGGGTCACTAATGCAAAATTGAAAATAAATAAAAGGATAATTAGAAAGAACCCAGTGCTGTCGTTTTACACAGCACATGTGTAATGACAGAGCAATTTCCGCCGAACCTGGCCACAGAAAGTGTAGGCTATCTGGACAAAACTGAAAAGCTTTCTTTTCTAGGAAAAAAGTCAGACCTCGGGGAGACATGCTGTATTTTATTATTTACTTAGGAACCAGAACACCAACTGCTACGTGATTAGCATTTTGGGGAACATCAGCTATAAACATAGGGGGGAATAAAGCATGCTGGGTATTCTGTGTAATACACGCACCAGCTGACCAGTCCTATTCCCAATAAAAATCTGCCTGAAATTTTTGGCAGTTATAATCATCCTTCATAATAGAAATAAAATGTGGCCTCAAAACAAATAAGCCACGAAAATGAATGCTATGGCAATCAAACTGGCATCTGGAATTATGCAGCAAAAGATAGTCTTTGCTCTTAGAAATGTCCCAAACAATACATCTAGGATTCAATTAGTACTCATTTTAAGAAGCACAGCAAAATTCTGGTTACTCAAAAACACTCAAGCCACTAAAACCCTCTCATTTAAAAAAAAAAACTGACCTCAGTAGCAATCCTGTATATATCTAATTGCCAGACAGAAATAAAATCTTAAAAAATAATAAAATTTAAAAAAAATGGTTATCGCTTACTTCAGGGAAGAAGAAAACAAGAAAATTTGTGTATGTTTAGTGCCAGCTGCAAACCTGTATCCTTGGATAATACATAAGAGCTATAAATGTAAATTTATAAATATAAACATAGGAGCAGCTCCAGAAGGGAGAGCCCATAGTCTCATACCAAATGGGCTGCTACTCTAAATGCTACACCAACTGATCAAGGCTACAAAGAGGACTACACTGCCCCCTGGTGTACAAAGCTATCTTTGGTCTTATTGGTCTTAGCATGTACACTGTTGGCCAGACGTTTGAGCCCACCCTCGGACTTAAAAAAAAATTAAAAACTGTCAAACTTTTATTACAAGAACATATTAGAAATACCTAAGACAAACATAACTGACTAGTTTTCAATATTTTACAGCTTTTAGTATTTTATTGTAAAAAAAGAAAGTTTGAAAACTGCAGTGTATCATTTTTTTTTTTTTAATTGGAGGACAGGCCCAAACTTCTGGCCTGTGGTGTATGTGTATATAACATTAACACTAGAACTCCCAGAGAGGGGCCATTTGGCCCTATCCCCCTAGCTCTACCAGAGAGGGGCCATTTGGCCTGGTTGCTTTTACCTAATATCCTTAATCACGTGTGAACAGTTGCCTTTGTTCTGTAAATGTGGCAATTATTTGCTAGTAATTAACATTTACATGTAAGGCATTTAGCAGATACTCTTATCCAGAGCTACATACAAGGTGCTACTGACTTTACAATCAGGGATCACAGTCATCTAGGAGCAATATGTAAGGGGCCATACCAAGGGTACAATTGGTGTAGAAAAAATTGATTCAAAGATTCCAAAGTTCAAATCGTTTATTTTCTTAAACAAAAACATTCAACATAAAAACTACTACCACTCAAGGAAAAATATACATTTACATAAATGTGCAACATCTGGTGTTTGTGTATGTGTGTGTGGGAGTGACCAGTATTTTAGCAGTTCATTGGTGTGATCTGTTGGCACATATCTGGCACTGCCACTCAGTCTCCTTTTTGCATTTTCCGCATGTGTACTTGTAGCAGTCTACACAGCGTAAGGTTGCATTATTTTTCTTGCACTGGAAGGTCACCTGACACTTGGCCCTTTTCCCTGGGTGTGGTGTGGCAGGTTGTTGCCAAAGCAGCTGCTCCTTGTCCACCATCCTTTCTTGCATAAACTGCTTAGCAAGCTCAGTTGCAAGCTGGGCCAGGAAGTCCACCCTTCTCTCCTTCACTCCTGTGCATGCCTGATACAGCAC
>JAODJW010000035.1:1390869-1401934 GCA_026777045.1 Hyperopisus bebe
TTTTTAGTGTTTTCCATTTTGTTTAATAAACCCCGTTTTGTTGTTCTGGAGCCGCAAGTGGGTCGTCCACCCTTTTTGTTCCCGCTCCCGAGCTGCCCGGCTCCATGACAATTATGTTCAAACGAATGCTCAAGTATCAGTTAAAAAGTGACAGCCTTAGTAGTAACTGAGGTACAAAGTTACTTGTGCCCCCTGAAGTAAAGTGTTACCATTTATGAATTATACATGGAAACAATAAGGTTAAATGGCAATATTTTAAGTATGAAGCTAGATTAATTGCTATCAGAAGAAGTAAGGAGATTAAGAGATCCAAGCTTGAAAAAACAAATACAAGAATACAGTTACAGGAACAGGACATCAGGAAAAATATTTGAGAGCATGGAGACAATGGGGAAAAGAAAATAAAAAAGAGAAAAAACAAAGAAATATAGGCACTATTAACAATAATGATAAGGAGATTACCTGAATAAAATAAAATGCATATACCTTACATACATCTAGTTATATGTATAAATAAGGGTCAAGTTATATATCAAATAAATTGGATAATAGTTACACGGCAACACAAGACAAATAACCATGGATATCTGTCTTACAAGCTCTTACTTTTTTTCTCTACCAGGAAAATACAGAAAGATAGAATAGAAGAAATGAAAAAACAATAATAACAATAATAATAGTTCAATGACAGAACCATTAAGTGTTATCATGTAGTGAACATGTGTAGACTATTGAGGTTGAACAGTATACTGTACTTCCCCCTTAATGGTGGGCATGTGTTGTGTGTGAGCATATACTGTATGTGTTTGTGTTTTTCTGAGTGTTGGGGAAGGTAAAAGTGATACATTGGGGGTAAAGATGGAAGAGAGTAGAGGTATGAGCAAAATGAAGAACGATTGATGAATGGGAGAAGGTTGTTGTTTGGTCATCCTAGGCAGGTTGGGCCCACCGTGCACTGTGAGCATGCCAGAGGGAGAGGCATGGCAGCTCTCAGGACAACCCCCCATCCATGACTACCCCGCCCCAGGCAAACCACACCTAACAAAACCCACCACCCCTAACCTAGGATGGAGTTTGTGTGGATCTGTTTTTCCCTTTTAGTGTGTAAATGTGGGAGAGAGAACACAGATCTGGTGTCATGCATTATGAGGTGCAGATCATGCAGGTTGGTCCAGCCCAGAACAGGAGAAGTCAGTAGGCAGGAAAGCGGCCACCAGCTTTTTTAATTAATTTACTTACTTTGTTAAATAAACTGGTACTCCGCTCTGCGGGAAGAAGACATTTTGGGTTATGTTTGGTAAAAAAAATAACTTGGACCAGAGTTTGGACACTGTGACTAGTAAGAGATGAGTATGAAAGCAGAAGCACTTTGGATCATGTCACTCTATTACCTGATCTGGGCAGGACCAGCCAGTCAGCTAACTGCAGCTCCCCATGCGTGAACCTCCAGTAACTGTGCTTTGTTTGCTTGTGTGAGTGTCAGTTAGGCTCATGGCTTGACAGAGAGCAGTGACAGTATCCTGCTTGCCTCTGTCTCCTCAGGCAGAGGGACATGCCTTCAATCACTTCACAGGTCCCCTAATGAAACACTCAGCAACTGGTATTTCAGAGGGGTTACCATGGAATCTGCTGCCTGAAGGCAATCAAAACAGGCAAGCAGAAACAGAAAAAGAAAGGGAAAATATAAGTTTCCATGTAATTGTTTCCTGCCCCTCCTGTTTTGTGTTTCATCACTCTGCTCTGCTCTAATTGAATGTCCATCCATTGCAGTAGAAATATGAGTGACCTTATATGCAGAAGAGTGGGGTTTTACATAACCCTAGTCCAGCTTGTCTTTTACTATATATAACCTTGTCTTCTTCTTGACCAGCATAGATACCAGTTACCTGGAGAAAATGAAGAGAACTTTATTCAGGACCACTATCTCCATTTATATGCACTATGTATTTGTTCTTTGTGTGGCTCAGAAGGTTAGGATGATCAGAAGGTTTCTGGTTCAAATCTCAGCATTAGCAGGGAATGGAGACATGCAGAGAGGATGTATATATATGGGGGTGGAGACATGAGGGACTCCAGATGCAGAGGGGAGGGGCTTTCAGAGAATGTATATGTGCAGGGGTGAAGAACTGGATGACTACATGTGGAGGAGCAGGGTTATGAGAGGATGGAAGTGTAGTAAACGTTACCTTTCATTAAGAATGCCAGACAGCCCAAAGATAAGCATGCAAAACGGGAATTTTGTTGAGCTGTGAGAGGGCAGGATTGGGATGAGTCGACTCACACATGAAAATGGAGCTGTGTTCATGGAAGATGACGAGGTTGTAAATGAATGTCGGACTGTTATGATTAGAGACAGAAGGAATAGAATTCTTAACAGCACAGAGGCATATTTTGGTGAATGAGAATGACAGACAAAAAGATCCTCTGGGGGAAACAAACAAAAAAATTGCAGTTTTGGCACAGAGAAAAGAAAAGCAGCAACAAACAATACCCATGTAAGCATGACATTGCCCTGAGGGCACACAAAAGTTAAGCTTTGCTCTGTGTTACTATCGAAGCAGAACACTCCAGTTTACATAACCACCAGCAAGTTCACGCAATTGAATCAATCTTTTCCTCAGTTGTACTGAGGCAGGACTACAAGCGGATGGCAGGGCGGCTTCATACCTACTTTCTTGCAATTCCTGCATCACAGCTGTAATCTCTCCTCCCAATGCAGGTGAATGTCTGGCACATTTGGTGTATCCTGGCAGGTGAAGCTCCACACTGGTTCTGTTTACCAGAGCTCTACATTGACACTTACTATATTACATACAGTAGTTATTAAGTAACTTTAATAGATATATATGTATAGTAGATATATAGTTACTACTAAATAACCAGTACACTGTAGATATTTTTCATGATTGATGATGGTTTTTGAATATAACCACAGCCCTTGGTAATTCATGATGCTGCATTTTTATGGCGTTTACCACAGTCCCACAAACACCCGCAAAAAGTTCTATAGTAACTGGGGCAAACAATAAAGAGTTGCGCAAAAGTTCCAAACAAAGCTGGAACATTGATTTCATGTACCCAGTATTGTTATTGCTTAATGAACCACTTCTAAGAAAAATGGAAGTGGAATCAAAGGGTTATCAGGCTTACTTCTTAGGAAATACTCTAAAATAGCAGTATAAATGAGCTATATGCTGCAAGAACAAGAACAGTGAACTATGGATAACAGTGTCTGTTGGCATTTATAATATTCCATGGTGCATAAAGTCTGTTTATGTTCAGCACTAGCACCACACCACGTAAACAAAGCAGGTCTCTCTCTTTTCTCATGAAACAAAAGACATGCAGGTCATCGTAGTGCTGACAGCCACTGCATGTATGTGGAGAGACAAAGGTAGGGGTGACTGATGCCCTGCACAGCTCCTCCTCTGGACAGGAAACTCAGTCACACCTCACACCGGGAACAGGACTCAGATGCGGGAGGAAGTATGACAAGGTAAGATCATAATATTACATTTGTTACTGCTGTCCGACTCTATATTTGCAGTTTATGCAAAAGAGATTGCAGACAGGGATATCCTTATTATGTGTTACGATTAAATGTGCAGAACAAGCAGCACAAGAACCACTCAAAATGTTAAACCTAGATTTAAAACTTTCTACCTAAGGAACAAACTATTATGGACAAAAGTACATGTGGAAAAATTAAGGGCCTGTTTACTAGCAAAGTTTATCTTACAAACAAGAGCTTTGCCTGATGGTGTATATTTTAGTGATATTACATTCAGGTATCCCAGACACAAAGTCATTTCCAGAAACGTACCCTTACAATATGCTGTGGAACACCACTGAAAGCAACCGAATGACCAACGCGGGATAATTTGAATGAGTCTCTTCACAGAGCCTGTTTGCTTCAGTGGTTACCACAAAGGGCTGTAATCTCCTGAAGATCTTCCATTTGTGCTTTTGAAATTTATTGTTTTTTCAGCTTGTGGAAACCAAGTCAGACTACAAGAAAATTGCAAACTTCTGTTGTTTTACATTCAGGTAACCCTTAAGTGTTCCATGTTGCTCTCTGTAATGATCATGAAGACAAGCAAATTTTACAAATTATACCTGAAAGTAAACAACTGAAATTTTCTAATGAGTATTAAATTTGTTACATTACAGTTTAAATCTAAAACTGCAGTTTCTTTCAAATTTTAATAGTTAAAAGGGCAATTTGTTATTTATGATTTTACACCAGTCCATGGAATTTGAAGGTTCTACCACTACTAGTCTATCATTTTAAGTAATCTCTGACAATTGTGGTCAAGGTAAGGTGATCTCATTATGCTTGACATTGAGGCCTTCATAGGATTAATCATTAATTTCCCCAAGTTTCTGTTATTCTGGGATGGATTTTCACTCATGGAGTTACTGGCCATTTCAAGGAATTTGTGTGGGAATTGTGCAACCTTCTTTTTTACAATTTAATAGCTATAATCAAGAGAATATGACTGGAAACTGGGAAACCTGACAATTTAAATGGCAGTAAAATGTTATGGTTGTTTTACGCTTGGTGAATTTGCAGCTTTTTCTCATGTTGTACCTTGAGAATTAAACACTCAGTGCTTTTATACATCTTGAATGATCACCTTCTACTTTTCTATCTTTTCTGGAAAGCTGCTGCCCTCTAGTGTTAGGAGGTCAGACAGAGGTCTGTAAAATAGGAATGCTAACAAAACAAAAACCCCAAAAGCATACACAAGACTTATAATGTGTGAATTACTTTAACATCTGCTTGCTTTTTTAAGGGTTTATTGCAGTACCTAAGAGGAGATAATGTACCTTTTTATTTTTCTAGGTTATGACTTTTTTTTCAACAAAACAAAGGCAGAATGAGCATCACAAACTGTAACAGGTGAGTGATCTGTCTGGGGGAAAATTGTATACAGACAAAATCATTGTTTGGGCTTTAAGAATTATAGGCTCTGTTTGGCATGTATTGGAGGTTCTGGAGGAATTACCATCAACAATGACATACAGGTTGAACACATAAAAGTGCTTTATTTAACAGAAAACTCTCATGAGTTCTAGTGTGTGTACACAGCTGTATTTTTAAATATTTTGCTGTGCTTTTGGCCATGATCTGCCCTGTGTGGGACATAATCAAATGTTTATTGTAGCTTTGCATTAATTAGGATACTCACTTTACGCACATAGAATGTTATTTTCACAAAGGAGTAGCTTTTGCCTGAGTTTTGACTTTCACTTTTTATTCCGATTTAATATTTGTCCAGTGTGGTAGGCCAGGGAATTATTCAGCCACTTAATATTTTCATCCTTCGTAAGTGCAAACCTTTTTAAAAAGTCACACCATCCAAAACTCCAGGACACATATTCCACATCTTAGGACTGGTTAATAATTGCTCTGTTCCTCAGCATGGAAAGGCTGCCATGAATGGAAGAATAGAAAATGAACACCACAGTAGAATAAAAATAAAACTTTTTTTCATCTAAGACTGACCTATTGTAAAACTGTTAACTTCAAAATCATTAACCATTACCTTTTAAGAAATGCTGTATGTTTAGAATAACAGGGAGCATGGTTGTACCTTCTGAACTTCACCCAGTATACTGCACAAGGAAATAAACACACACTCTCAAATACATATTCATGAGCAGACACACAGACATACACGCATGCACAGGCACAAATAATGCACTGACACACATAAGCACAGATCACAGATGGGCTGCATTCCTTGCTTTTGTTGGATCATCAGCTTGCACAAAGGCATACAGGCTCTCGGGTCACAGGCAGTTGGATAAGCAGTGTGAATGACAGGCCCCAGCACAGCAGAGCTGTTATTTAACTGGATGCTCTGTAGCCCTCACTGGTGAGTACACGCTGCCTTCAGTAACCAGAGACACCGCATTGACTAGCTTTAAAAACAGTTAAACTTTTTCAGTATTCCTCTGTCCATTGATATTTGCACATATTAAGCAAGAGCAATGTGTTCTGTCAGCAGGAAGGTGTGGAAGTAACAGTTTAAAAAGTGCACAACATGCAGCTTGCAGCCCATACTACATGGTTTCCACAGCTGCTGAAAAACAACTTGGCTCTTAGTGTGTTTAGTGGTTAATCTGTCTTGGAAATCAAAGTACACAGTCTGCCCACTGAGTTGTGGGTTTATACAAGCAGACCCCACAACAGGCACATGTCTGCTTGCACCATCGCTTCCAAAGGCTGTGATATTGGCACACTCTTCAAATAAACAGGTAATGTTTTAATTCTTGTACAGAAAAAATGAATGGAAATGAACATTTCACAATGTGTGAACTTTGACAATGTGTGAAAGCAAAGGTATTCTCATTAAAACTACAGTAGCAGAATAATGTATTTTACTCTCAGATAATTACATAAGCAGTGCACTCATTTACATGGTTGCATTGCATGATAGTATGGATGCATTATTGTTATATGCATATAACATCTGTGTTTCAGGTGGTTACATTTCCTGCACAGTGTCAAGGTTACTTTTCTTGAAACTGACAGTACCGTCAGTGTCTCAGTGATAATAACAAAGACAGAGTGACATGAGAAGCAGAACCTGCTCACAAGAAAGAGATTGAGGATAATGCATCTCCAAACTAGTTATCCTGGGGAATTTTGTGATGCCAATTAGTCAGACATTATGGCTTTGGATTCCATGGGCCCCTTCTAAAATGCATGGTCTGAAGCTCATGGCACAAGGTCTTTTAGGGCATGGCAGCCCACTTTTGCTACTTTAATGGTGGAAAAAGAGTCACAGAACCAGGCACAGGGTTCTAAACAGGGTATACTTTGTCTCCTAATTAGACAAAGGTGTATTTTGGGGCGTAACATGCTATTATCCAATCAAAGTGTCATCTCCCATTCCCCTTAAGAGCCAGGTGCACTTGGCAGATTGCTATTATAACAGTGGATTTGCCAGGCAGCATAAAAGAAAGCTTCTATGCAGAGGAAATGGATCTCTTCACATGTGACGTGAAAGCAAGTGAGCAGACCATCTACAACAATGGCAGGATTCCACCAAAGCTATTAATGATAATAACAATAATAACTACAGTAGTCCCCTGTATCCATGGGTGATATATTCCAAGCCCCACCGCGGATAGCCAAAACTGTGGATAACAGCAAACCAGCCGCGGACCCCATATATAATGTGATTATCATGTACATACATATGATAAAGTTTAATTGATAAATTAGGTACAGCAAGACATAACAAACAATTACATGCAATAATAATAAAGTACGTTCTACCTTACTTAACAGTACTGTACTATCTCAAATGAAGGGGTAGTGATGTTTTAGCCTAGTTCTCAAATGATGATAGAGCACTGAAAAAATATCATGTATCAAGGGATGATGGAACAATGAAAATTATGCTTTTTATACCTCTCAAAGGATGAAGGAACAATGAAAAAACACTGTTAGACATTTTACAATGAAAAATATTCCTTAATGTACCCGTACATACCCTATAAAGGGAAAAAAACTGATGTGCAGTTTGAAACTTATGAACCGTTTCCGGGAATTCTTAAACTTTTTTTCGGGCCATGGTAAGCCACAGATAACTGAAACTGCGTATTCCACTCTAAAAATTAGCCAATTTCATTTGTCATTACTGCAATTAGCTTATTCTGAAGAATATTATGATTAACTACTCTGACATAATTCTTAAGATATTTTGATGTACATATAAATGGTCTTTCTTGCTTTTTTGAAGTATGGGGTTTGATGCTGTAGGGCAGAGCTATTCAACTCAGGCCCTCGATTCCAAATCCAGGCCTTGTTTTCAGTTCTCCCAGGTAGTTAATTTATTAATTACTGATTCTGATTGGTCAGAGGCCTCACGCCTGGCTCACAGGTGAAGTAAGGCTGGAAAATCAGCAGGGCTTGGCCCTTGAGGACCGTGAGTTGAATAGCCCTGCTGTAGGGTAATACATTCCATGGATATGTATTCTTTGAATAGGTTTGACCATTGTGTGATATTTACTGTGTGTATGGTTTTCCAGTTTAACAGGATGGTTTTCTTGACGATAGCTAAGACAACCAGTATGGATTCTGCATCTTCGATTGGTGGGGTTATGTTTGAGAGATCTCCAAGTAGACAAATGGAAGGAGATAGTGGAATGCTGCAGCTCAGTATAGAGGAGATTCTGTTAGTGATTTCTTTCCAGAAACTTTGAATTGTGGGCAGAGCCAAAGTAGGTATCTGATGTGCATAATGCACACTGTGAATATGTGTTTGTTTCTAGAAAACCCATTTTATGCTGTACATCTTGCTTTGGGTAATGTGTGCTCCATGTATTATTTTCTTATATTGAATCAGCTGCAGGTTAGTGTTTTAGTTATAGTGAAGGCGTTCTTGCATATTTATGTCCAAAATTCAGTGTCTGTTATACATGGTAGGTCCTTTTCCCGAGCTCTGATTGGGATGGAAATTGTTGTACCTATATCGGATATTAGTTTGTATAATTTGGAGAGAATTTTCTTTGTGTCAGGTTTTTTTTTATTTCTACAAGTGGAGATGGTGGTCTTATATATTGATCTTATATTTAAGTCTAGACTTTGTTTGGAGGTAATGTTCTTTCCCAATGTCATACTTTTGGAGTAATTGTTGGAAAATGGCAAATGTGTTATTTTTGAAAACATGGCAAAGGTGTTGTCACACTTGACCAAGGAAGAGGACAGGGATCCAGATGTGCAGGGACAATCGAGGTTTAATGGGGATAGATTACAACCAGCAGTTAGATACAACAGCCTCGATGACAGCTGCCGCTCTGGCTCTTCAGCCCGGCTGGGCGGGGGAATCGAGAGGCGAGCGAGCGAGGTCGCCTGCCTGACGAGCTGGTGCAAAGGTACAGTGTCGGCGCGCTGAAGTCGTGGTCTTGATCCGAGATCCTTGGTTGATGCCTGGGGGGTCCGTCCGACAAATACACACAGGTACAAGGAACAAGAGGATGGGATGACTGGAGGAGCTGGATGCGGCGGGACAAGTAGGTCACGGACGGGAGCGGGTCTTAGGAGGGAAGGCAATAAGGAGAGGATTACACACGAGGCTGACAGGTAAGGCGGGGAGAATCAGGAAGACGGAGGACTAGTAGAACGCTCAGCAAGGCTAGATAACATCTGCTCAATTTGTCGCGAGGGACTACAGGGTTAGTTCCGCTTATATATGTGGTTAATCGTCTGTCGACGTATTGCACCTGTCCGGTTCCGCCCCTGTGGGCGTGACAGGTGTGTGATACCCTTTTGTTTCTAGCTAAAAAAATGTGAAGTTTTGTTGAGTGGAATGTCCAGGTTGTGCCAAATTGGGGTGTATTTACAAGGTTTTATTATTGTTTATGTTAAGGTTGTTAAAATTACTGCATTTGTTAAAGCAGTTATGGTGTTTTATGGAGATGTTTAGATATGGTAAATCAGACATTAATATTTTTTGCATATTGATTGTTCTATTTCTAACCATAATCTGTTCTGTTAGTTTGCTGGAATCCAGTTGTTGATATACTGTAAGTTGATTTGTTAGGTAGTTATTTTGAAAATGTGGGGCTTCTAGTCTAGCTGCCTTGATTTTTGTGATTCTGTAATGCCAGTTTGCCAGTGTGATTCGAGGTGTTTTATATTTCTAATAAAATTTAGTTATTATGGAATTTAACGAGTTAAACCATTTTGTTTTGGGCTGAGTTGGGGTTATTGTAAAAAGGTAATTGATTTTGGGTAATAAGATTTTTACAGTTGCTATTCTACCGAGTAATGAGAGAGGTAGGTTTATCCATTGGTTTAAATCATCTTCAATTTTGTTTAACAATTGGATGAAATTCAGGTAGAATAATTCTGAGAGGCTGGCTGAGATGTTTATGCCTAGGTACTTGATGTTGCCAGTGGGAATGCGGACAGGTGAGTTTTGAGCTGCAGCATTCCAGTACTCACCATGTATGGGTAGTATTGTGGATTTTGTCCAATTTATGGAGTATTCAGAAAAACTTATGCAGACTTCAGAAAATGAGTCGATAAGCTTGATGACTTCTTGAAGAGATTAGATTATGATTATGATTGCAGATACACTGTGTGCAGAATTATTAGGCAAGTACTCTTCCTGGAGATAATTTTTAGCAAAAGTTGAGCAGACTTATAAAAATGAATTCTTGTGCACTAAGTATTTTTTTAGAGAGAAAATGTGACATTTGATTTTCGCACACGAAAATGAAAGAATAAAGCTTGATTTTCAGTGTGCAGAATTATTAGGCAAGCAGAAACTAAGGGGATTTTCTCTCTTCACCATCAATAGAAATAGGAAACAATTTTTGTTATTAAGTAACAAGCTATCAGTCATTCTATACAGCCCACTTCACCAAGTTTAATGTCCAGTATAGCCAACTTTCTTCTCAGTGACCATCATGAGCCTGTTGCCCACAGAACCTATCAGGTTTTTGATTTGATCCTGTCCTATATTAGCTGGGCCAGTTAAGACCACCTCCTAGACGCTGCTTGCTACCTTGGTAAATTTCAGACTTTGGTAAGGCCCAGTAATTCTCAATGGGGTTGAGCCAGGTGATAAAGTGGGGAAAGTCATAATTCAATCACGTTTCAAGCCATTCTATGAAATACTTTGATGCATAGGGAGAGGCATTGTCCTGCAGGAATATCATAACTTTTTAGAAAGCTGCTGATTTCTTCATGTGCCAGAGTTTGAAGAAGGTATCTTCTAGAAATTGGCAGTAAACACTATGGTTAATTTTTACACCATCTGCAAGTCAGAAAGGTCTGACAGGTTCATCACTAATAATTACAGCTCACATCATCTCTCCTCCACCACCTTGTTGGTGCTTAAGGAGGACATCCATCCACTGGCCCATCCATCTGCTCCATCAAAAGCCACTTTCATCTCATCTGTCCCCAAAACCTTTGTACCATCAGCCTTGAGATGTGTCCGTGCCCATTCTTAATGTTATACCTTGCATGCCTTATCAAGTGGAGGTCATGTTTCAGCCTTTGTGACCTTATCAGTGTCACACGGCACAGTGCACCTAG
>JAODJW010000035.1:1490209-1511241 GCA_026777045.1 Hyperopisus bebe
TGTGATTGGTTGATTAGATAATTGCATTAATGAGAAATTGAACAGGTGTTCCTAATAATCCTTTAGGTCAGTGTATACTGGCTACATTTACTGAATCGGCAGAAGAGTCATATGTCCGTGGACCCTTGAGCAAGGCCCTTAATCCCCAGCTCCAGGGGAGCCACATGTTAGCTGACCCTGTGCTGTGACCCCCAAGCTATGGAGACCAAAACTGGGTTGGCAAAGTGAAGCATTCCAATGTACCTGTGGCAAATAAAGCATGTTTGGTGTTTTTGTTTTGAATTGTCAGATATACATTAATCAGCTGTGTCCTTCCTGGCAGTAAAATGACTAATGTTGGACTCTTTCTTCTAACTTAATAGGTGGCAGTACTGAGCCTGGACTCTTCCTGCTAGATGAGCTGACGAGCATCACAGGTGCAGGTCTGAAGGCCCACGTGTATTTCCTCTGCCTCACTGAGCTCAAGAGGCTGGAGTGTGTGCGGGGTGAGGGGTCCAGCTCTGTGTTTAGAGTATGCAGCCGAATCTGATTATCATGGAAGTAGAGCTGCTTCAGCATGAGTGTGTAGCCCCCATGTAAAGATGTAATTATACTAGCTCTGCACTAGCCAACAGTGAGTGTTCCTCCATGTAATCTGTGAATAAAGCTTTGCATTGTAAGTTTGCTTCAATTGGGTGATAGAGCAAATTTCAGCATATTTGAAATTCACAAGGTCACAGGATATATGAAATCCATTCCAGCTTAACATTTAAAATTTTATTGAAAAATCACATTGTAACAAGTTCTCTGGCCATTGCTTTATAATGGCAACAAGTCAAAAGGGTTGGAATCAAAACACAGGAAGTTTCAGATGTAAGCATATTGGACAAGTCAGAGGGAGACAACTCCATGACAACACTGGTACTGCCTACCAATGCAATACAAAACTGAGGGGGGTGTCAGTAGGGCCTCATGCGACTAGGAAGGGGTGGGGCTCTGTTAGGAGGTGTGATGGCAATATCCAGGTAGTCCCCAATCTGGAAACGTTGCGACTGTAGAGTCATGGAATCATCAGCACCTTTCCGACCCGATACAGTATTGCCAATGTCCTTCACTCTGCAAAGGTAGAAACAAGATTAAAACACCACAGACGTATACACAATCTGCTAAAGGTGTGCCTGCCACACTTCTATAGAAATTCAGTTTCCACATAAGGAAATGGTACAGATAGCTCAGGAGTACTCACTGGAATCAGTTAAAACAATAAGGTGGCACTTGCTCAACTACATCTTGTCTGGAAGGGCCTTTAAATGAATTGAAAATGGAACCAATTGCCTTCTACCACCCGAACACCACTAAAACTTGAATTGTTCCCTCTGAATTGAAACTGCTCAATATATTGTACCATGGGAGAAAAATAAGACCATTAGTTACAGATCTGCAGGCTCTGGTTTATACACAAGACCAATGAGTATTAACAATAGATCCCAAGAGCCCTCATCACAACTGCACATGTGTGGAATTCCATGAATAAACACAAATTTGCCCAAAAATCTCAACCACACTGTCCCAATTGACACATTCCATAAGTTTAATCAAATGTCATTCAGCTAGGTGTCTAACTGCCAGTGTGTCACAAGGCTACTCATTCAACTCCACTTTCTACACTACTGACTGGTCTCTAGAGATGCAATCTGTCAAACTAATAATGTTTCTAGTTGACCTTAATCTTGTAGGATATTCTGAATAGTATGGCTACAATAACCTCAAACGCAACACCATCAAAATGGCATAAAGCAATATCCCTACATTTAGGGCTGCACAGTATCACATAACTATTATATGGCGCATGCGCAATAATCACCAGGGCTTCAGAAGACTGGCTTTAACATTTGTCCGGATGCCGGCTTTTCGGGCGTTTACCTATGCCCACAGCAAGCAGATTAGTAACACCCTTAAAATGTTAGCGAGAGGCATAGTGGGAACCAAAAGCCAGTCATCTGTATAAATTAGGTGTATCCTTAAGTTAATAAACGTTGGACTTTAAACTGCAAAAAGTATCACCACACCACTGGTGTCTTTTTTTTTAACCACCTACATGATTTACCAGAACAGTATGTCATGTGCTCCACTAACCGAATTTAGTAAACATAAGGATATGCTGAATTTATACAGATTACTAAGTTGTCTACAAGTCTTGATATTTCTGGCACAACACTAACCGGTTTACCAAATTATGGGCTTAAGTAAGTGTCCATTTAACACAAACTGGTGATGGTCGTGCATCCGCCACTTAATCCCAAAGATTCCCCAACCCCTACCACCCACACATCAGTGATGTAATGATATTGGGGACCACCTCCTACTGTTCCCACCAAACCAAGGCCTCACATTTCAAAAATCACACTCACAACTATCCTTATTCTTCTAAACTATAAACAACTTTCTACATTTCTAGATTCCAGTTATCTAGGGGATGTAAATTTGGTGTTAGCTGGTACTGCACTGGATATTTCATTACAGCCCGGCACATGATATCTTCATAGTTAACTGAACAAAAAGAGCAGTCATGTACTTGGTAAATGTTGTTCATTATGATTTGGACTACATTAACTTCCTTACCTATACCCCTGCCTTTTGGGGTCTGGGTAGACTATGGCAAAGCCAAAATGTGTGCCTTTTTTTCGAGCCTCGGGATAAACCTCTTTTACCAGACTGGTCAGCTCCTTCAGAGTAGCATCCATCCTGTTACAAGGCAGAAACATTCAGACACCATTTGTTACAATATCTTCTCCACATGCCCAGCTGCTGAAAGAGACGTGTCCATTTCATTCCGGACTCGGGAACCACTCAAATTGCACACATTACAAAATTATGAATCTTGAAAACTAGACGTTATGACTTAAAGGTTCAAGAAGGACCGAGGCAAAGAGGGAAAATTATATTGCACCTCTGTTAAACGTACGTCGTTTGAACTGCTCCAGTACGATGTACAAAAGGAACTAAAACGTATTCCTTTAGCTCACGACAGGGTTAGTCGAGGCCAGGGGAGATGTGTTTCTTTCTTGTAAACAGGGAAGTAGACGCACAAACATACCAGGTGTATATTTGCAGCTCGCTAGAGGGGACGTTACCCCGAGCAAACTCGTCCATCCTGTGATGCCTGCCGTTGTTTGTGGTGAAAACCCGCAGAAGCAGAGGACAAGTCTGCAAACAAGAAAACGCTTGCGTTTGTGAACTTATATGCTGACCACAATGATACAGGTCGTTGATTAAAGTTGACTATAGGTTTAAGCAACGCTTGGACTGAACCCCAATTGTAAATTGTAATAAAAACAAGATAACACACAGAAATAAGTGTACAGAGTTCTTTTTTGTCATATTAGTCGCCCGATCTACATGCAACGATAATTACATAACCCAGAAATGCAAAAACCAACACAGTACATTAACCTACGAGCTAAAACTAAGTATTAGCCATTGGCCAACTTCATTTTTTTAAACAAAATATAAATCACACAGCGCATGTACAAATTATAAACAAAACTAACCTTTTCTCTGTCAACGGGCTTCTCTGGCTCCTTTTTAATTTCTTCTTGTGTTACTCTTGATTCAACAGCCATTTTCTGTGCTTTTCAAAAAACGAGTATATTCCGCTAGCTACCACCCCACGCCAAACACCGACACGACCGTTACTACTTCCGGTTCACAACGTAAGCCTGACCTCAGGCGGATCCTTTTCCGCTTTAAGCACAACCCTCCCCGTTGGGGGTGAAGGTTACGTCAAACAAAGTTTGCAACCCAGTATCGCTGGTAATCATATCAAAATAGTAACTACAAGCATTTTTTTTAAATACAGATTCGACAGTTTGAACACATCAATTCATTATCTTCTGGAGTGTCAACGACATACTGTACTGAAAGAAATATGTAAATAAAAGTTTAAAAAATCCTTCTTCAAATGCAGCATTCGGAATATATTTACATGATCTCGTTAACGTGCACGTGCAGTCTACTTAGATGACATTTCTTTCGAGATCATTTGGCACATTTTTACGTTTATACGGTTAGATGTTTAGTGCAACAGTACAGGGGCAATCGCTCTTGTGAATGGAAACGACTTATTGAGTTAGGGATCCAGTTGGGGGAGTTGAGGTATTATCATCGGTTCTCGGTGGTTTACGATTGCTCAGTGGAGAACAAACCAATATTTAGTTTTTGCCATATAACAAAAACGTAGGGTCGCCCACTTGCTTGCGAATCGCAAGAACGTGACGCCCCGGGAGAAGAGCGCCTCCCCGCCGAATGACGACACAAAACCCTCGTACTTCACAGCGCTCGGGACGCCATTTTGGGAGTCAGGCAATGTGTTGAGAGTCTGGAGCAGAACTGGAGGTCCGCCCGTTTCGCGATCGATAACAAGATGGTCCACACGTGCGTGGTGGTAGGCTGCCGGAACAGGAGGACTCCCGGCACCACGCTGTCTTTCTACCGATTCCCTCGCGATCCAGAGAGAAAGCAGCGCTGGATCGCTGCGGTGAACCGCGAAGGGTGGCAGCCTAACGAGGGCAGCAGACTGTGCAGTACTCACTTCATCTCAGGTGGGAGTCTGGATCGTCTGGACATGTGACTGCGGGGTCACGATTAACTGTCATCCTCCTTCGTTATCAGTAGGATCGGAAAAGTTATGTGTAAAAGTTCTGCGCGTTTTTTGTGGTGTTGTAACAATGTGAATATGACTGAATTAAATAAAACGTCATGATTTTATTTTTCTTTAGTAGTTTCTCATTGGTCTTAATTGCATGTTTTCCGCAAAACATAAGTCTAAAGTAAAAACAGTGATTAAAAACAACATTGAAATAATAATGTATTGAGCTGATCCAATAGTTTTGGTTGAATTGTTCCTGGCTACTGTTGCTATCCCAAAATATTTTTTGAGGTTTGTTGTTAATATTTTCTCTAAAGGTAAGCAGGTGAAGAACCCTCGGTCCCCAGACTATGTTCCATCTGTGTTCAGGACATCTTCGGTGACTGGAACGCCAGACCAGACAGGGGCCTTTGATTTTTCTGATAAGCAGCAAGCTCAGGTGGAGGCAGCCAACGCCCTGCTCTTTCTGCAAGGGCAGGCTCTGGAGATGGGTTCCCAGCCGGGGCATTACCTAGAGCATGACAGTGCGGAGAGCATTGCAAGCAGCGGCAGTGCCATCAATGTCCCCATGCGGTCGAGAGACATTGTGACCCCAGCTGAGAGCCCGCCCAGTAGTGACGGGGATGAAATGTCTTCCATCAATGATGCTATAGACTATGAGGAGGTAGAGCGTCTCCGTCGGGAGAACCGGGCACTACGAGAGCTGGCGGAACGGGCATCTCTCACAGAGGCCTCGCTCAGGAACGACCCAGCAAAGGTGCGCTTCTATACGGGGCTGCCCAGCTACTTTGTGCTCGAGACAGTCCTGTGGCTGTTGTCGCCACGGATGCGGGCCGACAAGACCGTCAGACTATCCCACTTTCAGCAGCTGCTCATCACTCTTATGCGCCTGCGACTGGACCTTAGGAACCAGGACTTGGCCTACAGGTTTGGCGTACAGGTCGGAATTGTGGCCCAGACGGTCCGCAGCGTTGTGGATGCCATGTCTTCAACGCTGGTGCCTACTGCCGTGTTCTGGCCATCCCGGGAGGAGTTGCGGCGAAACCTTCCAACAGCGATCCAATCCGCCTGTCCAGACTGTGTTGCCATCGTGGACTGCTTCACGGTGGCCTTGGAAGGTTCCAGTGAATCTGGTGTGATTGGTGGGGCCTTGAAGTACCTTATTGGCGTGGCCCCACAAGGTGTCGTTACCTTTGTGTCCAGGGGCTCTCCGGGTCACATCAGCGACAGGGAGCTGGTGGAGAACTGCGGCTTCCTAGCCAAGTTGCTCCCAGGAGATGTTGTGCTGGCTGGCCGTAATCTGAATGCCGACGAGGCGGTTGCTGCCCGGGGGGCCCAGATCAGGATTGCAAACTCCAGGGGGGATGTGGGGGGAGAGGGGGAGGAGAGAGCGGTGCTGAGGAGACACGTGGAGCGGGTGATCGCCATGGTCAAGCGGAGGTATGCATTGCTTAATGGCCTGGTGGAAAACACCTTTGATATGAACACCTTCGACAGGATTGTCCGCGTGGCGTGTGCCTTGAACAACCTGTGCATATCAGCCACACCTCTAGAATGACTTTTATCATCCATTGTCCAACCCGCTTATCCTACTGGGTCGCGGGGGGTCCGGAGCCTATCCCGGAAGCAATGGGCACGAGGCAGGGAACAACCCTGGACGGGGGGCCAGCCCATTGCAGGGCGACTTTTATCATTATTGTTTTTAAGTGAAATCCCCTTTGACTTAATTGATCCTAGATCGTTAACCACTGCAGTGAACCGTGGTGTTTTTTGAAAGCTGTACACACACACCTGCAGCATTCGTATGAATGTCAACTCCCTTTGCTCTTTCAGGGATATTTAAAAAGTCTTGCTGTGGTAGTGAAACTGGAGCTATGGAGGTTTCTGTGGTCCAGTTACAAGGGTAACAGATATACCCCTTGGTTAGTGGGGGGATTTTCTTTGTGAAATACTTAAAAACTTTGAAACAGAAAAACAGAGTGGTCATTCTTCCAGTGACATATAGGGAGGATAATAATATGAGCCGAGGTTGTGGGGGGGATGACCTCCAGATGTGTTACTGGTTTAATTTGCCAAGCAAGGCATACCTAGTCCTCTGTGGATGCTAGTACTTTTTCTCTGGAGCTTGTGCCTTAAAGTGAGTCATTTCGAGATCGAGTTGCCAGTCAATGACAGTCGAAAGTTGCATATTATAGAAGAGTGTATTTCAGCCCTGCTCCTGGAGAAAAAACTGTCTGCTTTTATTTTCTCAGACACAAATGAGTTATCATTGTAACTCAACATAAATGGACAGTTATATATTCATCAATTCACCTGCTTCAGCTATTACAGCAGTCAAACACAACAGAAGACAAATACATTTTTTGAAAAATATTTACTTCCTTCTTTTGGAACTTCACAGTCAAGCCTCATTAACTACCAGTTTCATTGAGGAAGATAACTCATGGTTTCCCAGGATCAGAGCTGAGATGCATTGCTGTAGGTCAGTACAGGTGTGCTGTTGATCATGGTATGGGCAGTGATGGATAGGTGGGTTAAATTGCACGTCACACTGACTGTGCTTGTATATCTATTTTTACTTTTTAATCACTGTCAAGTTTTTTATTGTTTCTCAAGGTGTTGGTCAGTCGAACTGCGACATCCATCACAGATCATTGTGCTGATTTCAGCATCATGCTGTGCTAATATGAAACAATGTAAAACATTTTCATTGTGTGCTCACTGGATGCATCCCCATTACACTCAATGTGAACAATTATTGTTATAAAGTCATCCTGAAGTAGCTGGAAAACTGGATATTTTAGGTGATGTATCTGCAGGTACTGGTATCACTTATGAAATCTTAATTTAAATATCATGACTGTATGAAAATAAGCTGTGGATTTCTCTTTGTCTCTGTTATCCTTTATCTGCAGAGAGAATGCAAACTGATGAGAGCACCTCTCACTTAAAGGGGGCAGTCCGTTATGTTGAACATTGTCTGTATTGAAATATTTATTTGTAATTATTTTTTAAGAGCTCATGAGAAAGGCTTGTTAACCAGTGAGTTTGGGAAAGATGTTCTTATGGCAAATGCATATTTTCATCCACAAAATATCGTGTCACATTGCTCTGAAGTATTTGTTCCTGACGTAAATGTACTGACTTGCCACTGAAGTCATGAAGGATGTAGGTTGTTCCTGCTGTGAATACACTCACCTTATCCTGGGATTGCAGTGTGCCATGGGTTAGCGTATGCTGTGTGTGCTTGTGGATGCCAGCAATGAAGACACACATCTTCTCTAAGCTCCTTAGCTCTGATGCATGGCATCCTAAATCCTTTCTAATCTTCCTATTCATCTTCCAACTGTTTAACCAGTGTAACAGTTGCTCCTGTAGCAGAGACCCTAGAACAGGGTTCCCCAATTCCTGTCCTGGAGGGCAAGTCTGCAACATGGTTCACAGATTTCCCTGCTCAAACACACCTACTGAACATGGCAGTTGGCTGTTGAGCTGAAAAAGGTTTGTTTGAGCAGGGAAATCTGCAAACTGGCCCTCCAGGACCGGAACTGGGGAACCCTATCCTAGCACTTCTCACAGGAAGCACATGGCACAAGGAATAGGAACACCCTGAAAAGGCATCCTATCAGTTAGTGCTGCCTGATGAAAAATTAAAAATGGCAGATTTTTTTTGTATTATGACTTATAAGGCTATATATAAGTGTGTGTGTGTGTGTGTATATATACATACACATGCACACATACACACACACCAGTTATATTTGTGGTGGACAATAGACTCATGGTCCAGAGTTACCTCTAAAAGTTTCATAAACCTGGCATTTACTTACCATTTTCTTTGAGGAAATGTGCTAAAAAGCACAGGTCTGTTGTGCTGGCGACAGGCATCACAGGGCTGGGGCATTGGGGGCTGAAGCTCCAAATGAAGCCCCGAGTGATTTGTTTCAGTCAGATGTTTTAAGAATCACTCTCTCATTTTGAGAACTAAGGCTAAGCCCCAGATGTCTTAAGATCATAGCAAAGCTCTTGGTCTGCTATTCCCCTCCCGTATCCAATTCAATTTTCAATTTGGTTTTATTTGCATAGCACATTTTCACAATATTACATTGTCTCAAAGTGCTTTACATTATCACTGCCCAAAGCTCCCCAGTGAGCAAGCCTGAGGTGACAGTAGCAATGAAAAATTTCCTAAAAGGAAGAAACCTTGGGAGGAACCACACTCAAAGTGGGAGCCCAAAAGTGATAGGAGGTGACATGAGACACAATATAATATCAAAGGTGCAAAGGCTTGCAAGTGACCTATAGGTTACCTGACAAATCAGCATTTAAATTTGAAAATAAGGAAACAGAGCATTGGGACATAACTGCTGGAAAATTTTTTTGTTGGCTTCTCCCAGGAAACTTTAATGGGTGTGTTTGCAGTTGGTGTGTGGCAAACTTAAAATTACAGTTTGAGCATCAGGTGAGGTAAGTTCTTGCACTCAGTACATACTCATACTTGCCGAGAAATTGTGCTGGGTGAGTAAGGGTTCCTATAAGTACATGTCCTGTACACCAGCTAAGCATATGTGCATTTAAAAGCCTGTCCAGAATATTGCACACAGCAATGATTCATAAAGAAAACAATACCTGGCACATGTAGGCCTATCGATTGAGAAATGTAATAATCACAAAATATATTTTTAAACCCATTTTCAAAAGTTAAACAGGCCTATATAAAACGTCTACTTTCATCTGATTAAATGCTGTTTTGTTTCGCGCGGAGCATTTCTCTGGCTGGGAATGGACAGGCTGTATAAAATAGCATTTGTACAGGAGGAAGCCCCGCCTGCGATATGTGCAGCGCTGACGCGCATCGGGTCGCCACGTGACTCCTCTGGAATGTTAACAATGCAGTTAAGTGTCCAACATTCTAAATCGGCCCAGAGTCGCGAGAAAATGGAGTCCCATCACAAACTAGAATTTCTGCACTTCATATGATTTGTCGCCTTTCCTTGATCGTACAACACAGTCGGATAGCTTTGGGTCTGGAGGGAAGGTAATTGTGGTTTTGTTTAATTCGCTTCTCGGTTTCCTTCCTGCTATTTTCCATTACTTTATTCTGGTGACCACTGGTAATGCTTTGCGAACATTTTCGGTTACTTCAAAGCGATGTGTATTTAAAACATACAGTTCCACTGTGCGAAGAACATATATTTAATCATTGTTGTCAAAGAATAAACTGAATGGATTATGTGTACAGTTTTCAGCACGTTTCAACAGGCTTAGAGAAAGAGCGCTGACATAAGTTGAAATTCACCCTAAATTGGAATGTAGCGCTTCCTTCGTTGAAGCCGCGTTCCATTCGCTCCAGAGAACTAAAAACTAACTTAAGAAGACTTTGGAAGCTTTGTGGCGACTTGTACCTTTCCCGAATGCTTTCTATCTGGTCAGGAAAGTATATAAAAATAATGAGGCGAAGGAGGCGCAATTGGATACATTTTATGAAAGTCATCTTGCCGTGGTAATGTAATTTTTGAGGTTTTTGTTTTCATTAGTTGGCCAGGGTAGGATAGAAAGTGCAGTGAGGCACATTTTTTAGAGAACGCAACGTTTTACAATACTTGTAAATAGACAGTTTTTGATTACGTTTTTTTGGAGTTTGTCTTATCATTTCAATACTGACAAGGGATTAACCAGGACGATTACGTATGTTTGTCTGATTATGTGGAAATACTATCTAGTGATTTCATTTTGATGTAGGATACATCGTATGTCCCCGTGCTTAAGTTACAGAAACATTTCGAATACCAGAGAAATACGTCTTTCGTTTTTCTGTTTTTAAGTGGCCACGTAGTTTGCAGTTTAGTGAAGCTGTGCATTTTACTTTAGCGGTATATCTATATGGGATCACGTTTGCATGCGGAATATTGAGCGTGACGTGAAATTGGGAAGACCACAATAAAGCATGGTGATTAGATGAAGCAATGCTGCTGTGTGGTACGATTGGCAGGTACTTTAAAAACGACAACTTTCAATTGTAAACTGCCCAGATTAATAATAGCCATGAATTGCTCTTTCATTAAGACGTTAGATTTTAGATTTGGGAAAATTTCGTTTTCGTTGTAATGGTTTTTATATTGGTGAAATTTTACCATTAGTTAGTAAACTTTAGATTTCAGAGAACCGAATTTTTGTGCAAATTTCGCAGGTTATACCATAGGCATGTTATCGATCTAATGAACAGCAAAATGTGTTAATAAAGACTGAAATATCTGCTTTACAAATTTTTCCTTTTTTTCCTGAGAAGAATGCAGAAGAAATTCTTAGGGACTTCTGAAGGCAAATGAAAGGTTTCCATGTCTAAAATCATGTGTATGCAAGAATCAATTACCGCATCGCGAAGACACGAAATATAGACTGACTATATCAAGTACGCCTCCAGAAAACGATCATTGTGCGAATAAATTAAAAACTGAAAAAAATATCCACGATGTCAATGACAGGAAATCCTAAGATCCACACTTCACTCAACAACCACCTGACAAAGTAACAAACATAAAAGTAGGCAAATTTAACGAATGAAATAAGTAGTGATCGTCTGATATTCGCAAGTAATCACGGGTAATACATAGATATAACTTCGTTATTGACACTCGTGCATCTACGGGATGTGTGGGTAAGAAATATAACGCAAACATCAGGCCGTTTTCCTACCGCTTATCCTGGACAGAGTTGGAGGCTGTGCCAAGTAATGTGGGGCAAAAAGCAAGGGGCATCCTCTGCGTGATGTCAATCCATCACAGGGCACCCGCAGACACGGCAGTTAACAAAAGTGCCTGTCTTTATAGTGAGGAAGGAAAATTGTACGATTTGGATCACGCAGAAACGCAAAGCACAGGCGGGATTCAAACCGCGGACCCAAGTCAACAACCCTGCTAATGCTATTACATATAGGAATCCGACCTTGAGCCTAGTTTGCATACACACGCCTTTAAGTGACACTGCATGCATCGCCCGCTTGTACCCTTTTTTGTTGTTGCCTTCCTCCGGGGATCGGATGCTATGAAAGTTCTTGTCGTTACTTGTGGAAAGGAATGCCTGCTGTTAAGCTCAGCGAGGGCGAGAAGAAGGCGGGGAGGCATGGGAGTTTCGCGAAGGAGCCGGAGATTGGGCAACTGCCGCCCTACATCTGCTCGTCACATTAAAACGTCCCATAAGCCGAATTCTCTTAGCAGGACTAAGATCCAAAATGACACAGAAAACGTTTCTCCTCTCACTGCGGGATGATAGTTGGACCTTAGGATCCGTGTGATACACATCGATTGATGCGCTCTTTTTTGACGTTTTCATTCTTGCCCGTGCCACTTTGTGAACGTCTCAGAAAGATGAGTGCATCAGAACATCAGACATAAAAGAAAGAACATTCCATTTTTTACAGACATTTTATACAAAAGCGTGTGCTATAAATAAGATTATTTTTTGACAGCTAGAAAGGACAGCTCTTCTCCATGAAAGCAGCTTGCCAGTGTTTATTTTTATTTTGCATTTATCTGGTGCAAAGCAGTGTACAGGTGAGCAATACATGGAATCAGAAAGCGTGAGCAGCCAGTGACTCGAGAGCAGTTGGGGGTGTGAGCCTTCCCCAAGGGCCCAGCAGAATGATGTGATCATTCTGCTAGCCGCAGGATTTGAACCCGTGACCTGCCAGAGCCCTATTCCATTGAGCTACACACCACCCCAAAAATTCCTTATCCAGCTATGTTAGATGCCTGACGTCTAGGTGAGGCGGGCTTGATCTCTGGATGGTCAGATAGCTCAGAAATCTGAGGCAATACACAGTTTTGAATGCTTTTCACACTGCAGCACAGGAAGTGCTAAGATGAAGAATTTGTTTTCTCTTTTACAGAAAGATTTCAAAATAAGTAAGTGATATTCAAACTGCTAACCAGCACATCTCATCTGTTTCTCACAAGTAAATTTGTGAACTGCTTGCCTATACAGGGAACACACAGCATGAAACACGAGGCCATGCAGGCCATGGTGTGTTCCTGAGGTTCTTATGTCAGTACAATAATTTGCACATTTGCATTGCTCTTTTGCTGTGGAATATAATTGCACCTCCAGCTGGCTCACAGGCACAGTTGGAAGTTGGCAGATGCTCAGCATCATTTTTTGGATGGTCTGTGTCAGCCTGTGCGAGATGGGGCTGCTTTCCCTTTATGCACATTTCTGTTTGGCTATGTATGATGTAGTGACTGCAGTGGTCAATAATGGCTCTGTGTTTTAGATGCCAACGGACATGGACTAGGAGTCACTAGTATTTGTGTGCTGTTGATCTTTCTCCTTGCTGAGAATAAGGGAACTCTTCTTGTGTTTAAGCAGATAATTCATAGATTTAATGAAAGAGTAATGGTGAAAGAAACATCTTCCAGTTTGTCTGATAGTCTAGTAGTCTAAATTAGTTTAGCAGTTTTAAAAATAAACTGTCTACACTAGCAGTTAGCTTTGCGTCAGTCTGCATATTTTTTTCTATTGCTGCAAATTCTTGTCTAAAACAAGAAATTTGGAGCAGCGTCTTGTTGTATGTTGCTGTGGTCATTGTGCTCAATATGGATTAGTGATGCACACTGAACGCCATGGTGTCAAGATCTAGATGGACTCCAGGGCTCTGATATTTTACATCTTGTGTTTAAGTCTCGGAAACAATTTTTCTTTGGGTGCTGGAGGTGAGTGACCTCTACCCAAACCATTTTGTGTATTTGATTAATGGCAATATCCTGGCATGTCCGTGAGTTTATATGTATATTTAATGCAGGTCTCATGTTCAGGAGGTCTGTGGATATATGCGCCTCCTCTGCATAGTCAAACCCAAATCACACCATAATGGCCATGCCCTAACCACACTCAGTCGGTCGAACATTAAGAAAATTCTTTTGGCCACACCCAATCTCCACCCCCCAGTCATGTCTTCATAACCAAATTCAAATCACACTAACTGTCACAGCCCAGCCATGCAGAGATGACCACACCCAAACCTAACCTTCACTCCAATGGCTGTGTTTCCTGTGTCCTTAGGAAAGTGTCAAAGGCCACAATGAGACAGCGCGACCCTGAATGTGAGCATCTGCACATGATGTTGGACCCAGAGAGACTGGGCCCCTAAGGCCATGCAGCACCAGAGACCCCAGGATCAGCTGGCCTGAACCCCAACTTCCATAGAGACAGCAACAAAAACAACAAGAATAAATCTTCCAAAACGAGCTGTCAGTCGGGTCACCCGAACAGGAGAGCTTCAACTGCCACGGTGTGCCATCCTGAGATTTCTGAAAGGACAGAGAGAGAATCACGTGTGTGCATGTGTGCGTGTGCCTGAGAGACGGACCTAGTGTACAGAAGGAGGGGACGTTGAGTCGACCATGCGGCCAAAGACATTCCCTGCCGCCCCCTATGTGGGAAACACACGACAGCGTCTGCAGGAGATCAAGGAGGGCCTGAAGCAGCCAGCTAAGCTGGTGAGCCAAGCCTTGCATGGCGGGGCCGGCCGAGGTGCCAGTGATGGCAAAGGCAAAGACCCCACCAGTCGGCCAACTTCCCAACAGCAGCAGCCTCATCATCAGCAGCAACAGCAGCAGGCACGTCCACCGCAGAAGTTCAACCAATATCAGAGTGCCCTGCGTGAGATCCGCAAGTCCCTGATGCCCTTTGCTAATGACTCGGGCCCTGCCTCCGGTTCTGGATCTGCCCACACCAGTGGAGAAGTCAACAGGCAAATGCTGCAGGAGCTGGTGAACGCTGGTTGTGACCAGGTACAGTCCTTCTGCATGTTCAAAGGAATTCTCATCAGTGACACTCTGCTTTGTTATTGATGCTTTTGTTACTAAATAATTTCATTGATAATTAAAAAAAACTAGTGGAAATTCCCAGGAAAGTACCATTGGAACTATTCCAATATATTGTTATTATTTAAGGAGCATGTGCTGGGAAATGAGGTTTCTGGGGTTCCTGGGTCTTTGAGTAAAGTTCTGTTAAATTTATATGTTAAAACTTTAATGGGATTGCTCATGCAGAAGATTATTGTGTGTTTTAGATACACTATATTTGTTGCTCAGGGAACTGTTGTGATGGATCTGCCATGAGTCATTGTAGTCCTGGCAGTACACAGCAGGAACATTTTTTCTTAATGTGACATCAATCCACTTGTCCCTAGCCTCTTATATAGTACTGTGACCCAGTTGCCTGTATCAGGAAGCGCGAGATAAAAGATGAGGGACACCCAGGATGGGACAGCACAAACACTGATTCTCTGAGGCAACAGTGCTAACCACTTTCCTACTGTCAGTGTAGCACGTGTGGTTACATTAAATTAAGTTTTGATATTTAAAATGTATTCATATGGTTAGTTGGTCAAAATATGAATTTTGAGCTGGGTGGTGTGGTGGTGCATTAGTTAGTACTGTTGCCTCTCTCATGGCTCCATATGTGTAGAGTTTGCACGTGTTTCCTTTGTCATTATGGAGTTTCCTCTGGGTACTCCAGTTTCCTCCACAGTCCATGAACATGCCAAGATGAATTGGATTTGCCGAATTGTCTGTATGTACAAATATTTTGTGTGAGTGTGCCCTGCGATAGGTTGGCGATCTGTCCTGGGTTATTCCTTGCCTTGTGCCCACAGCTTCTGAGGCAGGCTCTGGACCCCCATGACCCCACATAGGACAAGTGGGTATAGAAAATGGATTGATGTTTTGAGCCTTTTTTTGTTTCTATAAATGGAAATTGCCACTTTTAGGCATACATTTGCCAGGAACAGCTTGGAATTGTAGAAATGCCTTTGTGATTAGGTGTGTACCCAGCTGTGCAGTAGTCTTTGTTAAAACAAGCTTTGCGGCCTGTGTAACCAGTCTTGTGTCCAGGGTGGATGCTGGTACCAGTGTGCAGGAGAGTTTATCCAGAGGGGGATTGAGAGTTATTTGTGACCTGCCTCCCCCCAAAAAAATAGGTGACTAAGGAACACTCAGAGCTCACCAGCCCAGAGTCATACAAAGCATGTTGTATTGCGAGGCCACATGACCTCCAATTCCGAGCAGCAGGTTTGATTCGTGGGAAGGCCTGGGTTCTTAATCCACTGCCCTCCCATCATTCCCCTTCCATCCCCCTGCATGTACTTCTCCGGCACATTCCGCAGATGGGAGGGTGACTAGTCTTCATGACCCCTGGGGCTTTTCCCAGAAATGTCTCTGTCCCACGAGCTGATCCTTATCAGCCAACCCTCACGGCAGCCACTAAGCTGCTCGTTACATAACCCGCTTGGAGACGGAAATGTTTTTTCGGGGATCGAGAGGAGGGGGGAGGAGGTTCTTCCTTCCTGTCCGCCATCTTTTGAAAAGGCCATTTAAATGGATTTTTAAACTAATTATACGGACAAGTTCAATTAATATTTGCTAGTGTAGGTTTTGTTATTGTGGTTCTGTGGTGTGTGAGTGTGCGTGTGTGTGTCTGTGTGGATTATGTTTATATTACATTGCGGAGGACCAAATATCCCACACAATGTGATAAAAACCTGTTATTTTGACATGGGGATCATTTTTCAGGTTCTCACAAAGATCTGTGAATGCAATCAAAAAGTAAAAATGCCAAAAGTCTTGAATTTTGGTTACTTCTGGTTAAGGCTAGGGCTGGGTAGGGATTAGGGTTGTCATGTTGGAATTAGCGTTTTCCCCATAGAAATTAGTATAGAGTCCCCGTAAAGATATAATTACAAACCTGTGTGAGTGTGTGCGACTCTTTGTGATGCTGTGTGTGTGGGTGCACATGCTCAGTGAGGAATGTTCTACATTCCCAGCCGCTGTGGAGGACTGTCGGAGCGGACGCTTGTGTAACGACACATTCCTGAGACTCCCGGGCTCTGATAAGAGGCAGCCATTCGACTGTGTCTTACTTTCCCTAGTCATGTGACTCAGAGTATGTGACTGAGACTTCTTTGAGATGCTCTGAATCTCAGACTATGACTTTGAGGCTGAGACTAAAAGACTGAAATGCCATTGGACCAAATTATTTTCATTCAGTGAATAGTTTAAAGTTAAGTGTCATTCTAGAATGATGTACCAGTGCTGTGTGACTTTTCTGGAAGTGGAATGGAGGAGAGCATCACCTCCAGACTGGATCTGACAGTGTGAGAATGACATCCTGGGGCCGCTGGTGGTATGCTGCTGGCATGTGCTGGTGTGTACCAGTGTGTGGCCTTGTTGTGCCAATGGGTGCCGGTGTGTGCCAGTGTTGTGCCGGTATGTGCCGGTGTGTGCTAGTGTAGTGCCGATGTGTGCAGGTGTGTGCCAGTGTGTACTGATGTGTGGTGTAGTATGCAGGTGTTTGCCAATGTGTGCTGATGTGTACTGATGTGTGGCGGCATGTGCAGGTGTGTGTCGAAGTGTGCCTGTGTGCCAATGTGTCCTAGTGTGTGCCGATGTGTACTGATGTGTGGCGTTGTATGCAGGTGTCTGCCGTTGTGTGCTGGTGTATACTGATGTGTGGCGTTGTGTGCAGGTGTGTGCTGGTGTGTCCTGGTGTGTGCCGGTGTGTGCTGATGTGTGCAGGTGTGTGCCTGCATGAGTGTACGTCCATGTGGGGGATGTAACCTTCACTGAAATGGAGTAGCTAATGGGGTCATTGTGTCACTACAACCATTCTTGAAACCCCTAGTCTCTCCTCCTCCTCTTCTTCTTCTGCTTCTTCTTTGTCTTCTTCATCTCTGTCACTCTTTGGGTGCCTTTCCACTGCACCAAGTATGGTACTTTTGGTACTTTTGCTTTTCCATTAACTTCTGGTCAAGTACCAGCACCTAATGGTCCAGTACCGAAAGTGCCAAACCAGCTGGAATACTTTTTTGGTAGTTCGGTATTTTAAATAAATTTTTAAATACATAATAATATATAAAAGTTTTCCTCCTATGACAGAGTAACATAGTAAAAATATTCTAGGGAAACCTTAACCCCCTGTGGTATAATGTCCATACCAAATTGACAGTAAGAAAAAGCACGTCATCCAGTGCTATTATATACTGTAGCCATTTTTCGAATTCAGTACAAAATGCCCTGCCTCAAGTTGTGATGTCATTCGGTGCCGGTACCAGTAAAACCTGGTGAAAACCAACACCTTGAAGTACCATACTTTGGGTACTTTCTCAATGTACCATAAGTATGGTACCTGGTATGTTGGAAAAACACCCTTTTCCTCCCCTTTCATTTTCTCTCCCTTGGTATTTACCACGTTCAGCTCAGTCACATCGTCTATAATGGCTGGTTCCATCATTGGTTTCCATCAGGAATATATCTCACTTTTAGACTTGTTGATCAGAAAACTGATAGATGGGTCTTTTTTCCTGGTCAGAATACTGATTTATTATGAAATAACACTTTTTGATGTCTCACTCAATTCTGTTCTGTTATCTTTTGGCATTATTGTTGTTTTTTTTCCAGCAAGGGTAATTGGGTCATGAGACTTACTTTAAAAGATCATACCTCTCGGGAGGCTGTAATTATGGGGTAGAGGTTATAGGAACAGTTTTCAAGAAAGCTTTGGTATGTTAAGGATACACAGAGAATGGTGCAGTGGATGCCATCTGTATTGATTTATTTAGCTTACAATTGCTATTGTCAAATAACAGAAGTGATTCAATGAAAAATGTCCACATAATATCAGTAACATTAATTCACAAATACCTCAGCAAAATATTGCATACAAACCGAACCGAAAGAAAGAGGACAAAAACAATTCCCCAAAGTTGCATTACAGTTGAGTATGGAGCTCTGCATGGGTACTTTACCAGAACATAGATGACCTGAAGAATGAGGAGAGGCGAGGGGAGAGAGAGAGAGAGAGAGAGATCGAAGGGGATTTCCAAATGGCTGGAATCTCTCAGCTCCTGGAATGTTCTGGAACATCTGCTGCCGTGACAGCCGAGGTTGCGGTTGGGGGAAGGATGCATCCAAGGCTTCCAGAACACTTTCCTCCTCTAACCACCCTGTGATTCAGTAGAGAACAAGCAGCCCACAGGAAAGTGTTGGACTTTTCTCGCAGGATGTGCCTCTGTACAGCACAACCCTGGCTTTGACCATATTTCTGCCTCTTTCTGCTGTACAGCAGGCTAGCTGCTGGTGATTTTTGAAATTCTGCTGCTTTTATTGAAAGGCAAACCAGCCTTTCTGTTTCCCACTACACACCTGTCCAGTCACAATAGTGTCTGCGGGAATCTGTCGACATCTCAGCAGGTATGGTATGTGACACCACACAAAAAGAAAAATGTTTTTGGTCACTTTTTCATGGTTAAGGTGCATGGTGGATCCTCACAGAGTAGTTAGGGTGCAGGAGAATGGGGTTGTGGACACATAGACTAAGTCATCGGCATTGAACAAACTGCTTCATGCTGTAGGCCAAATTGCCTTTGTACCATCAAAATAAAATCCCCGATTTAGAACTTCACTTACGAAACACTACAACATTTTGAAAAATGCCAAAAAAGTTAATTTGTCAGGACTGCTTTCTTGCAAAATCTACTTCTAGTATCAGTATAATTTTGTTTTTTAATAGAAAACCTCAATTGACTAACTGAAGAACATGAATTTATATTTCCAGAATTACAGAACTGCACTACACAAAAAAACTATAGAATAACTCGCAAACACTCTCAATATTCAGGTGTGGATACGTTTTGTGATATATCTAAGGCTTGTTCATGCCTTGCACATCCGTTAAGTCGCAAGTGTCCCATACGGTCAAGTGATGCAATTTCCGTCATCAGACGTGACCACGCAGTCCAATACAACCTAGAATCTATGCCTCCTGATGTTTGTGTCCACGTCCTGTGCACGTCTGTCACGCATGTGCAGCAGAGACCATGGAGGCTACTGACGGAAAGTATAAACGAGTCTTTAGGGTGCAAGGCATGAATTGCTGTTTCATAATGACCCTTTTTCAAAGGCAAGGTCACTTCTTTGAGGAAACCAAAGCCTTTAAGTGGTGTTTATGGCGAATGCAACCCCTGGGGTTTGCCGCCTTGCACACAATGGCATCTTGGATTTTGAGCCACTGGACAACAGGAATGAAGACACTTATGCTTGAAGGACAATAACCATTTTAGGCAGCGATCAGAAATAGGAAATGCATGCATGTACACAGATGTTTGCAGCTGTGTGGAAGCCTGTCTGAACATGTGTGGTGAGCACAGAGCTCAGGGAGGTGCACAACCCTGTTCAGGCAGATCAACATTACATTTAAATGGCTACTTTGGATCCATTCCAGTCTCATGTGGGTCATTCTCTGTGTAATAGGCCAATATCACATTAGCAATACCTTTAATATTTGGATTGACAGTATAAACCAGCCCAGGAAATTAGATATAAATAGGGTTTCGATTATTCGACGATTATAAATATGCGTTGACGTGAAATTTTAGTGCCGACGCGTTGTGTAAAACTACATAAATGTTTTGTAACTGCAATGCACTAAGTGATAAGCTAAACGTATTGTAAGGGAAGGTACTTATCGTCTCTGGAGCACGTTTAAGAATCACGCAATAAAGCAGTCTGCTAATAACTGAACTTTACTGTCCACCTGATGATTTCTTCACCACTTGAGAGCTACAATATTTTATTTATTGGACCTGCGGCATGCTTTTCATTTACAATACAAAGTTATTCCACTAATAAGCTAGCTAGTTGTTTCACTGCTGGCACCATTAAAAGTATATCAATTATAGACTGAATTCCGATATACTTTTGTCTAATATCGCTGATGCCAGCACTGCCACACTAATTTGTAGGGCCAATATAGTTTTGTCTAATATTGCCGGTGTTATGCCGAAAAAGCCATCCCTGCCGTAGAATGCGTGCCAGTGTTCTGACCAGTTCAGCTCTTAGGGGGTTTTTGGGGGTTAGGGTTTTTTTGGGGTGTTAGGGTTAGGGTTAGGGTTTTTGGGAGGTAAGGGTTTAGGGGCGTTTTGGGGGTTAGGGTTAGGGTTTTCTGGGTTTTTATGGGGATTAGGGTTAGGGTTAGGGCTATCGATTAGCACTACAGTAGAATAACTCGACAAAGTAGCTCAACTCGTTTCAGATCAGCGACCAATCAGTCATTTAGAGACAAGCATGCATTCTACGGCAGGGATGCCTTTTTCGGCATAACACCTGCAGTACCGCACTACAGTGGTATCTCGGTTCTCGAACTTAATCCGTTCCGGACTCCGGATTGAATCCTAAAAAGTTCAAATTCTGATCGAATTTTTCTTATAAGAAATAATGGAAAACCAATTAATTGGTTCCCGGCCCCCAAAAATTACACCTAAATATGTTTTTTTAAAGCATTTAAACACAAAATGAACAGGATAAAACAAGAAGAGCATTTTTTCTTAATGGCTTCCAAAACGATAAAGATC
>JAODJW010000035.1:1511341-1522396 GCA_026777045.1 Hyperopisus bebe
AGTTAGTGGTTTATTTATTGTTAGTTACTGTAATGTTGCGCTGCTTTATTTGGTTAATCGTCCAGTCTGTGAAGAAGACATTCAAGTAAAAATTGTATTGTAGTATGACTTGATATTCAGATTGAGTTCTAGGTCAAAATGGTTTGTTCGACTTTCAAGAAATTCGAGTTCTAGTGAGTTCGAGAACCGAGGTACCACTGTATTTTGCAAGGCATGCACTGGCCAATCATGTAGCACTTCTCTCTTAAATATTAATGAGACATCTCCTACCACCCAGCAAAAAGGAAATTTGCGCCCACCTCGCCCCCCCGCGCATGAGGCAACATGGCTGCATCTACCAGCAAAGCTCGGGAGCCTCTGGGTAAACACGAGGCAAAAACGGCTGGCATGTGGTCTTCCAATGTTTGGGAAAACTTAAGTCATGACACCTTTTCTGCACCTCTACTGTAGCTGACGTTAATGACGCTCTTTCAGCCGTTTTATATTTTCTGTTTACTTATTCTGTCTTTTAAGAGTGAGACAAATTATCGTTTATGACTACTCTTACACACTGTAGCCTAAATCGTTCCTTGCTCATTGAAGTAAGCTTAACTATAAGCTACCTTTGCTAGTGTTTGTTAAATATTTTTTTTCTAGTTATGAAACCATTCCATGTTTTAGCATCTATTTCAACATTAAAGTCAAACTGGTGTACTGAAATAATTAAGTAAAAACTATTGCAGTGATTATCAACTTCAGTCTAACAGAAATCCTATTGGATCTCTTAAGATTTGCCTTTTTTGTTAATAATGCTCTGTTTAAGAAATGTTTTAATAAATTGAAATGTTAATGAGAATTTCAGATTTCTGTGTGTGGGGGATAGGGTGAATTGTATTAAATGACTAACTTGAAAATAATTTCTTATCAATAAATTTATCATCAATTAAAAAATCAGTTGTTAGATTACTTGAATAATCAAAAAAATAGTCACTAGATTAATTGTTTAATGAATAATCGTTTGGGACAGCACTAGTCACTAATATTGAATGTTTTCTGTTCTGGGCAGGAGTCCCTCTGAGCATTTTTAGCCCCAGTAAGGTTTAGCGGTTTCCACCATATAGGTTGCCTTCATAAACATCTAAGGGGGATTCAGGCAAGTGCTCATCAAAATGTGATTGCTGCCATAACACACAATCAATGACACTTGGTAAAAAAAAAACTGTGACACTTCATGTAAGAAGAACTTTCCCTGCCTGCAGTCCCAGTTTCAGTAAGGTGGCTCTGTTGCTGCCATTCAGCATGGTTTATGCAGTGCATCATCATGTAGTTATCATGGAGTTCTCGAATGAATAAATGAAGACACATCAAAATAGACAAGATCTAAAATCTTGTCTGCAACCACATTTGACAAGAGCCTGACTCATTCTTCAGCACTCTAGAACCCTCCCAGTGGAAACATGAAGAATAGCAGGGCTTTTTAGTTTTAAAATTGTGCAGCATTTTTCAAATCCATTACTTCATATTTCAGAATTCTGTTGTGGGCTTGATTACAGCCCATATGTTATTTTTCGTAAGTTTATGCAGGCTGCAAGTGATGAGTCCATTTTCGGCTCTCTGGCCTTGAGTTCGATACCAGCAGCAGGGATGACCTAAAACCCATGGAATTCGATACATGCGCGATACAGCAGTGCAATTCCCCTGTCATTAAGTTATATTATATCGTGGTAACACCGGCCAGATGGGCCTGACAGAAATGTCATGGCTGTCTGAGCGCTCGTTGGCAGCCTGGTGTCTCTTGTTCTTGTTAACATTGTGCTGTGTGTTTGGTTTGGAGAGGAGAACATGGGCTGGGGCACACTGCCGGGATCTAAATGCAGTTTTTCAGTGAGTATAAGGCAGATACACTGTCATAGTACTCCACAGGCCTGGGTGCTGGGGAGTGCTTGGGGACAGCCACTATGACTTTCCAGCTCACAGCACGTTTTTACACAATGACGCTTGGTGTTGATGGATGGATAGAGGGATTGACTGAGAGGAGGAAAGGCTGTTTATACAGTCTTATTGGAGCGTGAACTGCATGTGAAAAGCAATTGTGAAACCATTTGATTGCATGTTTTACCAACACCTTATTATGGTTGACACATTGTAACGGGAATGACAGTGGCAGTGACAGTGCATGTTATTCATGGTTTTCAGTTTCATAATCTGACGATGGCATCTCACCTGAAAGTGAAACAGGTGAATGAAAGAACATCTGATGAGGTTTATAATGCCTGTGTGTGTATGAGAGAGAGACTGTTTGTAAAAACATTCGGGGTGATATTCTGTCCTGGTACAAGGTAAAACAATATCATTGAAATTATAATTAGAGTTATGTTAAATTAATGCAAATGTTTCAGAAGAAATTTTAATATGATTATTATTAATGTTACAAGCGGTCAGCTAATTCTGTTTGTGGTCAGTTTTTAGCATGGCCTTGCTCTGTGTGTTTGTGGTCAGTTTTTAGCGTGGACTTACTCTGTGTGATTGTGGTCAGTTTTTAGCATGGCCTTCCTCTATGTGATTGTGGTCAGTTTTTAGCATGGCCTTGCTCTGTGTGTGGTCAGTTTTTAGCATGGCCTTGCTCTGTGTGATTGTGGTCAGTTTTTAGCGTGGCCTTGCTATGTGTGTTTGTGTTAAGTTTTTAGCGTAGCCTTGTTCTGTTTTTCTGTGGTCAGTTTTTAGCGTGGCCTTGCTGTGTGTGATTGTGGTCAGTTTTTAGCGTGGCCTTCCTCTGTGTGATTGGGGTCAGTTTTTAACATGGCCTTGCTATGTGTGTGGTCAGTTTTTAGCATGGCCTTGCTATGTGTGTTTGTGGTCAGTTTTTAGCGTGGCCTTGCTATGAGTGATTGTGGTCAGTTTTTAACTTTTCCTTGCTATGTGTGTGGTCAGTTTTTAGCGTGGCCTTGCTATGTGTGTTTGTGGTCAGTTTTTAACGTGGCCTTGCTGTGTGTGATTGTGGTCAGTTTTTAGCGTGGCCTTGCTATGTGTGTTTGTGGTCAGTTTATAGTGTGTGTGTTTGACCTGGCCATTCTGTTCATACTTGTGTCAGTTTTAATGTGTCTTTGCAGTCGGTGTTTGTGGTCTGGACTAGGCAGCAGCAACGTGTTTGCTACTTTACTGGCAGATACTCCTGCAGACTCTCCCCCTTGTTTCCTATTTTAAGACCTGAATGGGTCACTGAAGTCTGGGGGGGGGGGGGGCTCGGTGTGATTATGCAGTGTCAAGAAAGGCTTGTGTGTCCAAGGGGCTCCTTCCTGCTAGAAGCAGACGGCACAATGAAGGCCTTGTATGACAGTGCAGAGCATCACTCAGATGCCAGGTCCAGTACCTCACAGGAGGCACAGCAGGCGGGGCTAGGCCTTGGGGGTAGAGCCAGGGCAGGCGGTGTATGCTATGGAGCGAACTGTGGAGTGTAGAGATGTACTGTGGTCTGGGAGGAAGGAAGAGCTTGAATGGAACACGTTCTTGCAGAGTTCTTCAGGGTAGAAATGTTTAACATGCTGCAAGTGAGGAATTCTGGGACTCTTAGGAAAGAGAGAATCTGGGACGGAATGTGCTGTATGTGAGGAGGAGGAGTCAATGTATGGCGTTTTGTGTGAGGAGGAGTCAGGGTGGAATGTTTTAGCGTAAGTAGGAGTCAGGGTGGAATGTTTTGTGTGAGAAGGAGTCAAGGCAAAATTTTATGTGTGCTCAGGATGGAATGTTCCGGAGGGGGGGGAGGTGACTTATCATGGGGAGGAGTGACCAAGGCTCATTCTTGCGGTGGTTTGTGTTTTTCGCAGTGTGAAATGAAGAGCTAACCTTATATTAGTGTGTATTTTTAAGAATATATGTGAATATGTGAAATGGCGAAAACAAACGTGGCTCACTTCCTTGCCAGGAGTCTTTCAGATGACCGCAGCACAATATAGAAACAAGAAATTCAAGAAAAGCCATTTCTGATGGTCGGCCTTCAGCTGCTAGAGCTAGGGGCTGTCAGCACACTATGTCTTATTAGTTACCAGTATTATGTGAACTTTAAGTGAGTTTGAAAAATATGGCTCCACAGATCTTACATCATATTGTAAATTATGAGAAGTGTAATCAAACACTTTGGCCTCCGTCAGCCAAGAGGACTTCTAAGTGACCCTTCCAGACCGTTGGTGTATTAGTGAACTCCTTGTAACAATGCCAACTAGTATCAATCACCCTGGAGCTTTATAAACTTCCCGCTGTATCAAAGACTTGGAATCCATTGAGCTAATGTTAAGACAATAAATGAAAAAATGAAGAGGAGACACCTAGATGTGGCTGTGTTCCTGGTCAGAGGGATTCTTTGAATCACTACCCCTCTTTTGGAGACTGAACCAATATTTTTCTCCCCCTGTTGACAGAAAGCAGAATCATAAATGTAGAGAGGATGTGAAAAGGTTGGTTGTTGCTACAGAGATATACAGACAGACAACGAACTGGCCTTCTACAACCAGTGACCATAAGTAGACATGGAGTGTTGGTTTGCTACATGTGTATGTGTGTATATCTATGTTTTCTTTGATGGGGTTGTGGTTCTTAAAATACACCCCCTTGCTCCCTTCTTTGCATTCTGTCCAGTTGTCCTGTGAATTCCAGGCTGCTTTCTTACTGGTCACATGACATAATAGAGCAGTCTAAGCGTGTCAGGTGCAGTTAGTTTCCCGAGGATGTCTTGGGGAGCCCAGAAGAGTTGTGTTTGACTGCACTGCAAGTCAGCCTGGGGACTGAGTAACTTGCATGGTGGTTAAGGACATAAACTGTAACCTGTCAGCTGTTAGCAGAACTCCTGGTTTTGCTGTTGCACCCTTGAGACCCTCATACTGCTTTCAAATATCCAGCTTTAAACATGTTTTCTCAGTTTTAGCTAAGCAGCATATTAAAAATAACAGGATTGTTTTTCTTTCTGATTTTCAAATAGACTGCCAGTCGCTATAGCCTGTAAAAGCTCAGGCAGTGCTATGCTGTCCATCCACATGGCTCTACTTTTGTAGTTTCCTTGCAGTTCTGTTGTTGACCCCTTAAATGCAGTATATCAGAATAGTTGTGTTACGTGTAAAACCACAGTTTTGCCAAATGTCTCTGTAGTGAAGTCATGTGCTGTACAGGATGAGCTCCCCAATAACACCTGTGATTGCTCGATCTCAAGTATGTGGGGAAGAGACCATTTCAAGTTGTTTCATACAGCTAGCTATTTATAGTGGCTTTCTTTTTATACTAAACTTCTCCGAACAGAGGAAGCCAATCAATAATACACTCTGTGAGGACCTCAGATTAAAGCTGAATCATCTCTCACTTGAATGAAACCTCTGAAAGGCAGAGCTAACAACATAAAGATTAGAATGTGAGGTGTTGAGGGCTGAAGAAAATGCAGTTATGAAAAGTACTTTGAGTTTTCATGAATTGCCTCCCATCAGTGTGAATCAATTTTACACACATCACGATTTTTTCTTGGTATTATTGCAGCAAATGATTATTTATGAATTATATTATTATAAATGTTTAAATGTTATTCGTATGGTAGGTTAGTAATTTCCTTGTTTTGGCACTCTAACATTCCTCACGTTTGTCTTTTCCGGTGTCAGGTTTCCGGAAGTGGGAACACCAAGGCACTATGACATGCCGCATTGTTTAGCTCGCTGTTTTTTTCCCCCTGCATTTTCCCACTGGCCTTATGCATCCCTGTGGCGCACAGGAAATGGCAGTGCGTGCCCTGAAGCAGACAGGAAGCAGGAATATTGAAGCAGCGCTGGAGTTCATCAGCAAGATGGGCTACCTGGACCCCAGGAACGAGCAGATTGTGCGTGTCATCAGGCAAACCTCACCAGGTGAGTTCCATTTATGGACAGTAACAGACTGTAAACTGTAAAAAATAAACACACACAAATTGGGGGCATGATGGTCCAGTGTGGAATGAGTTTCCTCTAGGTCCTCCAGTTGCCTCCAACTGGAGGCATGACATTAATGACTCTAATTAGTGTTTCTGAATGCCTACAGAGTATGATTGCATGTACTCTGCTATGAACTGGCATCCCATCCAGGGTGTACCCCAGCCTTGTGCCCTATACTGCTTGGGGTCGTAGTGAGGGGTTGGGCTACTTTTCTGGTTCCTGTGGCACCATTTGTGTGAATTGCTGACTTGTCTTAATGTAATCGGGTTCACCAGATCTGCACCTGTTCTTTCATCTTGACCTCTGACTTGCATTAGGGCTATGTGACACAATTAATTTTCCCCATAGTAAATCTCACCAAGTTCCAAATTATGAATTTCATTGACTGACCACCGGACTGCTACTGATAAAATTTACAGAACACGGGTGCTGGTGATGGAAAAAAAATAAAATTTTATTTTAAAATATTCAGAAAATCATCTTGCTCCCCACAACATTACAATCACTAACCTGTACAGTGTTCCTGGAAAGTTCGCAAAAAGTTCCATGGAATACATTTAGATGGCAGTGTGTTGTTACCGCTATCTGGCGAGCAGGCAGGAAGCAGGGAATGACACGGCAGGCAGACCAGAATCCAAAACTAAGGGTTTATTTAGACGAACGGAGCTGACAGCAACGAACATCAATGATAGATCTGGGGAATACTGACAGAGATGTGGACTAAATACAAAAGACAAGCAGAAAATAACAGGTAACAGGTAATCACAATCGGGGTAACACGCGTAGGTAATGAGGGGGCGTGGCACATACGAGGATCGTACGAGCAGGTCATGACACAGTGGCTTTGTTCACTAGATGGTGTCTCCAAGCCTCCATTTTCACCCTTGGCTGCAATTTCAGTTTTGGGACTTAGATCTTAGGCCTGTCAGGTGTAGATTTTCAATTGTAGGATTTCATCCATATAATATTTTTGTGAAGCAGTAATAAAATCCATTAAAGATTTAATAGTGTAATAATATCAAATAGAGTTATACTGCTCACAAGGTTAAGCATCTTATCTTATATAAATCATCTTTTACTTCACTGTCACTAAGCAATTTTGCTTCAATTTTAGTTACTGCACTAACAGGATTAAATGTCTGAAACTGCCCTTTTTTGGTATCGCTATGTGGCACTGCTACAAAAATTGTCACAAAATTTACAAACGAGAGGAGACCATTCAGCCCATGAAGCTCGTTTGGGGAGAACTTAACTAATAGCTTAGAGTTATTAAAATCTTAATAATAATAATAATAATAATTGGTACTTTATTGATCCCATGTGTGGGGAAATTGTTTTTACGCCTCCCTCAACTTGCTCTTCGTAGGGTAAATTCGTAGAGTAAGTTGTCCGCGTCTAGCTCTGATTTAAAGAAACCCAGGGTTTTAGCCTGCACTACTTAAACAGGAAGACCATTCCATACTCTAAGTACATGCTGTGTAAAGAAGTGCTTCCTCAAATTAATTTTAAAATGTTCTCCCGCTACTTTCCACTTATGGCCACAAGCTCTAGTATTTAAACTAATATTGAAATAGCGATTTGGCTGAACAGCATCCAGACCTGTTAGAATCTTATACACCTGGATCATGTCCCCCCTTAGTCTCCTTTGCTCGAGGCTAAACAGATTCAGGTCAGCTAACCTCTCCTCATAAGACATTCCTCTAAGACCAGAAATCATTCTTGTAGCCCTGCATTGCACCTTTTCCAAGGCAGCAATGTCCTTCTTAAGGTATGGTGACCAAACCTGCACACAATATTCTAGGTGGAATTGTGAGAGAAAAATCCAAATGTAATACCCAAATATAATACAAAAGTAGTGAATGTTATGTATATGTGTAATCTCCTAGCAATAGTGGAATGCACTAGGCCAGTAGGAACCATTTGTTCAAGGTTGGATGATAGCATCAGGCCCTAGTCAAGAAATAGTGAGCACTGAAATACCGGAACAAACCATATATGGAGACACACAATAGAACGCAGGGATAAAAAGAATTGTAAGAAGAGGCTTGGGGGAGAACTCCTGAGGTATCTCCCCAGGCCCGTGCTGTAAGATACCACAATAACCTGAAGGTTGAAAAGACTTTACGCTGTCCTGAGTCCTATATCACGAAATTTCCACAACAGAGTCTTACCAAGGAATTATATAATCGTAGCATCACTTCCCTTGGCTTAAACACACACCTAGATGTGACCCAACATCCTATTGGCCTTTTTAATTGCTTTCCCACACTGGCAAGAGTGGGACATTGGAGCATCAACATACATTCCGAGGTCTTTCTCATAATCAGCTACCTTTATTTCAGTGGAACCCATAAAACATCTGTACTTTATATTTCTGCTCCTTGCATGGATTACCTTACATTTATCTACGTTAAATTTCATCTCCCAGGTATCAGCCCAGTCGCTAATTAAATCAAGATCCACTTCCAGTTCATCACCCAGACAATATGCCTGCAAAGTTTGAAAAAGTCCTGCAAATCAGTTTTTGAGTTATAGCCTTACATACCAAAGCGTGTACGACAACAATGGTCTGCCCCGGCTTGGGAACACAATAAATGTTAATGTTTACATGTTGAAGTCTACATTTAGAGTCTGTACTAATACAAATTCTGTTTGATGACTAAGAATGCAGAAACTGTAATATGTATCGTAAGAAATATTTTGCATATAGTAATGTAAAATGGTTATGTTATGGTGAAGGAGTTTAACCGTATGAGTAATTGATTTTGCGGCATTCTGTGCCTGTTTCTGTGAATTTATCACTACATACTTTAGTGTAGATGCAAGTGGTCATGACAGTGTACATACTTCACTAACCAGCATACTCATTTTCTTATTAGGCCAAGGGAGTGTGCCAAACTCCATGGATCACCGGCCAGCACTGGATGGAGGGGCAGATAGCGCCATGCCCCCATATCACCAGATGGGTCCAATCATGTATGATGGGCCTGGGTACGGAGCAGAGAGTGCCCCTGGCTTGGGGGATATGCCAAGACCCTATATTGGTGGCCCAGTTGTGAGCTACATGATCCCACCACCCTCTAACCAAGGCCCGCCCATGAGCAATCCCTTGGGCCGCCCTCCCAGCATGGGGCCATACCCTCCTTCAATGGCTGCCCAGAACCAAACTGGGGCTCCTATGTTCCCTTCTGGTGCCCAGCAAAAGGCCTATCCACCAAATGAGGCCCTAATGGGTTATACCGTTTCTGGGCAGCCCCTGCAGCTCCAGACTTCTCCACCAGGGGGCCCTAGCGGACCACACTATGGAGCCAGCCGGCCACATGTAATGGAGTCATCAGGCTATCCTGTCCAGAGGAGCTCCTCCTTTCAGAACAAGATGCCAGTGGCATCATCACCTTCAGATGGGTACGGGGGTCTGCAGAGCAAAGGGGCTTTGGGACAAAGCAGTGGGGGGGCAGCTGGGTACTCTCCTGGCTTGTACCTCCCACCACATGGCCATCCACATCCCCACCAGGTCCACATGATCCCCCACCGGCAGGCCACTGCAGCGGTGGGTCCCGACTACGCTGATGTCACCCAGGCCCTTCTAACACCCTCCAGGGCCAGTGTCAATCTGGACCTGTTTGAGCACCACTGGGCCCAGCCTGGCCCCTCAGAGGCAGCTTCTGCTCGACCTCCCCAGGGACCACAGGGGCCCTTTAGGGGGGAGGTCCGCATCCCCAGTAGGACCAACTCCTTTAACAATCCACAAAAGGTTGGTGGCACCGGGACAGGAGGCACTGGAATGGCAGTTAGGCCTTCCACGGTCAAGCAGGACACTGCCCTGGGGCCACCTCACACCATTACAGCTGTGACCTCACCACCTATACAGCAGCCTGTCAAGAGCATTCGGGTTCTGAGACCAGAGCCCAAGACCGCTGTGGGACCTTGCCACCCAGGCTGGCTAGCTGCTCAGACCCAGGACACACCTGAACCACACTCTTATCCCCTAGAACCTACCCCAGAGCCTCGCTGCCCACCTCCACCCTACCCCAAAAATCTCATGATGCCTGGGATGGGCCCTGAGTCAGCACCTTTGGATGGTGCCCCTGGGAACTCCACTGTGGAGCCCAGCAGTAGCGCAAAGGCTGGGGAGGCCCTCACCAAGGACAAAGCCAAGGGCAACAAGGCCGAGAAGGCAGCCAAAGACAAGAAGCAGATCCAGACGTCACCGGTGCCTGTGCGGAAGAATGCCCGTGACACAGAGAAGCGGGAATCCCGCATCAAGAGTTACTCGCCCTTTGCCTTCAAGTTCTACATGGAGCAGCACGTGGAGAATGTAATGAAGACTTACCAGCAGAAGCTAAACAGGAGAATGCAGTTGGAACAAGAGATGTCCAAGGTGAGAGCCTGAAGCTGTGTGTGTCCGTGCACATGTGTGTCTCTGCCTGATTTTATGTGTACTTAACAGCATACCTTAGTATCAGTGCTGTTTGCCTATTGTAGGCAAATGGATTGCGGATAATAAAAATCATGGTGAATGACCTAACTCGGGGTGGCATGGGGTGACAGTAGTTAGCACTGTTGTCTCCTGCTTCCGGGACCAGGGTTTGAGTCTGCATTATATCTCCATATGTGTGGAGCTTGTAGGTTTTCCCTGTGGGGTTTTCTCCAGGTACTCTGGTTTCCCCCCACAGTCCAAAAACATGCTGAGGTTAAATTGGAGTTACCAAATTCCCCATAGGTGTGCATGTGTGAGTGAAAGGTGTGTGAGTGTGCTCTGTCATGGGTTGTTCCCTGCCTTGCGCCTGTAGCCTTTGGGATAGGCTCCGGAACCCCCACGACCTTGAATAGGATAAGCAGTTGGTGAAAACTAATGGATGGATGGACCTGACTCCTTTTGAACCATTGTTGCACAGATGTTAAGCAAAAACTTAATTTCTACCTTATTAATTGATAGGCCCTTCACATTGACCCAGACAAGCTTCTTTTTGCATTTTTGGGTTATCATAGATTATTATCAGTCAGTGCAACTTAATATTGTCTTTCTGGCGTTTCTACAAATCACCAGTTGGTTAGAAGTTCATGTCATGTCCTGAACTGCTATATCACATGTTTCTCACCTCTACCCCCCCCCCCCCCCCCCCCCCCCGGC